>OX418220.1:57555396-58025797 GCA_948455865.1 Conomelus anceps
GATAGAGTATATGAGATTCTAGCCATTGAGAGGTTCCTGGATGGTCTTTGGGAACCTGAAACTCAACAAGCTATTAAATTGGCTCGCCCTCAGACACTCAGTGAGGCCCTCACCCAGGCTTTGGAATTCGAAGCAGTACGACAATCAGTGAAGGGTAATGCCCGAGTCCGGGCTGTTGAAGCAAAGGATAGTAGTGATGAGTCTCTGGAAGAATTGGTGAAGAAAGTCATAGAAAAGTTAAGAACAGGAAGGAGGGAGATACGTTGCTGGCGCTGTGGAGAGAGAGGGCACCTGCGTAATAAGTGCCCAAATAAATCAACCACTGAGAAGAATCAGGAAAACTAAAGAGGGTTGATGTAAAGGGGCAACCATCAACCTGTAGACAGAAGACCCTCTCCCCATGTACAAAACCAGTCATTGCAATGTTATCTGATAAACCCCACAGTCTTTACATTAATGGAATGGTGAATGGAAGCTCCTATAAATTACTTATAGATACTGGAGCCACTAAGACAATAATAAACTCCAAAACAGTAGCTAACCAGCAAGATATCTCACCAACAACCTGGAAGCTGAAAACTGCTACAGGTGGGCCTGTGAGTGTCTGTGGAGAGATGATTGCCACCTTCAAGATTGGTAAGGCCTGTTTTAAACATTGTGTACTTGTGGCAGAGATTAGTGAAGAAGTCATACTAGGCTTGGATTTTCTTTCTACTTTTGGCCTAGAGTTGGATCTTAGAAGGAAGACATTGACCATTGGTGGAGATGAAGTTGTTCTACACTCTGGAAAAGACTGTACAGCCCAAATACAACTGCTGAAAGAAATCACAATACCAGCAAGGAGCCAGATTGTGACTCATGCTACGACAAAGGAGGATGTCCCTGTGGGGATTAATGTGTTGCTAGAGCCAGAAATCCATGAGGAGGAGCTTGGTCATGGTGTCCTAGTGGCTAGGACACTTTTTCTTACTAGCCAAGAATTCCCTGTCCTCTTGATGAATGTGAATGATTATGAAGTTACTTTGAAGAGAAGTAGTACTTTGGGACATTGCTCACCAGTCACATCTGTCATACAACAAATGCAGACAACTCAACCACAGAAGAAGTGTCTCCCAGAGAAGCTGAAGGCCTTTGTTGAAGTATCCTGTCAAGATCTAGTCAAAGAACAACAAAATGAAGTAAGGGACCTCATAACTAATTATCAGGATATTTTTGATATAGGAGAGGGCCCAAAAGGCAGAACCAACATAGTTGAGCATGCAATAGATACTGGAAATGCCAAACCCATCCGCCAGAACCCTAGAAGGTTACCTCTGGCTAAAAGAGAGGAAGCTAGAAAAATAATTAAGGAAATGGAAAATGAAGGTATAATTGAACCATCCAATAGCCCTTGGATTTCACCAGTGGTGCTTGTAAAAAAAAAGGATAATACACTCCGGTTCTGTGTGGACTATCGTCTTCTGAATGATGTCACCAAAAAAGACAGTTACCCTCTACCTCGAATTGATGACACACTGGATAGCCTGGAAGGTTGCAAGTTGTTTTCGACTCTGGACCTGAAAAGTGGATACTGGCAAGTTGGACTTGAACCTAAGGACAAAGAAAAGACTGCATTTTCAATCGGAGAAGGTCTTTGGCAATTCACTGTGATGCCATTTGGCTTGTGTAATGCTCCAGCAACCTTTGAAAGATTAATGGAGAATGTGTTGAGGGGACTGTCATGGGAAACTTGCCTGGTCTACCTGGATGACATCATTGTCTTGGGAAAGTCTTTCCAACATCAGCTGGAAAACTTGAAGCAAGTATTTGAAAGACTAAGACAAGCTAACCTGAAGCTCAACCCAAAGAAGTGCTATCTGTTTAAAAGACAGGTTAATTACCTAGGGCATGTGGTATCTGATAAAGGTGTGTCTATGGATCCTGAGAAGGTAACAGCCATAACCAAGTGGCCAGTGCCCAAAGACAAATCAGAAGTGCGGAGTTTCCTTGGCCTTTGCACATATTATCGACGGTTTGTGATGGGATTCTCTGGTATAGCAAAACCCCTCATCAAGCTGACAGAGGAGAAACAGAGTTTTCTCTGGGACAAAAATTGCCAGCAGGCCTTCAACAGACTAAAGGAGACACTTTGCCAAGCACCTATATTGGCTTACCCAAGAGTTGAAGGCAAGTTCATTCTTGACACTGATGCCAGCAACACAGCAATTGGTGGAGTACTTTCTCAAGAGCAAGATGGGGAGGAAAAGGTCATTGGATATTTTAACAAGGTGCTGTCAAAACCTGAGCGTAACTACTGTGTTACTAGAAGAGAACTGCTAGCAGTAGTGAAATCAATCAGCCACTTCCACAAATACTTATATGGACATCAATTCCTGCTGAGAACTGATCATGCATCCTTGACATGGCTTCTCCGGTTCAAGTCTCCTGAAGGACAAGTGGCAAGATGGATCCAGCACTTACAAGAATATGACTTTAAATTTGTACACCGAGCTGGAAATAGTCACCTGAATGCTGATGCCCTTTCTCGAAGACCCTGTGAGGAGGACTGCAAACACTGCTCACGCCAGGATGGGAAGGAAGTTTTGGTACATAGGACAACTATTGCCAATGACCACTGGCAAGGTGCTGAGTTACTTAAGGATCAGGAAGAAGACCCTGATCTGAAGCACCTTTGGTTGTGGAAACGTTCTGCAAGACGACCTAGTTGGCAAGAAATAGCACCTTTTCCACCACATGTCAAGTCCCTCTGGGCACAATGGGACTCTATTGTGGAAGACAGAGGAATCCTGAAAAGGAAGCTAGAGAATGCAGCTGGTGATCAGCATAAGCTGCAAATTATTGTTCCCAGGAAAAGGATTCCTGAAGTGCTGAGACAAATACATGATGGAGTCTCTGGGGGCCATTTTGGAGTTCATAAGACACTGGAGAAAGTACGAGAGAGGTTTTACTGGCCAAATTCAAGCAAAGATGTCAAGAACTGGTGTCGCAATTGCACTGTTTGTGCATCTGCAAATGGCCCCTTGCATAGAAAGAAGGCCCCCATGAAACAATACAATGTTGGAGCACCTTTTGAGCGAATAGCCATTGACATAGCTGGACCATTTCCATTGTCTGACAGTGGGAATAAGTATATCCTGGTAGTGATGGATTATTTCAGCAAATGGGTCGAAGCCTATGCCTTGCCAAATCAAGAAGCAGTCAGTGTTGCTGATGTAATAATCAAGGAATTTGTCAGTCGGTTTGGTGTCCCATTAGAGTTACATTCTGATCAAGGAAGGAACTTTGAGTCTTCAGTGTTTTCCCATATATGTGAGGTGCTGGGAATCCATAAGACAAGGACTACACCCCTTCACCCTCAGTCAGATGGAATGGTGGAGCGTATGAACAGGACCATGGGAAAATACCTGTCAAAAGTTGTATCCAAGCATCAACGAGACTGGGATCAATATCTTCACCTATTCCTGATGGCATACCGAAGCTCTGTCAATGAGTCTACAAAACTTTCACCAGCCAAGGTAGTGTTTGGGCGAGATATTAGACTGCCTTGTGACTTAAAGTTTGGATGTACACCTGGAGAGGATTTGGTAGGAGAGGACTATGTCACCCAGTTTCGGAAACAGATGGATGAGATTCATGAGATTGTTCGAACCAACATCCAAGGAACCAGTGACAAGATGAAAGAACGCTATGATATCAAGGCAGATCATGGTGGATACCAGCCTGGAGACTTAGTTTGGTTCTACAACCCACAGCGACGTCAAGGGTACTCCCCCAAATTACAGACTTCCTGGGATGGACCTTTTGAAGTGGTTACTAGAATCAATGATGTAGTCTACCGGATCAAGAAACCTAGAGGAAAACCAAGAGTTGTCCACTTCAATCGACTGGCACCATTCCAGGGAGACAATACTGCAGGTAATGCCCAAGATGTGAGAACTATTCAACCAGTTGATCACAACTTTGAAGAATTTATGGCCAATTTGGACATGTTCCAGAAAGCTGAGGTTACAAAAGTCTGTTATCAAGATTTGTTCACCCTACCAAAAGACTATGCTCTGGCTCACTGTGTAGCTAAAAATCTTGGAGCTTCTCGGGGTATTGCTACAGTATTTAGGAAAAAGTTTGGAGGACTGAATGATCTGGAACTTCAGAGACCAGCTGTTGGAAGAACACTACACCTTCAGAGGCAAGGAAAACAGCTCTTCTGCTTGGTGACAAAAGATCAACCTCAGCAGGAGTCCACCTATCAAGCCTTGTGGGAGAGCCTAAATCATCTGCGGAATTGTCTTCAAACTCTGGGAGTGAAGCAGCTTGGAATTCCCCGATTAGGTTGTGGCTATGATGGGTTGGACTGGAAAATCATGAGGCCAATGATTGAAACAATCTTCAAAGAAACTGGGATTACCATCTCAGTTTGCATGTTTGCTCCATGGGCAGCTAGTCAGTTGTATCCAGTAAGGCCACCCCCAATCTGCAGACCTGTAACTGTTCTGGGACAGAAGTGCCCAAATAAATCAACCACTGAGAAGAATCAGGAAAACTAAAGAGGGTTGATGTGAAGGGGCAACCATCAACCTGTAGACAGAAGACCCTCTCCCCATGTACAAAACCAGTCATTGCAATGTTATCTGATAAACCCCACAGTCTTTACATTAATGGAATGGTGAATGGAAGCTCCTATAAATTACTTATAGATACTGGAGCCACTAAGACAATAATAAACTCCAAAACAGTAGCTAACCAGCAAGATATCTCACCAACAACCTGGAAGCTGAAAACTGCTACAGGTGGGCCTGTGAGTGTCTGTGGAGAGATGATTGCCACCTTCAAGATTGGTAAGGCCTGTTTTAAACATTGTGTACTTGTGGCAGAGATTAGTGAAGAAGTCATACTAGGCTTGGATTTTCTTTCTACTTTTGGCCTAGAGTTGGATCTTAGAAGGAAGACATTGACCATTGGTGGAGATGAAGTTGTTCTACACTCTGGAAAAGACTGTACAGCCCAAATACAACTGCTGAAAGAAATCACAATACCAGCAAGGAGCCAGATTGTGACTCATGCTACGACAAAGGAGGATGTCCCTGTGGGGATTAATGTGTTGCTAGAGCCAGAAATCCATGAGGAGGAGCTTGGTCATGGTGTCCTAGTGGCTAGGACACTTTTTCTTACTAGCCAAGAATTCCCTGTCCTCTTGATGAATGTGAATGATTATGAAGTTACTTTGAAGAGAAGTAGTACTTTGGGACATTGCTCACCAGTCACATCTGTCATACAACAAATGCAGACAACTCAACCACAGAAGAAGTGTCTCCCAGAGAAGCTGAAGGCCTTTGTTGAAGTATCCTGTCAAGATCTAGTCAAAGAACAACAAAATGAAGTAAAGGACCTCATAACTAATTATCAGGATATTTTTGATATAGGAGAGGGCCCAAAAGGCAGAACCAACATAGTTGAGCATGCAATAGATACTGGAGATGCCAAACCCATCCGCCAGAACCCTAGAAGGTTACCTCTGGCTAAAAGAGAGGAAGCTAGAAAAATAATTAAGGAAATGGAAAATGAAGGTATAATTGAACCATCCAATAGCCCTTGGATTTCACCAGTGGTGCTTGTAAAAAAAAAGGATAATACACTCCGGTTCTGTGTGGACTATCGTCTTCTGAATGACGTCACCAAAAAAGACAGTTACCCTCTACCTCGAATTGATGACACACTGGATAGCCTGGAAGGTTGCAAGTTGTTTTCGACTCTGGACCTGAAAAGTGGATACTGGCAAGTTGGACTTGAACCTAAGGACAAAGAAAAGACTGCATTTTCAATCGGAGAAGGTCTTTGGCAATTCACTGTGATGCCATTTGGCTTGTGTAATGCTCCAGCAACCTTTGAAAGATTAATGGAGAATGTGTTGAGGGGACTGTCATGGGAAACTTGCCTGGTCTACCTGGATGACATCATTGTCTTGGGAAAGTCTTTCCAACATCAGCTGGAAAACTTGAAGCAAGTATTTGAAAGACTAAGACAAGCTAACCTGAAGCTCAACCCAAAGAAGTGCCATCTGTTTAAAAGACAGGTTAATTACCTAGGGCATGTGGTATCTGATAAAGGTGTGTCTATGGATCCTGAGAAGGTAACAGCCATAACCAAGTGGCCAGTGCCCAAAGACAAATCAGAAGTGCGGAGTTTCCTTGGCCTTTGCACATATTATCGACGGTTTGTGATGGGATTCTCTGGTATAGCAAAACCCCTCATCAAGCTGACAGAGGAGAAACAGAGTTTTCTCTGGGACAAAAATTGCCAGCAGGCCTTCAACAGACTAAAGGAGACACTTTGCCAAGCACCTATATTGGCTTACCCAAGAGTTGAAGGCAAGTTCATTCTTGACACTGATGCCAGCAACACAGCAATTGGTGGAGTACTTTCTCAAGAGCAAGATGGGGAGGAAAAGGTCATTGGATATTTTAACAAGGTGCTGTCAAAACCTGAGCGTAACTACTGTGTTACTAGAAGAGAACTGCTAGCAGTAGTGAAATCAATCAGCCACTTCCACAAATACTTATATGGACGTCAATTCCTGCTGAGAACTGATCATGCATCCTTGACATGGCTTCTCCGGTTCAAGTCTCCTGAAGGACAAGTGGCAAGATGGATCCAGCACTTACAAGAATATGACTTTAAATTTGTACACCGAGCTGGAAATAGTCACCTGAATGCTGATGCCCTTTCTCGAAGACCCTGTGAGGAGGACTGCAAACACTGCTCACGCCAGGATGGGAAGGAAGGTTTGGTACATAGGACAACTATTGCCAATGACCACTGGCAAGGTGCTGAGTTACTTAAGGATCAGGAAGAAGACCCTGATCTGAAGCACCTTTGGTTGTGGAAACGTTCTGCAAGACGACCTAGTTGGCAAGAAATAGCACCTTTTCCACCACATGTCAAGTCCCTCTGGGCACAATGGGACTCTATTGTGGAAGACAGAGGAATCCTGAAAAGGAAGCTAGAGAATGCAGCTGGTGATCAGCATAAGCTGCAAATTATTGTTCCCAGGAAAAGGATTCCTGAAGTGCTGAGACAAATACATGATGGAGTCTCTGGGGGCCATTTTGGAGTTCATAAGACACTGGAGAAAGTACGAGAGAGGTTTTACTGGCCAAATTCAAGCAAAGATGTCAAGAACTGGTGTCGCAATTGCACTGTTTGTGCATCTGCAAATGGCCCCTTGCATAGAAAGAAGGCCCCCATGAAACAATACAATGTTGGAGCACCTTTTGAGCGAATAGCCATTGACATAGCTGGACCATTTCCATTGTCTGACAGTGGGAATAAGTATATCCTGGTAGTGATGGATTATTTCAGCAAATGGGTCGAAGCCTATGCCTTGCCAAATCAAGAAGCAGTCAGTGTTGCTGATGTAATAATCAAGGAATTCGTCAGTCGGTTTGGTGTCCCATTAGAGTTACATTCTGATCAAGGAAGGAACTTTGAGTCTTCAGTGTTTTCCCGTATATGTGAGGTGCTGGGAATCCATAAGACAAGGACTACACCCCTTCACCCTCAGTCAGATGGAATGGTGGAGCGTATGAACAGGACCATGGGAAAATACCTGTCAAAAGTTGTATCCAAGCATCAACGAGACTGGGATCAATATCTTCACCTATTCCTGATGGCATACCGAAGCTCTGTCAATGAGTCTACAAAACTTTCACCAGCCAAGGTAGTGTTTGGGCGAGATATTAGACTGCCTTGTGACTTAAAGTTTGGAGGGTACTCCCCCAAATTACAGACTTCCTGGGATGGACCTTTTGAAGTGGTTACTAGAATCAATGATGTAGTCTACCGGATCAAGAAACCTAGAGGAAAACCAAGAGTTGTCCACTTCAATCGACTGGCACCATTCCAGGGAGACAATACTGCAGGTAATGCCCAAGATGTGAGAACTATTCAACCAGTTGATCCCAACTTTGAAGAATTTATGGCCAATTTGGACATGTTCCAGAAAGCTGAGGTTACAAAA
Source organism: Conomelus anceps (assembly GCA_948455865.1). Lineage (NCBI taxonomy): Eukaryota > Metazoa > Arthropoda > Insecta > Hemiptera > Delphacidae > Conomelus > Conomelus anceps. Next base: position 57,563,411 of record OX418220.1, read on the forward strand.
GTCTGTTATCAAGATTTGTTCACCCTACCAAAAGACTATGCTCTGGCTCACTGTGTAGCTAAAAATCTTGGAGCTTCTCGGGGTATTGCTACAGTATTTAGGAAAAAGTTTGGAGGACTGAATGATCTGGAACTTCAGAGACCAGCTGTTGGAAGAACACTACACCTTCAGAGGCAAGGAAAACAGCTCTTCTGCTTGGTGACAAAAGATCAACCTCAGCAGGAGTCCACCTATCAAGCCTTGTGGGAGAGCCTAAATCATCTGCGGAATTGTCTTCAAACTCTGGGAGTGAAGCAGCTTGGAATTCCCCGATTAGGTTGTGGCTATGATGGGTTGGACTGGAAAATCGTGAGGCCAATGATTGAAACAATCTTCAAAGAAACTGGGATTACCATCTCAGTTTGCATGTTTGCTCCATGGGCAGCTAGTCAGTTGTATCCAGTAAGGCCACCCCCAATCTGCAGACCTGTAACTGTTCTGGGACAGAACAGTCTTAAGGAGGGAGCAGTGCTACGGCCAGGTGACAAGTTGTTTATGTAAAAATCAGCTGGTAATAGCAAATATAATGTTTGCAATGTTTGAAAGCTTCAGAAGGTTTTCCAATAGAAGTATAAATAGTGGAGTTCGTGTTAAGCAGTTCAAGTGTTAATTTTCCAATAGTTATTCTTTAATAAAATCCATGTTTAAAACGCCTCTGACTGTTTTATTTATGTAAATTCATAACAATATATATATATATATATATACAGTATAATAATTATTATATTCACTGCTACATATTGTGTGATATCTCATTCCAAAAACACATGAAAGCTACAAAAAAATCGTTTGCAGGGGTGCCAGGGGGGGGGAGGTCATTGATTTGAGAATATCTACTGCATCATTTCGAGTGATAGCTCATTCTACTTAACAACTGAAATATATAAACCAATAATTGTTAGCCATGGTGCCAGGGGAGACATGAATATGAAAATTTGAACTATTGACTGCTTCATATTGTGTGAGCTTATTCTTCTCAGTATACAAATTCAAAACCACATAAAATTCTAAAATTGTTAGTGGGGCGCCAGGAGGAGGGGGCTGTGAATTTAATAATTTGAACTATCTACTGCTTTCTATTGTATGACATTCATATCCTGCTTTACATGTTACTCAGGTTACCAGAACGGTTTGAATTCAAAACCTCAAAATCCAAAAAAAAGTTGTTTGCTGGGGCGCCAGGGGGGATTATGAATTTGAAAACTTTCAACTGTATTCTGCCTTATATTGTGTGACAGCGCATTCTATCCAGCTTACGTAGGCGGATCAAATCCAAAATATTTAAAAAAATCCAAAGTCCCCAAAAAATTGTTTGTGGGGTTGCCGGGGTTTACTGAATTTGTGAATGAACTGTCTACTACTTCCTATCCAGTAATTGCTCATTCTAATCAGCTTTCCAATTTAGTTCAAATTCAAAACCACCCTAAAAATTATTCGCTGGGGTGCCAGAGGGGAGTTAGAAATATAAGAATTTTAACTATCCACTTTAAGACGAGCGGAGCGAGCTAGGTTTCGGCTTGTAAAAAACAAAAAAAAAAATCCTAACTTTGCATATTCTGTAGAATACCGGTACCTCAATAGTTACATAAGTTGAATACTTTTAACAAATTTTCAAAGGATTTTCCAGCTCTTTCAACATTAATCCCATTCAATTCACCACATGAATGAGAGCCCTAAATATTGTTACAGGTTCTAATAGCTAAAATAAGGCTGGCTACACTAAAGTTCACACTTGCACTTTATTTACACAAATTAGTCTATTTACACAAATTAATTGTAAGTTCAATTAATTAAATAAAAACAGATCAACAATTGACAAGCTAATACTTATTTTCAGTAATTATTTACAAGAATTAATGAATAAGTAATTACAGGCTGATCAATAATAAAAGAAACAAGAGTCCAATAAACTGTACAAATGAATAATTAATTACAGACTGATCAATAATAAAAGAAACAAGAGTCCAAGAAACTGTACAAATGAATAATTAATTACAGACTGATCAATAATAAAAGAAACAAGAGTCCAATAAACTGTACAATAATGCAGAAAAAAATTATTAAAAAAGAGCAACTAATCACAACGTCTTTAAACTATTAGTAAACTGCATAAACAGTAAACACTTGTCTCTGCACTTGACACTCTCTAAAGACTGAATAAAGCACTGTTTACTCCACTGGTACGAGATCTGTAATACAATCTGTCACGCGGGTTTGCAGAAAACTAAACTCACTGGTTTACGTGGACTCCTTTAGATAGCTGTTTCAGTTGTATAATTCCAAGAATTGGCGCCTTCTTGAAGCTTCAAGAATGCTTGGATTATAGATTGGATTATTGTTCAAGAAGAATGTAGAATTGACGAGAAGATCAATTGAGTGAGAGAGTTGCAGACTTGAATAATAAGAGTGACAAAGACATGTGAAAAGAGAACACAAGAGAGCAAGAGAACGCATATTGGGTTTCAAGTCACGTACGATCATGAATGGAATGATCTACGTAGAATAACATAGTTCTATGTGCGTAAATAACTGCTTTGCTTGCTTTTGTAACTATATTAATTCACTAATGCAATAATTCGCTGTATTTACCTCTTTGTTAGTTTGCAGTTTATAAACAGTGGCTTTGATCAAAGTGCTTCCTTGAAGAATAGCTTCATTTTTTTCCACGAGAACCGAAAAGACAAAGCTGCTCAAATAACTCTTTTCCTTTGAAGAAGGGCATGCTTTTTTCACCAAGAGCGAATTAGAAATGACAAATGGCTCTTTTTGGATACGTTTGGCTCATCTGAATTTAATCAAGTCTACTATAATATTTCCTCCTATTTCTATAGCCTACTACTGAATAGTGAATAGTATACATCCTTCTCATTCTTACTTTAGAAATCTATTCTTTCCATTTCACTTACTCTTGTCGCAGACCTTCCAGAGAAGCTGAAGTCATTCTCCAAAGGAAATGCCATTGAACGACACAGGATGTCTCTAATGGTGTAATTTGTAATTTATTTCCTCAAGATTTACGTCGATCTAAGTTAATTTACTTCATAAAAACTGCTCAGTATACTTTACGACTGTCGATTATTCTAAACGTTGAATTTTAATCTACTTGAAGATGCAACTCTCTTCTACACGAAAAACACGGGAAAATTACTAGAACGGATCAAACTCTTATGATCGCCTATCGCTCATCGTACCTGAATATCAAGTTCTACCTACATGTTTTGTGTGTCCAGTTTTTTCTGAAAGCGAAAATTCACTTTGCAAATCCTGTTGGATAATGATCATTCAGTTTTTGATTGTTTTTGCGTCTTCTTTGAAAAGTGAATTTATATTTTTTCTAATGAGTCTGTAAATAATGGTGTGCACTAATCGCTCTATAATCTACAGTAATCTCAGTAATCATCTTTCTGCATACCAAATTGAAAAAAAAAAACTGAAAATGATTTTCAGTGGAATCTTTTAGCAATAAGGATGATAATTCAGCCGGAAATGGTTTTTAATGTGCATGCTACTCACAATAGTTTACAAGTTGACTATATTGATTATAAAAATGAGATGAGAAAAAATTCAGATGATCTGTTCAGTAAAATTATCCTTTATGTGTTTTTTATTTCTTGCTTATGAAACCAACAAGAGTCTTAGACTTGTGCGTGGAGTATGAGGTTGATGTTGATACAATGTTGCTATGAATGGTGGACTCACAGTTTTAGGTGCGTTCCGAACCACCTGAGAAGTGATAATAAAGCAGATAACGTCATGTTTTTCTGCCGGTCACGCTTTCAAGCTTAAACTTCATTCGTAACTGAACGCGATCGCCCCGACACCATACACCTCATTACCATGCATGTACAAATTGTAACTTCATTATTTATTACTGTAGAACGTTATTATTATTATTCTATAAATATCACTATGTTGATCTAATTCTTCTGGATTGAAATGAAAAGTGAGAATAACCATTCAAAAGAGTCATCAATCATCAAATATTTTTTCAAGCTTTATTCGAGTGTTTCAAATTTTAATCTGCTCAGCCCATTGTTCGATCTGTCATATTTAATGTGTGTTGTGTCGGGGTCAGAATAGAAAGCGATTCGTTTAATAGCAATTTCGATTGAGAGATAACATTATTTTGCTGCGAACAGTTGTTCACACGGTGCTGGTGTGTAACAAATCTATTGAATGCCGTCAAAATTCCCACAATTTGACAGAGCTAGCGCGCCAAAAAAGAACTGTTTGAAAATACTGACGTAGGTGGGTGGATGATGCTACTCGACAAAACAATATGTTAGAGCTGAATAGAAAGGGCGGTGCTTGCTCGATTTTTCACTGAATCACGAATGCATAAAACGAGAAGTAGTGTGATCAAATTTATCTCAATACAAAAACTGGATCTGTTGATTTCTCATTCTAAGCAGGTAGGAGATAAACTCATTTTCGAAACTTTCAACGAAGAACACTACTTGGTCTTCGAATTTAGTGATTCACTTAAACTTTGATTTCAGAGCTTACTTGCGTTGAAATTGCATAATTAAAAGAATCACCCGGTATAGGGCTTTCATCAGATTAAAACAGGAAGAAACTAATGACATTCTCTAAGCAAAATAACATCATTTATCAATTCAGGTTAGAAAAAACTGATCGTTAGTCGAAGTACTACTCATCGTAACCCTATATTGATAAAAACGCGTTTCAAACCATTATCCTACAATTTAGTCCTATGGGCATTACAATAGTTCATGATACTTTTGATGTGCTTCCGATGAGATGAAGAAATGGCTTGCTAAATGAGAAATAGGACCAAATCTCATCGGTACAGATCTAAGTTATACCTGTATGAAGTATTGTAACGATCTCTAAATATTATCGGCATGAATGGCTTAAATACATGTACTGATAATATTTGTATTATTCAGAGAGTACTAGTTTCATTCTTTATTTAGGCTATTCTCACAAGAGGATTCACTAGGAGTCCTCATACGAACGCCATAAACGCCTAAAAAAGCAAACCGTTTGGAACGGTTGAGAAGGATGATACTCCTTGAATAAGGAATAAGGATGAGTTTTTGTTTATAAGTAAGCACGTGCTGCTCCAATAAGTTCAAAATTATTGTCTTCAATGTGATTTTTGAAAAAAGAAAATGTACTGAGATGAGTGAATGTTCTTAGCTCTTAACGCTTAAAACACACATTCGAATTTAGTAAGGATCGTGCAAATTATTAACCAAAACTAAACAGTTTGTGTGGTTCACCAAATTATAAGAAATCCTAATCAAAATACGCCATACTTATGGCAGAATCCGGTTCAAAACAATTTGTAGCCGGGAGCCGACCAAAACATAAAAAGTTCACATAAAAATGGTTAATTTTTGAAATGGATATTTTTTGGTAAAGATGTTGACTATTGAACCTTTAATCATAGAAGTTTTCAAGCCAAAAGGTCATCAATATTATTGATCTGCATCAACTCCACATACACAAGATAGATAAGGCCTACATGAATGGACGAGGATTACTAACAGCTTCAGTGCGTGTCATTGCGTGAGCGGGTGTAATTGGAGTGAAATTACTACATGTAACTTTAATTAGAAGGAAGTTAATTACAGCGCACTTTCAAGAAACATTAATAAAACATTATGGCAAGAGGATTTCGGGTGTTACGTATAATGGCTATTCGATGGCACAATGAAGTTCATCATTTATGTGAGTGTAAACAGAGTTTTCTCCCGATTGATAGTATGGAAAACTTTATTCAGATAAATTAAAGTCTGAAGTTTAAACTCAATCATATTTGAATTGGTAAACTTGACTGAATAAAATGTAACTCTATTAGAATAAATTGAACTTTACATGTTCATTTTGGCCTCGGTGTTTTAAATTATTATTGTTTCAACACGTTAGTGAAATTACTACATTAAATAAAACATTTTTAAGAATTGAAAATGAAATAAAATGAAACTTTATTTCCACAGAAAAAACAAATACAAATGTTTGACTTTCTTTGTAGTGGCGAAGGTTATATCGTGGAAGGTATCCATAATGAATAATAAGACGAAATTGTCACAACCACATTTATTAAAACTTTGAGAAACTAGGTTCGGTTGTTAGACCATTATCAATGATAATGGTGTAACAACCGAAACTAGTTTCTCAAAGTTTTAATAAATGTGGCTGTGACCACTTCGTATTATTATTCATTACAAATGTTTGATTAGATACAAAAAATAGAATAGTGGAATATCCCACAAAGACTTGAGTCTGAGCGTGGGATAGAGTTACAATAAAAATAAAATAGAACAAGACTTCAAGCTTCCTTGCCTAACGTTTTAAAAAAGCTGTTTTAAGGATAAGGATAATGAAAAGATAAAGAGATGGAAAGGAAAAAAGTAAAAAAGTAAAAAAAAGGAATAAAGTAGGTAAAGGAAAAATGAATTGAATTTATGAGATTGAAGAATTGAATTGCTATTGGATCGTACCCAACCATCAATTAGATTTTTCAGTTGGAATGTTTAGTTTAAAAAAATTATGTTGTCAAATCATTTTGAGAGCATCGCTACAAGTTTTTGTCTCAGGAGCTCTGGAGGCGCTTCAAGATTTATTATTTGCTTAGAACTGACTGTACTATGCACTTAGTCTGATTCACAGACTAAATTTATTAGTCTATTCTTTAAGCCCATAGCACACTCCAGGGACCAATTTCAACAACCTTTGTGCTGAAGCTCAACCTATTAAAAATGGCAAAGAATTGTGAGAATTTTTACACGCACTCTGCATGGCGAAGCTGGAATCAATTTGAATAATATACAAAGGAGGAAAGGAGCCTGATGAGATAAATTGTCTGCACCCAACTGTTTTAATTACAGGGAAGTAGACCCTTGAGCTTGGCCTACGCGATATTTAAGGTGAATAAACTTTGCTACGCCAAAAAAACTTTTGAATTTTCTTCCTGTAATTTCAAATTATTACAGGCCTAGAACGTATCGAGTAATATGAGTTATTATCAGTATTCAAATTTCTTCCAGTAAATCTTTAATTTTGACGCGCCTGGATCTTATCGAGTGACAAATATCATATAAATATTAGCTCTTTACAGGAAGAAATGTCCAATAACATTCAAAAAGATATGGAAACATCTTCATGAAGGACATTCACACTGCAGGAATTCCAGAATTCCACTTCTTCTGGGCTATAAACCGCAGTCAATTCTATAAAACTCAAAACACACACAACCATTGGTGATGGGGCGAGTGGGCAAGGAGTACATTTGCACCCCTGGCTAAAATAAAGATTTTGTATTGAACCAAAAAGTTACAAATTGGCTAAAGTATTAGATGAGATTCAATTTGACCCACTAAATTTTTAAGAAATGAATTTTCCACTTCTGACAAGTAACGAGTCCCCGAACCCTCCTCTTGTTGGGAAATGTTCCAGCCCCCCACCCATCCCCGGTTATAGTAACACTCTTCGAATATCTTAGACTCGCTAATGTTTTGTTTGGATAGTTAGCATCAAAAATTTAGATTAAGTAATGGCATGGGTGCTTGGGCCGATGTTTAACTATTCATGTAGTACTATACAATAGTACTAAAATCATTGGAAAGAGTGCAAACAATAAAATACCTCGGTATATTACTAGATCAGCATCTAAAATGGAATAAACATATCGAATACTTATGCTCAAAATCTAAATACCTAATTTACATTTTCTATAAAATAAATAAACTGAAAAAACTTGATATTATAAGAAAAATATATTTTGCATATGCGCACTCACTATTTCAATATATTATTGAAGTTTGGGGAGCCGCATATGACACACATCTGAAAAAACTGTTTATTCTTCAAAAACATATTATAAGAGCTGCTTTAGGAAGACCACGACTATATCCCAGTAGGGAAATATTCCTGGAATTCAAGGTTCCAACCCTGAGGCAGAATTATTTGAAAAATGTCATTTTCTACATTAATAAAAATAGGTTTCAATTTGAATTACACAATACACCATACAATACACGCCCAAACAATAGATATAATACCGATCTTATTAAACTCACCACCTGCAGGCATCAATTCCCATATTACTGTAATTACATTATAAATAAAATTCCAAATGATTTCATAAACAAGAAAATTTCACCCAGAATACACAGCAATATAGAAAGATGGATTGAACAATATGTTTTTTCAAGCTGACTGTATAAGGAGTTGTCTGGTTTTCTATTTGGTTTTTGATAAAATAGAATATTATGATAGCAAAAAAAAAAAAAAAAAAAAAAAATCATCACCTTAAACGTTTCACTTTACTTTTGTTGGGTTTCTTTCTTTCGTAGTGTTAACAAATGTATATTTTAATTTTCTAATCCATGTGAAAATTCTTAATTATTGTCAATTCTAAATGTTTTGTAATTGATGAGAAGTAAATATGAATATGTACTACAACTCACTGTCAACACACAAGGTTTCTTATGTTGGCAGTGCCAAAAAGAGAAAAGAAAAAGAGAAAAAAATTTTGTATTTGATAATGATGTTAAGAAACGTGATTTTATTTATTTTCATTGTATTTGTGTATTATTATCTATACTGTTATTTCATTTTGCACATGTATTTTGTTTTTGGCAATAAATTCAATTCAATTCAATTCATGTCAACCTAAGTAACATGTATAACCTAAGTGCTGAATTTTTCTTACAACTAAAAATTGCAATGGTAGGTTAATGATTTATCAGATTTCATTGTATTGAACAATATTTAGTATTAGTACACTTATGCCTGGTTTCTGAGTTGTTCATTAAGTTTTATGGTTAATCATTAACTCACAGCTGGAGCAATGGGTTAATGATCCATTAAACTTAATGAACAACTCAGAAACCGGGCATTAGTACAGTTATTAATACAGTTATAGACTCCGATTAAAGATTACCCTTTAGAAGTTTAGATGGATCATATGAAAGGCGTATGATGATTTCAAACAATTTTTATGAGTTTTGATTTTCAACTCTTCTTTTTATCCCCAACCCCTGTAATAACTCAGTCTGGGGTATATCCCCAGAGGGGTCTAGAGAACCCGGTGTTTTTCACCCCCCCCCCCCCCTGGTAACAAATCCTGTCGGCGCCCATGCACACAACCATATTTTTCACTTTAGTGCCCCTTACTATCAACCTGAACGTTCATTATGCAAAATAAGTCAATATAATAGCATTCAGCATGTTATAAATGTGTGCCCGAGTTTTCTCAGACGTTGTGGCTCAGTAGTTTCAAGAGATTTATGCTTGATAACAGTGTTTCAATAGTCCATTTCTCCATGTAGACAAATCGGTTCTCTACGGGTATCAAAGAAGAGAATCTCACAAAAAAGGTCATCCCAATTTGTGACCTCAAACTTTCCAGCCGTAGCTGTCCTATCCGGCCCTGAGAACTATATTGAGCGGGCCGCTTAGCGCGGTTGGTTGGGGCGTCGCAACTTCAGCTTGCTGTTGTTTCAGCGGTCGTGGGTTCGATTTCCGCTCCTCCATCTGACATCTTCTATATGTTCACCTCATTACCGACGCACGTCTTAGACTCATGTGGGCATCATCAGCAATAAAAAAATTCCTTTGTTGATCGCAGCATATAAGCACAGATTACAAAGAAAATTGTGGAAAATTCTACAAAAGACTAAGCAAATTTGTTATTTCTTTTTTGTATAATAATATGCTGTCTGCACGCAATGAATTTGTTATACATCTCCGTTTCAGCATGCTCACTGCATGCAATGAGTTTGTTTCAAAGTCTAAACCTCCACACCACCAAACAGCATTGTAGCAATTTTGTCATGAGACTAGTAGACGAGATCATGAGCCGCTTATGAATGTTATTACATTTATTGTGAGTCTGCTCTACTTTCAGCAATCTGCCATTTCTGTTGCGAATGGGAAATTGATAATTGGAGAGAAAGAGAGTGAAAGATTAAAGAGAATGAGATAGGTGCTGCTGTGAGCAGGGAGAAAGGAGCGGACTTTCGGCTCAGAAGTAAGATCAAGGTCACGGACGATCGCCGTCGAAGATTATCATTGTTGTATCTGGGCCATTGCGGTCTCTGTTGAAGGTGCAACGGAAAAGAACAGCTCCCTGATAAATCGAGCAGACAACCATACTATCAACATTCTATCTTTCTTCCTATCGTCAGTCTCCCTCCCATTCTCTTTCTCTTATTTCTTGACGGAAGCAGAGTTCTTCCGAATAGAAACGTCCCGACTTTCTTTGCATCCACTGCATATATCAGCAATCAGCATCAACATAATCAACAACATCATCAGAAACCAGTAGCTTCAAAATTCAAGGCGACCCGAGGCGCTATTTCTAGTCAGACCAGTCACTCACTACTGGAATAAAGCGCGTACACTTTTATTACTGGATGGATAAGCTTTTAATTTCGATCACTAACCTGCTCAACAACATGACCAGCGTTCAGTTTCCAGCCACTATTAGATCGTCATCACGTAATTGATACCGTTTTTATTTCTACTAGAGGCCTGAGGGTTTGAACTCTCTCCAGTCATCCTTTCCTTGTCACTTTCCCTCAAAGAAAATTCAGGCATGATAATGATAGTACGGAAGATTTTTTATATATTTTTTTCCGAGTTTAAGAGTTGGAGAATAGATTTTCATAGTTCAAATGGAATGAATTTGAGCGGAATTAATTAGCCATGAATCATTTGGAAGATTAAGCAAAAATAGATGTGAGATTGAAAGAATTTTCAAAAATGGTTGTTTTTTCTAAATAGAGAAAATGTAAAAGACCGATTACAGTTTAATGAATTTTTAATCAGAAGAGTAAATAGGTGTTGGTGGATCATGGAAAACGTCGATTAAATTGGTAGCCTACACATAAGAAGTATATAAAAATAACTTCATGTGAGTCAGACAGGCAATATCCCATTCCTGGAAAATAAGATAGAAAAGGCTCATGAATAGTGAATATAATTCAACCATTCTGATTACTCCAGGAAACATTCAAGATGTGGTTCAGACTAGGCCTACACCTTACTTTGGCATGGAAAAGAAGGCAGTGGTGATTCACCAATAAGAGCTAATTTTTTATGTAATTTTGAAAAGGGACAGCTAAAAATCAAGTGAACTAATGAATGAGGCAGTATTTATCTGGATATCTACCAAGAATATGGGAAACTCTCATCTACTCCAGCACCATGAAGACTACCCTATGTTTGCAAATTTCCTTCGAGCTCTTTCAAGGCTTTTGAATACTTAATAGAAACATTTTAAAACAAAAATTGAATGCCTCTCATCAATTTTAAAGAGCAGCGAAAATCATCTTGCGTATACAAATGTACTTTAAGCTTTCATTTTTGCTGGATGTTTCACTATAATGTTCATTGGAATAAAAATGTACTATGTAATATATGTAATGGTAAGAGAGTAAATTAATTTTTCAGTGACAAAATATCAGTGATATTAGCAGAACGTTCTCTGTAATGATCTATAAAAAAGCCACGTCCTCAAAATGTGCCTTCAAATAAACAAATAAGGCAACTGCTGCTACAGTGTCAAATCATAACAGGGTTGACGGTTGAGGTGATAGTTAACTAATATTAGCCTCTACTACATATGAAGAGCTGACAAGTGTCAAGATTATTATTTATCTGCCACGATCTCAACATCATTATTATTTGATAGCTGATATCTCAATTGAAATTCTCTCTCAATACAGCGTTAACCGAACAATGGCTTGCAGTTACAAAACAAGAAATTCTGATCTTTACTGAAGACGATCTCGGAGTCTGTGAAGAGGGGTTTGGGGCATTGACCACAACCACAACGACTTGTGCGTGACATTCACGAGTGCATCTTGTGACATGGGCAACGTGACTTTGTACCTTCTCAGAGAAAGAGAGAAAGAAAACATGCGCAAACAAGATCCAAATACGCCCTTCTTCCCCTTGCAAGGTGATGGACAACGTTCTGTGCAGACTGGATTCTTCTATTTCTTTTTTTTAATGAGTCACGGACGAGAAATTTAAGCATAGATAAAAGAAGTCCGCTTTTGGCCATCAGCGTTTGTGGCTGTGGTGATAATGGCTCTGAAGATGACTATCATTATGCTTTGAATAAGTACTTTCCATCCAGTGCAGACGAGCTGAAAAGCACTTTTTCATTTTGCGGTGAAGGAAGAAGAAATCCGACAATCCTTGAAAAAATATTGCACACTTTCAGTAATAAAGCACTCTTTTCTTCTATCGATAAATATGTCAGTGTTTCTCTCTAATCAATTCACTCCTGAATCAAAGTTGATCCAGTTCAGATTTAGAAATGTCATGAGAAAATATTATGAAATGAGCATTTTCGTTCTTTATTATTGAGGTGCACTTTTTTAAAGCCTGAAATGCCCTTGGTCTATTTCCCTAATTTGAAAACAATTTCATCCAGGGAGATCATCTGACAGCCTGTTGAATGTTACTGATTAATGATTGAATCTTTTCAATTTATAACTCAATATCGTAGTTGGCATTTTTTAGACTTATTGAATTTTGTATGTACAATTTTTATCATTTTTTAAATTCTCCCCAAGTCATATTGCTTTTCTTCCCAACTCTTCTGATCCAATAATCAAAGTGGAAGATTGATCAGTTATGTGTAAACGTTTCATAGCGTTTGCAGGACACTCATAAATAATAAGGACTGAGTTACCCAATAGTGTTATTATTCTATTAGTTCTAATAGGTAGTTATTCTAGCTGAAAAGCAGAAAAAAGGTCTTGTAATTCAGACTTGAGAATAAATTTACAATTCAAAAATTGCATTGACTATAGGCGTGAAGCTGGTGTACTCAGTGCACAAATTGCCAAGGAATTGAAACATTTACTGAGGAACGTTAATAAGTAACGCAATGAAAAGGACAAAAATCTTCAATTTAACTTTGTTATATTTTATCATTAAGCTCCACGATATCTATAAAAAACACTAGTAAATTGAAAAATTTTCTCTACTTTAATTAATATTAAATGATAGTATCATTTAATATTAAATGTTATATTTCACTAAATATATCACAAAACTTGTTTGTAAAATTCTTCCTGATAGCTTGATCGATATTAATTTCTTTTGAATCTCGAGAAAAAACGTTGTGTATTGAATAGCATTGAAGATAGATTGTGTTAAATTATATATTGACAAAGATGTTTCTTCGCTTTATCAAAGTATTATGACCGTATTGTTACGGGTTCTATATCTAAAATAACGCTGGCAACACTTAAATTTATCACCCGCACTTTATTTACACAAATAATCACAACACTCACTGATCTCACTGTCTTACAGAAAAATAATCAATTAAAAACAGATAAATCGATATTGTTCAACTAATAAAGATATTTCAATAAATTGTACAAAAATCAATCACTAAAATTTGAAAGGCCGATCTAATTAAATAATCACTGTACAATAAACTGTCCAAAAATATTCAAAAAGAAACGTCGAAAAAGAACAATTATTAACTTACGTAGCACTAGTCCGTAATACAATAAAAACTATCTGGTATGAATTAAATAGGATAAAGAATTATCACTATAGGCACAGAGAAAGAATTATCACTATATAGGCACAATATATAGAACTGTCACAACTTGTTTATCGCGAAGAATTTCAAACAAGACTGAACTCATTTACAAAAGTCTCCCTCTATTTATATAATTTTCCATAATTGAGATATATCTCGATTTTTCTATCATCTTCTACAGATTTCTAAAATAAACAATGAAAGACCTTCATGCCTTCCACAATATTCGATAAGAATCCATTAATTTCTAATCAAACAACTAGAACATTCTACAAAGTACAAAGTAAACACCATAAAAGTGTCAAAAGCAGAGTAATTAATTGCTTAGAAGTAAACATTTACATAGCAGATAACACCCATGGTGGAATGATACACCATCGTTCCACCATGGATAACACCGAGAACCACTGTTTCTTCTTTCTGTTTTCAATTCTCACTACAGTATGTTTAGTTGTCAAAGCATCAACTGTAATTTTCAGCCGTTGAAGTGAATGTTATAATTTTCCCATCCAGTTGCAATTATTGCTTTGAACGCTTTTCGCTCGACCTGAATACGTCTACCTTCAGAAAAGGTTGTGAAAAAAAAAGGTTAACAGAACAGTGGAACTAGTGCAGGCTATTCCTTTATGATTATTATCAGGATGACGCAACGTATTTATAGGGTTCAGAGCATATAGTTGAGAATTATTGTGGATAAATGGTGCGTGAGAACCAAATTTAACAGTTTCAAATTGTAGAAATAATAATGCGGTTCTATACATAACACATCAAGAATTAAATCAATGCCTTTATGGGGAAGAAATGATTCAATCTTTCAGCTAGCAGATTTCATTAATTATATGGATAAATTAATAGCCTATATACTTAAGAACCACCCACTTCCTTAAAACCTACTGAAGCATCAATTTTTATAAACGTATATTCTTGTTGATAACTTTATAATCTCATTTCTAACTTATTGGCATAGTAAGGCCCAAGTGATGCCATAATAAGTTGAAATTATTGGAATTTTGAAGAATAATTATGATTGCCTTCAATAAATCAATTTAATAAAGAATCTAAATTTTATAAAGAATCTTTCATAATCAATGTAGGCTTCCATTCCAATTAACTTATCATCTTGACATCTTTTAGTCATGAATAAGTTAATTGGAATGAAAGCCTACATTGATAATGAAAGATTTTTTATAAAATTTTGATTCTTTATAAAATTGATTTATTGAAGGCAATCATAATTATTCTTCAAAATTCCAATAATTTTAACTTATTATGGCATCGCTTGAGCTTTACTAAGCCAATAAGTTAGAAATGAGATTATAAAGTTATCAACAAGATTATAAAATCCAACTCATCAATTTGCTCAGCTATACAAAATACGTTGCGTATGATTTACTTCAACTCAAATATTCGAAGATATATTGAATTCATTACAAGTTTAATATTTATTCAATAACCGAAAGTTTATATAGGCAACAAGCATCACGTGTACATATGCGCTACTCGCGTGGGCTGCGATAAAGATCCATCTTACTTTCACTTAGGAACGCCTCCATCTCGTGAATAGTTAAATCAACTTTGGAAGTTTATTACTTCCTACGGTTCAAATTATATGTTTTGGCTAGTATGTAAAATGCCAAGCTCGGAATTCTATTGTTCAGTTGAGCGATATTCAGATCGGAGGCTTGAGAGGAAAGGATATATTGGGAAGAACAAATTACATGACAGTGAATGTGCTCACCAAATTCAATAAATAACTTTCAAGTTAAGTATTTATGAAGCTCACGATTACACTTACTATTAAACATTCAATTATAATAATTATTACAATAATTGAATATCGTATTAAAAAACTAATTTCAATATTTAAAGACTACAAAATCTGATTGAATGCCGGATTCTTCATCCAGGAAAAGCTATATGCAATTTTGTCAATCACTATTCCAGTTGAATTGTATTTACAACAAACCTTTTACTTGAAAAATTCCAAATATTAGCATTTTAAAATATTATTCAGGTTCCATTAGTTTCATAGTGCTCACGTCTTGAAACAACTGAGGATCCATGAATTAGAAATGGATATTACATAAAATATAAATTTAAAATGAGAATTCATAAACACATATCATTAATGATATAATATGATAAAATGGCGTATTTTTCTCTTGATTAATTATTTATTAAAAAAAGTATGGTGGGCATAATATTTCGGACTAACGTTCACATAGTAGATGACACAATTAATAGTCTGATAATGTAGACACTATTCAATTACCAATGGTTAATTTACAAATTTAAATATTTAAAACTGCTTCAGATGTCCATTCAATCATAAAGACGGTAGTTGAAATTAATTTTTAGTCTCAAAACTCACTTTATCAGTTCCAAAACTCATCATCCTCTGAACTATTGCTCTCCTTCTTCAGCCAATCTTGTCATCTTCATACAAGAATTTCATAGCAGTCTAAAAAAATGTTCCACATATAATGGAAGGGAATATAACGGAAGAGTGACGAATCTTTTTCATCCTTTTTAACCATCTTCCAAACACGCCTCCTGTTGTTATCTTTTTGTAGTCATCCTATTGTGAATGTCACAGCTATAATTCAATGATACTTGTTGGCATAAGCCATTTTTAGTCTTCCCATAGGACGCCTAACGTTACTTAAATGTTCCAATCATTGAACCGATCCATATACCTGAGAATATCCTTTTGTACACACAATCGTGAGAGTTTAGAACTAGAATTTGTGTGTCGATAGCATGATATTCTGTCTCTTTCTAGGATTCATTATTTTTAAATCTATTTTTTATGTAACCAGGATCAAAACATCTTATAAAATTTAACCTACCCAAAATAAATACTTAATCACACAGAAAATGATGATAGAGATCATCCTTTCAGATTAACGTTAGGTTAAACTGTATATTAACCTTAAATCTCAAATAGATTTTTTAGGTAAAAATTGGTTCAAAAGTTTTGTTGTTTATGGCCGAAGATGTGAATCCAGTTTTTCACTTGCACTCTCAACCATAAAGAATAGATTTTTTTTTTTTAGTTAGCACACATAGGTCTGAGACCTGTGCGTGGGTAATGAGTTGGATGATGGTGATTGATGAGTTGGACCTACAGTTTTAGGTGGGTTCCGAACCACGGGAATAAGTACATTTTGCAATTTTATTATACTAAAAAAAATCTCTTTGAATTTTATCAATGCTTATGAAAGTTCATTTCCCAAAGTTCACATTCTCCATTTCAAGACACAATAATTGAAGGCAAATTCCAGAATTTGTTGTACTAATCAACCTTTGAACAAGAGTTTCCAGTTATTCCAATTTTCACGTAATTTACCAAGCATTTACATTTCTACAAAAAAATGCATTGTTTGCATTTCATTAAATGACATCAAATACTAAAAATTCACTTCTTTACAAGAAATTTATGCAATGCTAAAACTCCATCAAATTGTTAAAAATCTTTGTCATGAATAGTAGGTATCCTACATTGTCATTTGGATTTTTGGATTGGACAAAATATTTTATTAGTGCCTGTCTAGCTATTCCCTTTTCATCTATAAATCTATCTACATTATAGCTATAGTAAAAGTACTTTATAAGAATTTTGAGCGTAATCGATATTCTAGTATTTGTATCTAGTGCTCGTTGTTTATAAATAGCGTAATCGATATTTTAGTATTTGTATCTAGTGCACGAAGTTTGATAGCAGAAATTTTTATAAATTATTAATCGATATTTTCTTCTTTAATTGTAAACCAAAAGTTAATTAATGAAGAGAAAAAATAAAAAATATTATTCTTTTTTTTTCTATTAGTATGAATTTTCGAGTGGGAGTGGGCTATGTTCCAATCAATTGTTTTTCCAGTATATAGTCAATAGTGCCAAGAAGTACTGTTTTCTTCACGAAGTTTCAACTGAATAATCAAAATATGGCACTAAAAACGACGAATCGAGTTTCTCCTTATATTACAGCGAAAGTATACATTGTTAACTCATCCTTTTTTAGCAATTGGCTTTTCAATCTAGAGATTATATGATCTTCCAAATTTACTGCCCAAGGTGATCTCCCATATTAAGAAACTTTCAAATTTGGATGGTAGCATCCGCATTACTGTAATTTATATTGCTCATTCATGATGATGACTACTGAATTACAACGGAAAAACTAGGAGTTGGTTTATTACTCAGTAGTAATATAATCAGCGTGCCGAAAGAAGAGCAGTCAGACCATTATGACTCTCAGTTGACTCTCAGTTAAGTCTCAGCTCAGTTGAAGCAATTTACTTCGTAAGTTATGATTATCTTAAAAAGAAAAAATTCAGGGACTAACTCTAGAAGATTCATCATATAATTCGTAATTTCATTTCTTTATGATTGTCGGTGAACAGAAAGAATAGGTGGTGCACGAGTTGAGCAAAAGAATGACTAAAATACAGAACACGAGTGTCTACCGGTTGTTCAACATATAAGACGTAATAGGCTACATACGTTCAAATGAAATTCAAAATTCCATTGTAAGAGCTCTTTGATACGATAGGTTCGTTCCCTTCTATCATTCCCTTATATTCTCACAGTTATAAATAAAATGAAAACAAATTAGAAGTTGTCAACTTTCACTTTATTGATACAAATGAATACAGGACCATGGTTTCATGTCTTACCAACACATCCTCGGCTGTACTAAAGAAGCAGGAGGCTTCTTAACAACAAAACTTGGTAGCCAAAGGCTAATTGATAGCTAGAAAGTGAATATGGTTATATTATGGTTAAACTCAACTTGAGTTTATTAAAATTAACAGATTGAAATAAAAATAAAATAAAATAAAATTGGATAATAAAAATTAAAATAAAATAAGAGAGAGTAATATCTTAACCTATTGAAACTTAATATTCTGAACCAGTCTTGAAATTTATCATAACCACTCTAGTCCTGACTGAAGTCTATACTATTTTCAATCTGTCTGCAACTATTTGTCACTGTGTCTATCAATTACCTTGTTCCTAGCCTATATTAAATGGAAGTAATTAAAAGATTCTAGTAAGCCACACTACTAGAAACCTGAAACTTACAGGGGAGCTTCAAAGCAAAGGAAACAATATTCTAACCTATATTTAAACTGACTAATAAAAATCTGATAACCAAAATTCAACCCCATTAATCTGTGCATCCTGTCCACATTCTTGTCCAACTATTTGCCTCTATTCATAGCTTATAATTTTATAAGGAAGTCAATAAAAATGTGAACATACTAGAATGTCACTCTACTAGAGCTTATAGGAAAGATAACATTCAAACAAAAAGAAAACCCCCAAATTCAAACCTATTAACTAACCAATATACTGTCTATATTTTTGTCTATCTATACCTCTATTCCTAGTTTAGACCTATATTAAATGGGAGTTAAAAGCTTATAGGACACAACTATTTGTGTCTATCTATATATCTCTATTCCTATCTTATATTAGATGAAAGTATCCTCACAACACAAAGAAAGCAATATTTGGACTTATTTGAACTAATATACCTAATCAACCTAACTAAAATTCAGTGTCCTAATTGTATCCTAAATCAAAAGTGGTTTTGAACTAATCTACTGATGTTACAATTAACAAACTCTATTTGGTCATTGAGGCTTGTGATAGAACTGTCTTTTTCCAGTTTATGGATCTCAATAGCTTCCAACACATCCAGCATCCTGCTTTTTTGGCAGAAATGGATTAGTTCCACATCATTATCAGGATTGAAATTGTGGCCGGTGTCTAAAAGGTGTTCTGCAAAATTTGAGTTTTTGTTTTTGTTGCCCATTCTCCAAGCTGCTGTGTGCTCTGCAATACGTGTTTTGAAAGACCTACCAGTTTGTCCCACATAGTGAGCACCACAATCACTGCACTTGAGTTTGTAAACTCCACTTTTTTCCCAGTTGTTTATGCTGTCTTTTGAAGAGTTCATCAGTGTGTTGAGTAAGGGTGCTGTTTTGAATGCTACCTGTAGTCCTTCCTTTCTGATCACATTCCCCAACCTATGTGAGACTGCTCCAATATAGGGTAATGTGACCCAACTGTCTTTGAAAATTTCTGGTTGTTGTGAGTAAACTGATTTGATGGCTGATCTCTGCTTCTTTCTGTTTAGTAGGTTGTACACTGTTCGTTGCTTATAAACATTGGTAGTTGCAATTTGTAAAATTATTCCCAGTTCATTTCTAAAATCTGTTATAGACATAGGTATTCTGATTAGTCTGTCAAGAAGGGATTGAAAAGCTGCTAGTTTATGTTGAAATGGGTGGCAGGAGTTCATTGGTATTACTGAGTCTGTTGTTGTTGTCTTTCTGAAGATTTTGAAAATGTGTTTACTGTCTTTGATGGATATAGTGAGGTCTAGGTAGTTGAGTTGATGGTCTTCCTCAATTTCCTTAGTGAATTCAATATTTTTGTGTGATTTGTTTAGATCATTGTGGAATGCTTCTAACTGTCTTGAGGAGCCTTCCCACAGACAAAGTATGTCATCCACATACCTAAACCAATACTTGATGTTCTTTTGAAATTTTGTGGATTCAATAAACTGTTTCTCAAAATTGTCCATGAAAATATCTGCCAGTAGTGGTGAAAGGGGGGATCCCATGGCTAAGCCTTCAGTCTGTGTGTAGATAGAACCATTGAACTTGAAGAAATTTTGTTCTGTGCATGCTGCCATCAAAGTTTTTAATTCTTCTCTTTCTTTTGGATCCTGAAATTGGGTTTCATCTAATATTTTTCCTGCCAGTTGGAGACTCTCTTGTACAGGAACACTAGTGAAGAGGTTAGAGACATCAAATGACACTAACTTACAATTGCTGGGGACCTTAACCTTGTTCAACTTTTCCACCAGTTCAATTGAATTTTTCACCCCATATTTTGGTCTAAAGGAGGTGTAATTCCTAAATAAACTATTGACTTTGTATGAAAGTTTTTGGGCTGGAGCATTTATGGACGAAACAACTGGTCTTATGGGAATGCCTTCCTTATGTAATTTTGGTAGACCAAACAATCTGGGTGTCTGTGGATTCATTTGTGTTAGAAATTTCTTTTCCCTTTCCTTGAACAAACTTGTTGTGTCTTTTACTGTCTTTCTAAGTGTGGAATTGAATTTGGGTCCTTCCTGGTAGATTTGAAATTATTTTTGTTTATGAAGTCTTCCACTTTGGTTATGTAGTCTTTCCTCTCTAGAATTACAGTGGTACCTCCTTTGTCAGCTTTTGTGACAATCAAATCATTATTTTTCACTTTACTGTTGATGGTTTTCAGTGATTGGGCCATGATAGAATTTAGGAAGGACCCAACAGTGAAATTCAATTCCACACTTAGAAAGACAGTAAAAGACACAACAAGTTTGTTCAAGGAAAGGGAAAAGAAATTTCTAACACAAATGAATCCACAGACACCCAGATTGTTTGGTCTACCAAAATTACATAAGGAAGGCATTCCCATAAGACCAGTTGTTTCGTCCATAAATGCTCCAGCCCAAAAACTTTCATACAAAGTCAATAGTTTATTTAGGAATTACACCTCCTTTAGACCAAAATATGGGGTGAAAAATTCAATTGAACTGGTGGAAAAGTTGAACAAGGTTAAGGTCCCCAGCAATTGTAAGTTAGTGTCATTTGATGTCTCTAACCTCTTCACTAGTGTTCCTGTACAAGAGAGTCTCCAACTGGCAGGAAAAATATTAGATGAAACCCAATTTCAGGATCCAAAAGAAAGAGAAGAATTAAAAACTTTGATGGCAGCATGCACAGAACAAAATTTCTTCAAGTTCAATGGTTCTATCTACACACAGACTGAAGGCTTAGCCATGGGATCCCCCCTTTCACCACTACTGGCAGATATTTTCATGGACAATTTTGAGAAACAGTTTATTGAATCCACAAAATTTCAAAAGAACATCAAGTATTGGTTTAGGTATGTGGATGACATACTTTGTCTGTGGGAAGGCTCCTCAAGACAGTTAGAAGCATTCCACAATGATCTAAACAAATCACACAAAAATATTGAATTCACTAAGGAAATTGAGGAAGACCATCAACTCAACTACCTAGACCTCACTATATCCATCAAAGACAGTAAACACATTTTCAAAATCTTCAGAAAGACAACAACAACAGACTCAGTAATACCAATGAACTCCTGCCACCCATTTCAACATAAACTAGCAGCTTTTCAATCCCTTCTTGACAGACTAATCAGAATACCTATGTCTATAACAGATTTTAGAAATGAACTGGGAATAATTTTACAAATTGCAACTACCAATGGTTATAAGCAACGAACAGTGTACAACCTACTAAACAGAAAGAAGCAGAGATCAGCCATCAAATCAGTTTACTCACAACAACCAGAAATTTTCAAAGACAGTTGGGTCACATTACCCTATATTGGAGCAGTCTCACATAGGTTGGGGAATGTGATCAGAAAGGAAGGACTACAGGTAGCATTCAAAACAGCACCCTTACTCAACACACTGATGAACTCTTCAAAAGACAGCATAAACAACTGGGAAAAAAGTGGAGTTTACAAACTCAAGTGCAGTGATTGTGGTGCTCACTATGTGGGACAAACTGGTAGGTCTTTCAAAACACGTATTGCAGAGCACACAGCAGCTTGGAGAATGGGCAACAAAAACAAAAACTCAAATTTTGCAGAACACCTTTTAGACACCGGCCACAATTTCAATCCTGATAATGATGTGGAACTAATCCATTTCTGCCAAAAAAGCAGGATGCTGGATGTGTTGGAAGCTATTGAGATCCATAAACTGGAAAAAGACAGTTCTATCACAAGCCTCAATGACCAAATAGAGTTTGTTAATTGTAACATCAGTAGATTAGTTCAAAACCACTTTTGATTTAGGATACAATTAGGACACTGAATTTTAGTTAGGTTGATTAGGTATATTAGTTCAAATAAGTCCAAATATTGCTTTCTTTGTGTTGTGAGGATACTTTCATCTAATATAAGATAGGAATAGAGATATATAGATAGACACAAATAGTTGTGTCCTATAAGCTTTTAACTCCCATTTAATATAGGTCTAAACTAGGAATAGAGGTATAGATAGACAAAAATATAGACAGTATATTGGTTAGTTAATAGGTTTGAATTTGGGGGTTTTCTTTTTGTTTGAATGTTATCTTTCCTATAAGCTACCAGTATATATTAGTAGCCAGTATATATATATTAGTTCCACCTATAAGTAGAGTGACATTCTAGTATGTTCACATTTTTATTGACTTCCTTATAAAATTATAAGCTATGAATAGAGGCAAATAGTTGGACAAGAATGTGGACAGGATGCACAGATTAATGGGGTTGAATTTTGGTTATCAGATTTTTATTAGTCAGTTTAAATATAGGTTAGAATATTGTTTCCTTTGCTTTGAAGCTCCCCTGTAAGTTTCAGGTTTCTAGTAGTGTGGCTTACTAGAATCTTTTAATTACTTCCATTTAATATAGGCTAGGAACAAGGTAATTGATAGACACAGTGACAAATAGTTGCAGACAGATTGAAAATAGTATAGACTTCAGTCAGGACTAGAGTGGTTATGATAAATTTCAAGACTGGTTCAGAATATTAAGTTTCAATAGGTTAAGATATTACTCTCTCTTATTTTATTTTAATTTTTATTATCCAATTTTATTTTATTTTATTTTTATTTCAATCTGTTAATTTTAATAAACTCAAGTTGAGTTTAACCATAATATAACCATATTCACTTTCTAGCTATCAAGTAGCCTTTGGCTACCAAGTTTTGTTGTTAAGAAGCCTCCTGCTTCTTTAGTACAGCCGAGGATGTGTTGGTAAGACATGAAACCATGGTCCTGTATTCATTTGTATCAATAAAGTGAAAGTTGACAACTTCTAATTTGTTTTCATTATGGAACGATTTCACAATATAAACATTGGATCTACAAATTTTGTTATAAATAAAGTTATACAGTTATAAAGTATATAATTAAAGTATAAAGTATATATACAGTAATAAAGTTATAAATGAATGTTTAGTCCCTCTAAATATCTTATGTATAAAACTTTAATTACCTCACGCACTTTTTACTTACCTTTTATAACATGTATAACTGATTCACATATACTTACTATGTATAACTGATTCCAGCTAAGGGTGGCTCTTCAGCCCTCAACTTCTCTCATAGTAATAAACTTCTGTAGGAATAAAGTGATCCAGATGTAGTTTCCCATGAAAGCAATTTATATGTCAATTTTAATAGGATGTCCAGGTGTTTGTTCAAGTATCTTTTCTATAACTACCTTTCTTATTATTTTTCTTATGGTTAGTATGTTCTAGTTCAGAACACATAAAATAATGTGTTTAAGCCCATGAT
The DNA here is from genome assembly GCA_948455865.1 of Conomelus anceps. Classification (NCBI taxonomy): domain Eukaryota; kingdom Metazoa; phylum Arthropoda; class Insecta; order Hemiptera; family Delphacidae; genus Conomelus; species Conomelus anceps. Next base: position 57,587,385 of record OX418220.1, read on the forward strand.
TAGCTGTAGAGGAATATTGCAATAAGTGAAAGGCATGAAGCGCCGATGATCCAAAGCCTATAAGCTAGTATAATCGATTTCCCCAATAATATTGTAATAAACATGAAATCTAAAAATATTTTTATGGATCACGGTATTCACTTTGATTTACTAACAATAATTGTTGTAATTGTATAAATACAACACAATACAACACAATTACAAATACAACACAATTGCATGAAGGAAATGTAGTGAATAAATTAATTAAAACTTGTAATACTTCAATCTTAGTGTAATTTTTTTAAACAGAATTTATTAATTTCGAATTCCTTCAAGTGCTATTAGTTTATACTGAAGACTTCCGCAATGGCGGATATTGACAACAGTATTGAATAGCTGATGGAGATCGATGAATGCTACTGTACAAAAATATCAGTCACCACCGGGAATCGAACTACGGACCTCCCAATTTCCGGTCGGGCGCCTTAACCACTAGACCATGGAGACCTTTCTGCACAACAGCATTCATTTTTAACTTGGCCATATCGGCTCGTATCTCACAAGTTAGTTCGAAGTTACTGACAATTGAACAAACTGACAAATTTACTTAAACAGAATTAATTTATTTCGAATTCCTTTAAGTGCTATTAGTTTATACTGAAGACTTCCGCAATGGCGGATATTGACAACAGTATTGAATAGTTGATGGAAATCGATGAATGCTACTGTACAAAAATATCAGTCACCACCGGGAATCGAACCACGGACCTCCCAATTGCCGGTCGGGCGCCTTAACCACTAGACCATGGAGACCTTTCTGCACAACAGTAACTTCGAACTAACTTGTAATTTTTTTTTTGACTCTACAGCCCAATATGGGCTTTGGCCTCCTCCACTACAGCCCTCAAAACATCTCTATCACCAACCATCCCTCTCCATCCTCTATATCCCATCTTTAAGATATCCTCTCTGATTTCATCCTCCCATCTTATCCTTGGTCTGCCCTTCTTCCTTCTTGAGTGAAGTTTTTCTTTGTAGACTATTTTGGGCATTCTGGTTTCACTCATTCTGCAGATATGCCCAAACCACCTGAGTCTCTGCGACTTTACAATCTTAGTGTAATACATTAGGTAATCATTCCTAACCTTCAGAAAAAAAGAATTTCGAAAATCAGGTCCTGCTTAACATTGTTTAGTAATGTATAACTTCACTAACAAAAAATTAGCCAAGATGGTTTTCAATTGTTTGGATAAATCACAAATTTGTTAGGTAGCTCTATTGTGATTAAGGTAGGCCTATCTTTTTAATAGCAAAATGTTAAAAATAAAAGTGGAATGAATCTACCCAACGGTAAATTCAAAGGGGATGCTCTCACTGTCCCCACCGTATTGTACTTGACTGTTTATTTTATATTCCCATAGCAACATATGCCAAGGGATTAAAACAACTTCACAAACGTCCTTATAACACTACAATATCAACTTTTTTCTGACAAAGTTTTTTAAAAGAATTGGAAAGAAAATCGATCTTATTCTATAGGGAAACAGCTGATACAGATCAATCATCTCCGAAACTCATCATCACCAATCACCATCATCTAACTCATTACCCATAGGTTTCAGACCTATGTGGACTTCATCTTCCAAAAAAATAATACAAATATTCCAATTCACTAGAAGTGTGAGAAGGCATGCCTCAAAGTCGTGTCCCAAACAAGAATTCTTTATTAGTGAGTCAGCTGATTCTCAAACTTGAAGGACATCACGATTTTTGACACAGCGGCTATTGACACAAGGAAATATGATCTTCCGCCTAAGAAAAATAGTACCACTGGAACTCAAGTTTTAATGTCAGTCATATAAAATTTTGGTTTCTTCTTATGAGGTGCCTACTACCATAGATTAGGGCAGAGGTGCCCAACCTTTTTTAATCAAGGACCACATTGCCAACAGTCAAAGGGAAGGCGGGCCGGGCCGGCCGGTGGGTACCTGGGGGTCTGGGATACCCCCCTCCCCCCCAGGAAATCGGGGATAATATATCAAATATATATTAAAATTATTGTAATATTAACCACACAAGTATAAAAATACAACAATAGCAGTATGAATTACAAAAAAGTTAGTCTTTCATTTTTCATTAGAAAATAAAATATTTTAAATTCTCTAAATGCATGTAAATTCTTAGTTTTTATGGCAACACGGCGGGCCACATAAAATCTAGGTTGGGCACTCCTGGATTAGGGAGTCAGTAAGATGGTAAAAAGTAAATTCGTATGGCTTTTCGTGGTGGGGAGACCCTTACGGGTAGTTCCACCTCGCCGTTTTTTTAACGACTTCTTTTTTTATATGCAACCGGGACCGACGGCTTAACGTGTCCTCCGATGGTTCGTCTATGCTACTACCTCCTGAAAATTTGGTACCTGTACCCCCCTGTAGTTTTTGCTCTGAAGTTTTATGCGTACGGACAGACAGACGGACAGAGCCTGTGCATAATGCTCTCCCCCCCCCCCCATGTACTTAGTAGAGTGATAGCTAAAAACTCACTACACACCAAAAAAAACTTGAACTAGAGTCACATTTGATCTATTGCACTTTCTCCGAAGACATCTGATTATTTACGATTCGAAAGCTACTGATATTAATGTGTGCAATTTATGAGCCGCGCACATCTATTTCAAAGAGGGTTTAATTTTTATCTGAGAGTTGAGACCCAACAGCATCTGCTATACTCTCCTGACATTTTAACAATCCAGTTCAATACTTAATCTGCTTTTAAATTTAAGTTTAACGACGAACCGCACCAACAGCTTTCTAGTGATGCGAACTTTGCCCTTCCTGAATCATCTACCTGATCTGGAGTTGTTACAGAGTTCGATGAAGAGTAGCCTGTATAATTTCTTGTATAATCTTCAACAAGGAAATCAATTCTGTATTATTTCAGGAAGCTCAATAGGAAATGCAAAATTATCTGCTCCAACGTTTTTAGACTTTCAGACTAGATCTCGTAATTGGGTATAAATGCCAAGAGTTGAAACAATCAATAACGGTGAGTCAAGAAGGATTTCAAGAAATTATGCAATTTGAAAAATACTAAGGAAGATTCTTATAACCAACGAATTAACATTTTTAAGATTGAAAACCGCTTCTGCGAAAATTGTCAATTGCATTAAATTGTCAGTGGAAATCGATACATTTCTGGGAATCGATTATTTTTCCACTACAAAGAAATACTCAGTCAGCACCGGGAATCGAACCATGGATCTCCTGATTGACAAGATTCTTAATATTAGGAGATCCGTGTAGTGATTCAAAATATTGCAGAGCAAGATCCTGCGCAAACTGAATATTTTTGTGTAGTTGCACTTATCGATGTTCATTATGTATTTTTAATGGAGTTATCAATGCCCACAGTAGGGGAGCTCGAAAACAATAATTTATAGCATTAAAAAGAAAATTCTAAATTTATTTTTTCTGAGTATTTAAAAATTCAGCTCTCAATAATTCCAGCCACATTCAAGCCAGTTCTTAGTTCATTTTCTACCCATCTTTGCATAAAATAATATAGTATTTTCTCTATTTTTTCGTGCTGATGATGCCCACATGGATCTTGAGACTTGTGCGTGTGTAATGTGTGAATGGTAATGATGCTATGGATAGATATAGTTTTAGGATTCCGAAGCACCAGGAACGTACCAAAAAATTAGGAAAAGTCATGCTATTTTTGCCGATCACCCTTCCAAACGCAGTCCCGAGCGCCCGTGACTGAACATCACGATTGTATGAACACCACGCTCGGAGAGCAGCCATTACACCATCATTCTCCTCGATCCAACCGTTAGATGTTAGCCATTTGTCTAGCCCTGGATCTGCATGTTTAGCACGTTAATCCCGGAATCCTAGTCTCAAGATTTACAAAAATCTGTTGATGTTGATGTACAAAACTCTTGACTTCTATCAGCTGTTCCTTTAAGGATAGATTTCTCCTTTTTGAGTCCTTCAGCGAGCACTTTTGAATTCCCAAACTTCACAGGAAACATCTCGGGACTATTCTACATTGTTCCTGAATATTGTATGATATTAGGATTTCACGTAAATTTTATCAAATGTTTTTATAACAACTGCTTATTATTCTAAGACCGCTAGAATCCATCTCAGAAGCAAGTTTGATGTCTATTTTGACTCAGAGCGTGAACCAGGATTTAAATTGATGGTCTTAGTTCCGGTCTCTTCATCGAATCTTTTCCGTGCTAATACTTGGTCTGGGTCTGAGACACACTTCAAGTTCCAGATCTCGACGCCAACCACAAACGCCCTGTTACAAAATTCACTTCCGTTGCGTTGCCTTTAAAGCAATCAGTAGGATGACCTTTGTCCTTGTTCTCAGCTTGTTTCATAACTCTGCACTTAACGGAAATATTTCAGATTAGCATAATATCAGTTTGATTGAGCAGATGCAGGTTACATCTGATGCTCTCCAACTTTTCTTCACGCTACTCAGGACTGAGAGAAAGCAGGTCCATTTCGCAGGCATTATACATTGTGCCGTACATTCTTTTGTATGTCCGCCACTTCTCCAGAGAGGCATGCCGTAGTTGGCGAAAACCGTCGGAGATTTATAAACACATAGAAGCAGCTTCAGTTGATCGAAGTACTTACTGCCTGCAACGCCAGAAAAGGAAAGTAGTTCTAATGAATAATAACAACTTTCTGCGATCAAGTATCTGGGTACTGAATTAAATTAATTGATAGCTAGGTCTATATTATGTATTTTCCAACAAAAGCTCACTGTTGAATAAATCATGACTTGGGAAATGGGCAAGAGTAGACCATTTTTTTAAGCAATTCAATGAACTCACCATTTAACCGAAAATGAATATAGGCTAAGAGCACTGTAATAAATGTATAGGTGAACTAAAAAGAACATTAAATGCTAACAATGTCTAGGCTAATCGCTAATGAAAAGACTGAGAGCACTTTTCACCTACTTTTTTCATCCAAATTCATCTGTTTCCAATGCCATCGCAAGATTTTCTTCTTGTTTGGTATAGTGCTTTGAAAATTCATCGGTTTTGTTACTCTACTCTGTGTCTAGCATATCCAGGGATGCTTGGATTGTTGATAATATAATACTCGTTGGTAATCACCATCGCAAAATCAGGCGCATGCTGTGGAATGGTGTTTTGGTGAGTGACTTGTTTTGCGATGGTGGTTATCCTGGATGCTCTACTGTGCAAGCACCCAGAAGTTCAATTTATCTTAATCTTTATTAAGATTAAAAAGCTCAATTTTCTTGAGAAAAAACAAGCTTAGAGCATTTATGTGTTTTTTTTTTCAGAATGACTACATAACTAAATGTTGTCTTCATTGAGTTACATGACATTTTTTGTATACTTTATTACATCATCTGTTTACAATACTAAATTGTAGGCCTACAGAATTGTTAAGCGAACCAAGAATGCTCGTGTATTAGAGTCATGTAATTATTGTTATAATACATAGGGTACGGTACAACTGACACTTCTGACAGCTACGTTCTAAATCATCAAGATGGAAGCCGTGAACAAGATTATGAGGATGTGAAACTGGACATCAGCATAAAAATTTAATGGCTAGTTTTTTCTTAGCTGAAGTTTTATCTTTGATCTAGCTCACGCCTCAAGATATTTCGCAAGTGTGAGAGATTGCAAACAGTTTTTTCTGCTTAGATTCGTAGTAATCAATTTATTTTATTTGCAGGACGAGTGAATTGGTAGCACTGATGGCTATCTCAGCCACTCTCTTCCTATTTCTTCACACACGTGATCTCCATTCAAAATTACGACAGATGGAAGGCCGACTCCAGCCGGAGGACCTCACGCAATCTGCTACAAATCAGATCTCAGGTATTTCACTTTGCAATCAATAATTGAATCTGAATCATTTCTGTTTATAAAAAATATTCACTATTGAGTCGTAAATCAGAGCGATTTAACGGATAGAATGGTTGGCACATGCTGAAAGAAAATTGTGATTGAATAGAATAGAATGACTTTTTTATTTGTTGACGTGGCGAAGTATGGACAGTAATGTCCACTTAACCACAAATTGTGATTTGAGGAATGAGGAGTGAATAATAATAATAATATTTTTTTTTTCTTTTATTAAGGCGTTTTGCCATTTTGACATGTACATGAGCATGAGCTATTGGCTAAAACCACCTCCAAACCTAGAGACCGCCTGGAACTGTTTATCACATTACTTCAGAACGGTCTCTCATTCCTTTAGCTTATTCAAGCTACCCTGCTGCATCAAGATCTCTCTTCTTTGTCTGTAGTATGGTGATTATATAGTTAGCCATCTTCACCCAATAATAATAATAATAATAATATTTTTTTTTTCAATTTCAATTTATTTTCCTCAAATTTTTACAAAATAAAGATTTTATCAGTCTTAAATAATTCTCCGAAGCTAATGAAAGCTTTTTGGAGATGTTTTTAACACTTATTATTTCTACTACATTGGTTCATACGACAATCATTATATTTTTGTAGGTTACACATAATATAACAATAACAATACAATAATAGTTTTTCTCCACAGACCAACAAAAGAAAACATCAACTCAACAATTCAAACGCCTCAATCAAATCTAATATCTACTTGTTCAATGATCACATTCCACTGACGGACCATAACCTCATTTTGTATTTTATAGAATGCTCATGTTTATCTTTTCGCTTGGGTTACGCTAATTTCTGATTATTTCACCTCCTTCCTCCTTATTACTTGTTTGAATTCCATTCAATGGAATTTTTTTTAAATATAATAATAATAATAACAATCACAAATTACTATTAACTCGAAAAAACAAATGCACTCCCACTCATTATTTTCCAGCTTTTCTTTCAAGTAATAAATGAGATTTTATAGACATGTCCGGTTGTGAACCAATACGCGTGCCAAATAATGATTTTTTAATTTGATAAGTCCTTCAATCAACAACAAGAGTTTTTCATTGATAACAATCAACAACTGATGACCAACTACAACTACAGTAAAAGTCTGCTTTCATTTTTCATTATATTTTCTTTTATAATTCGGTATTTCTAAAACAATAATTAATGGTTTGTACCATGCGGAAATGCTCTTTCATTGTTCTTCATCAGATTGGAAAGTATCCATCAGTATATATTTACGGAGAATCGTTGTTATGTATTTAAAGCATTAGATCAATTCATGTAGTTTTTTCTAAGCAAACATAATTTTCTTTTTCTTTTGTATCATATATTCCGTTCCCTGCCAATACAATAAAAGAAAGTACATGTATATGTATATATTTTCATTTTATTGAAAAGCATGTAAAAGACACAAAACTTATTAAGAGATTGTACCAGGCTGGCCCCACTGCAGTGGCGTAGTGTGAATGGACACTCAAGTACGGTAACATTACCATAGTGATTGATTATTATGATTTTCTATAGTTTCTCCAGCTCTTCGACTATCACCAGCATGGAAACGTTTAATAACCGCTTATAGTAACAGAAAACAAAACAATTAAAAAGTCCCTGCACTCCTGAGCTGAAATTAAAATTAAAGTAACAACTCAATATTATACTTTCAAGTCCTGCATAAACGATTGTCTGAGAAAGCTGTAACTGTACAAAAGACGCGGTAAGCTGTAATTTAGCGACATTAGTGCACCATTGTTAGTCTGCATGACAAACGAAACTGATAGAACATTGTGGTATCCTACTAATACATTAAGGAATGATTGAGGAAATTGAATGTGAAATTTGTCCAGTAACAATAGACAAGAGCTAAGTGTAGGTACTTGCTTTATATCGTCATTCCCATCGCACAAGCTACAAACTAATAACAATTTAATTGAAATTTCACTTTGAATATGTATACTTTCAGTGTTACAAGTTGAGTAACAGAATGAAAGTGGTTACAACTCTGGACTGGAATACAGTCGTAATTATTATTACTTACTGGGTATAAATTGAAGTGATGGAATATAAACAGTATTCAGATTAACTTCAGACAGTGGCGTATCTATGAGGGAAGATCAGGGGATGGACCCCTCCCACACATCGAGATAAAAAATAGAACTATAATAAGCCTTCAATGTTACTTATTATGAAACATTATAAAGAAGCCCAAGGAGAGAACCAGATTTCACTAAAGAAGTTAAGCATCTCTAAATCTGTAAAAGAAACGGCGGCTTTGGTTCTTTGCGATCTCGAGTGACATGTTTAGTTGTTTAGTTGTTCTCTGCTCAGCTCCTCAATAGTTTCGGTTCTTCAATATTAAAAAAATCTTCAATACTATTGAGAGCTCTCTCTGTTAAATATGTTTTTTTGACTTTTAATTTCATCAAAATTTGATTTATAATGAATGCCAAGGAAGAAATATTCGATTTACTCAAGGGGATAACATGCTATTGGCGCAAAACACTGTATAATTTTTTTAAAATTCAATTCAATTTTTTATTGCCACAACTTTACAACACAATAAATTAAAGGTTACAAATTAACATAAAGGAAATAAAAGAAACCTAACTGACCAGAAATAACTAAAAATTCATTTTTGAATTTTGTCAATGATCGCAACTTTATTGGGAATCAAATATGGAAGAAGAATATGATGATGCTTAACTGTAACTTGGACAAAAAAGCAGCTGAAAATACATAAGCTCAATAACTATATTCGATAATATTATCATTGTATTTGAATAGCCTAATAACTGAAATTTAGAAGTCTATGCTTTTTTACGGGTTCTTTTGCACAATTTAAAAAAATATATCTTTGGTGTCCCAAATTAAAAAAAATGTTTAAATTCAAAGTAGGTGGGAAAGCGCCAATTCCACTTTTTAACAGAATATCCGATCTCAATGTTTGATATTATTATTTTACTCAGCTGATAAAGGCGGTCCAAATCCACATGCCAAAAATCCATTTTTAGTTTTATAGATCAAGAATAATAATTATTTAATAAATTAAACAACAAGTATAATACCTTCAATCCCGTTGTAAAGCTTAAGTAAACCTTTAGCCTACTACACAATAAAAACTAAGAACACATTAAATAGCCAAAAGTCACAAGATATGCTAAGAATAATAACCACTACAGTAATTTTATTCAATTCAATAAGTTCAATTAATTTGGAAAAAAATGCCAGTTATCCAGTTTTCTATCATTCAGTTTTCGTATATTGCATACCGTATTTCAGAAACGTGCGATGAACTATTAATAATACTGGTGATGATGTTATAAATTTTGATGAGATGTAGGCCTTATTAGATTTGTTTCTTGAACTACTTCCTAGATTGACATTCTCAATTATATACAGCTAATCAGGGGTGCCCTCAGGGCAGACTGCGTCATTGAAATTCTTGTGGGGGGGGGGGGGGTAAAGTTGATTGAAACCGTATTTAACGTGATGACATTCAAAAATATATTACGAAGTCACCAGATAGAATGTCAATTAATGAGGAGCAACTTTGTAGAATTATTTAACCGTAATGTAATTGATACTCAATATGTACACCGAACATAAACTTATAGGTATTTGATTTTTATTGAACAATTATGTTTTTGTAATAATATTTGATTGTTTAAAAACCATTTAGGTTCACAATTTAATTAGCTATTTTGCAATTGAGTTTATTGAGCAGAAGCTCATATATTCATTTAATTGATATTTCTTTTTAACTAAATCTATATGAAGAATCTCAAGAAATATACGTACATTTTAAATATTATCGACTGGGTTTGAATTTTTGCAATACCTATATAAATCTTCTTTTAGATTTAGAAAGAATACGGGGGGCTTATTTTTTCGAATTTTTGGGGGGCCTTATTTATGGGGGGCTGGTGCTAAATTAAGGGGGGGGGGGGTTGGGAACCACTGCTATCACATAAATATTAATATTATTTAGTTGTTGAAGGTTTTTATAGTGTACAAGAGTTCCTTTCACATCAAAATTAAGCCTAACCTCAACTAATTGATATGGTAACTATGGTAAAAGATTGTATAATTATTGTTGAACTGATTTGTCTTATACTCCTTAGCTGGAGTCTCCAAGACGTAATCTACTAAAAAAAAACCATATGCAATGCCAAAAATGGCGTTTAGAAAATAAAAAAATAGTCTCCGATTATTTTCAGTTGAGTAAAGGTATACTTTTCAGAAAAGAAAATTAAAGGTTTTAAACCCACAATCTATATTTTACAGTGAGTAGTACTAAATTAAGGGGGGGTTTGTCATGATGCTTGGGGGGGGGGCACCCCTGAGCTAATTGATTATAAATGCAGTATCTTCTACTAGTTAATTTGAATAATATACAGAAAAACTATTATTTAAAAAACCCCTGCTTATGAATTACTTTACAATCTGGCTTTAATAGACTATGCTCAAATGGTTCAGAAAAAGTGAGCGTGATTCCCATGCTTGGAAGAAATCATCATGGTCATTACTACTGCCTCTACAACTCTACACCAACCTTCAACATCAGCACCTTATTATCGTTTCCATTCTTCACTTTGACTGTCAGATAGATGCGAGTAGACCAATCAACAGCTCACAAATTGTTGCCGCGCACCATGTGGTCCAAAACATTTCCAACCTGCTATTACAGTATTTTCTTGTTCACACGTTTTCGTGTTTGGAAGGTCGTCTGGAGCAGTGGGATTTTCTCAAACATGGAATTAGAGTGCTTTTACACCTGTTTGTGTGGTGATGTGCGTGCGGATAACTCACCAAATAAAGCCTCGGGAAAACTATTGATAGATGATCAAAATGGTGTGATGGTCATAGAAGAGATAGCTTGAGGGAATAATCACTATTGAGTGCTTCCATAATAAGCAATGAATTAATACAAAATGTTAAGGGTAGGCTAAGGAAATTAAAATATCCAGATCATAACTAATTATCAGATCAGAAATAATTTTAAAGTTATATTTCAAGATCTTATAGCAAAAAGAAAACTCATAGAAATAATAATAATAATAATAATAATAATAATTGACCAAACGAAGAGAGGTCTCTGTTTCAGTCGACCTCACTCTTGTTTACCTCCTGTTCACTCTCTTGAGCCGACCGTTTTGCATTTGACTCAAAATTTTGTCTGTCTGTCTGTTTGTAACGCATTTATAACCAAATTCAATGAAACTTTGCATGGATCTTCCTTTAAGGAATGCCCGGCGATTTATCTGTAAGGATTTTCGAAAGTTTCTTCCTTTTTAAAATGAGCTTCTCCATCATATGCAATTGGAATAAGATTCATAGATAGCCCTCGGGCTTCCAGATTCATCTGGTTGAGTCCTTATCCATATGGATCAAGTTATATTTGAGAGAAACAAATCATTTCTAATATTTTTATTGAATATGATAACAAGTGATTACTAAGTGAATGATATTGCCATAATATGATAACAAGTGATTACTAAGTGAATGATATTGCCATAAGTGAATATACAAATTAAATTAGTATTGTTCTATAAAGTCAGACATGTGAAATCTTAACTTATTTTAGCAATCAGCTGTCTGGAACAACATAAGTATAACAACAATCAAAAATGAAACGTATTTAGTTTGCTATTTAGGTAGTCTGTGACAGAATCTAATAACCTTATCAGTACTGTCCACAGAAACCATATTGTTTTGAATCTTCATATCCTGACTCGATTTTCTCAAAATTACAGTTCTTTTCAAATATTTCAGAAGCTTGCTAGTTTGTAATGATTTGCAATACCAACACACACTGACAGCAAATTTTTAGGAATTTCTTTACCGTAGCCATGAAATTGTTTGTTGCTAATAACTCAACCATTCCAAAATTCCATTAAAACTCAATTTGTAATGATTAATCGACCGTGATGAGCGTGAACTATCAATTGAAGCGGATCCGATGAAATTTAATTACTGATTCAGTTATCCTTCTAAGCTCTAATATTTTGCAAGTAATGAATTGCATGGAGTGAATGCTTCTTATGCTCAAAATTGAAAAGTCATCCCCAATGGTGTAGCAACGGTAGATTATATTACCTTGAAAATCAAGCTGTTTTCTTTTAAAAATTAGACTAACTTTGATCATTTTTCTAAAACTTCGGTTTCTATAGATAGAAACAGAACTCTCAATAATTCAAATATGAACTAAACCGTCAATATCAATTCAATTTTTATGTCATTTCTATAAATCTTCTGTTCAGATATATGCAACATCACCCTGCAAGTGTTGTAATACAGTTTTCTATTTTACTATTTTAGTACGGTAATATTTATGCTCAACAGCTTCATGAGACTCAATTTTAATGGCTAGTTTCCTAGATAAGCACATCTTCTCTTTAATATTACTATTACATAAATATTAATATTTTGTTGATAAAGGTTTTCATAGTTTACAAGAGCTCCTTTCACATCAAAATTAATCCTCACCTTGACTAATTGATATAATAATTATGGTAACTAGTGTAGAAGATTGTATAATTATTGTTGAACTGATTTGTCTTATACTCATAGCTGGAGTCTCCAAGATGTAATCTACAAGAAAAACCCATATACAATGCCAAAAATGGCGTTTAAAAAATAACTCCAATAATTATTTTCAGTTAGCAATTAGCAAGTATATTAAAGGTTTTAAACCCACCCACAATATATTTTACAATTTTTGAAGCATTTCGACTATAGCGTACAGACTAATTATAAGAATTAATGGCCAATATACGGTGAAAGAAACGATGGTGTTCTGCATCACCGGGTCCATGGATAAGCTGTAAGCTGTTATAAAACCTGTATAGTCATTTTATTTTTTTTTTCGTAGATTACATCTTGGAGACTCCAGCCAGTGGCGTACCGACGGGGGGCGGGGGGGGGGGCGGTTCGCCCCAGGCCCCGCACCAGCATAGGCCCCCAAAAAATACAAATGTATTTAAAAAATAGAATAAAAATAACTTATCAGCTGGAAGAATACTATAATTTTGATACTTTGATTAATTAACTAAAAAAAATTGATAAAGGATACAGATGGGATGGGGTGAGCAAGGCAAGTTTTATTGGGCCTCAACGTCAAGGGGCTCAATTATTTTACAAATCTAGGCAAGTGACGAAACAAAATTAAAATAAGAGGCCCCAAATTGTCCAACTGGGGGCCTCCTGGGCCCCTTTTCTCTCTAGTTTAGGCCTCTTGGTATAGAGGCCTCTTAGAAGTATCACTACCCTAGAGGTCCCTTGCGCCGTGGGCTCTTCGGGCCTGTTTTTACTGCCAGTATAAGTCATATGAAGTATAGATTCAACTAGAATATTTCAAATTTCAACCTTTATAAACGTCCCCTAATTGCCTCGGCTTTGGGCCATCAAAGGCCCCATGATGCTGGTGTGTTCCAGTATTTTCGGAGCCCCCAAACATGGGTTTGAAGGTGCCCCAGATCACTTAAATGAAATTATTGACACAGTAGGCTTGAAAGGAGAAAAGGTCCAATATTTTTGCAGACGGCTTCAAATGCTCATCTCTGTTACCAATTTCATCTCTGCAATGCAACCTCTGCAATCTCTGTTACCAATGCAATCTCTGTTACAATTTCTTAATCTGTGCTGTTACTGTTCAGATCTGATACCCCATAGAGTTTATTGTGATCGTGAAATGTTCTACTTCATGAATCAATTAACAAAAAATAATATGAAGGAAGTGGTTGATAACCAACAAAAAAAAGCTTAGAGTTGCACGTTCAAGACCTGGAAAACAATTTTTTTCTCCTGTGGAGAACCCTCAGAATCCCCAATGTTTTGAGGATCCGTCACCATCCATATGTTTGGAATTGCGAAAAAATCGTTCAAAAAATGTGTTATTAATTGTTATTATTGTTATTAGTTAGTTAAATCAAGTTCCATTTAAAGTCATAATAATTTTTATATTCTTACACATTTCACATATTCCAGTATTAGTGAATAGTTCGATGCGAATTTAAGAGATTACACAAAAATAGAAGAGAAGTTTATTGCTCTCTCTGGTGCCACTCATCACCCTTTTCCCTAGCTTCCACAGCTTTTTCATAGAATTGTTTCCATTTGGCCTACACTCGAATTTCATATTTAAATTGAAAAAAAAAACAATTCAAATTTGTTACACAGATTCTTTTGAGTACAGTAGGTAACTAGGCATTTGGTGTTTAGGGTGAAGGTGTAAGAGGGATCCTCCAGCCTCAACTCTGCCCCGGGCCACTTAAATGTCTCTGGGTGGCCCTGACTGTAATAATAATTTGAAACCACTATTACTTGTTAAATTGGCTTTATAAAAGTAGTATTTCTTTTAAATTTTATACCAGTACATTAAAATTTGTTCAAAGCTAATTAATGAACTAACAATATACGAAAAGTGGATTTAAGTACAATTCATACGATTCATAAAAGCAATGATTTATTGAATTTAAGCTTTCACTTTGCTCAATTTATAAACTTCATTTTAATAAATACTCGTACGTTCAAAAAATTACTGTTTTTTAGCCTTAATTCAAGCTCTCAACATCAAAAATTCCAAAACTTTCCCATAATGTGGACTAAAATGAATGGATTTAAGCTTTTCTAGACATGAGTCTAGAATCTCTTGGAATACGATTTTAGAAGAACTATTAACTTAATCAACATTTCCCTGGGGGAGGCCCCCTAGACCCCTCTTGTCCTAAAGGGGTATTCCATACCCCCGGGGGGCCCAAGTCTCCGATAACCCGTAGAAAAAATTCCTGAATTCCCGTTAATGTTTATTTTGTTTATACATAAGGAATCGCTTATCATGAATTTTGTTTTTTGTAAGAAATCTTCAGTCCGATTTTCCCTGCAACCTCTTCTAAAGACGTTATTTGTTGCCGTGCTTCTGCTACCTTATTTGCAAGTAAAAACGAATCATCTGCAAAACCCAAGCAATTATGTCTGATGTTGTCTCTAGGAAAGCCAATTTGTATGGTTTCAGAATTAATTTCTCTCCATTTCCTGACGATGATCTCCAAAGCACAGTTGAAGAGTATTGGAGAAAGTCTTAGTCCTGTTTTTATATCAAATGCGTTCAAATGATAGTTCTCCTCTGAACTTAATTTTGAATTCTGTATCTGATAGAGTTAATTCAATCATTCTGACCAATTTTAGGTGAAGACCCAAGTGCCTTAAGATTTTCAGTAAAGATGGTCTATGGATGCTGTCATACGCCTTTTTAAAATCAATGAATGAAAGTACAAGTTGTTTGCCTCGTTTCCTGTAATATTGCATGATTAATTTTAGAGTTAATATTTGGTCAGAGCAACTTCGCCAAGGTCGAAAACCTCCTTGGTATCCCCCCAATTCTAGATCTAGTTGATCTTTAATTCTGTTGTAGATTATTTTTGACAGAATTTTGTATGTGCAATCTAGAAGCGAAATTCCTCTGTAATTGTCAGGATTGCTTCTGTTGCCTTTTTTGTGCAATGGGTGAATAATTGCCATTGTCCAGTTTTCTTCCAGTTTTTCTGTTCCCAAATTTTGATTAAATATTGATGCAATTTGGTCATTGTCTGTGCTGAGGTGTTCTTCCAAATCTCTGCAGTCAATGTGTCTTCACCACTTGCTTTATGATTTTTCAGTTCTGAGATTGCTTTAATGAGTTCAGCTCATGTAGGTGGATCTATTTGTGATTTTATTGGAGTATTTGTGTCAATTTCCAAGGTCGAGACAGGATCATTGCAGTTCAAAAGAGATCCAAAGGCAGTTGCAAGAATCTCTACATTCTCCTTTTTATTGTGTGCTAATTTTCCCACAGAATTTTTCAGTAAAAGGGTGTTTGGTTCAAATTTAGAGATTGACTGTTTGAAATTCATGAAATAGTCCCGGCTGTTCATTTTTTGACTATTTTCCTCTATTTGAGTTATTCTCTCTTTTTCAAACTGTCGCTTGGTTTTTCAGAAAATTTTTGTTGCTTGTTTGCAAATATTCATGAAATTTTGGTCTGATTCTTCTGTTTTCTTGCTTTGGTGTTCAAGCCAAGACTTGTGACGATTTTCAAATGCTTTGTCACATTCTTTGTTCCACCAAAGAAGCTTCTTCTGTGGATTTGGTGGTGCTGCAGAAATTGCAGTCTGAACTAGATTTTCTCTAAGCTCTTTGAGATGATCCGATTTAAAATTGTTGGTCATTTCCTTATATGTAGAGTTCTCTATCAATTTGGATGGGTCATACTTCCTTGTGATTCTTTGGTTACTTCTTATTGTTTTGTTTGGAGTGAATTTAATTTTGATTTTGACTAGATAATGGACAGACCCTGTGTCTATACCTCTCAACACCCTCACATTTTGAATTTCTTTATGTTTAAACTTTTCTGCGCAAACATGGTTAAGTTGCCACTCACCCTGTTTCCAGTCTGAATATTTCCATGCTCTAAGTTTTGCTGGTTTTCGCATGAAGTATGTGGATTTGGAGATAAATTTATGGTTTCTGCAAATTTCAACCAGTCTTTCACCATTCTTATTAGTTTTCTTTTGTGCTGGCCATTTCCCAATTATATGTCTAAATTTCTTTTCTCTACCCAACTGGGCAAAGTCGCCTAGTAAAATTTTGGTGTGATCTTTGGGAATGCTATCAATAGTCTCCAGTACTCCTCTGTTTCCTGTCTGTCTAATTTTGAATTTTTATAATTGGTTGGGGTGTGTGCATTAATAATAATAATAAGCGTATGGCTTTTAATGGTGGGGAGACCCTTACGGGTAGTTCCACCTCGCCGTTTGTGCCATGTTACGGGGAACATGGTGGACCTACTATTTTAGGTGGGTTCCGAACCACCGGATAAGTGATAATAAAGCTTGTAACATCAAGTCATTGAAGCACGGTCACCCATCCAAGCGCAGTCTTGAGCGGTCGTGACTGAACATCACGACCACTTGAACACCACGCTCACCGCATGACCAATCACACCAATCATGTGTGCATTGATTAGAGTGTATAGCTTGTTTGAAGCTCTTATTGTCAAAATTGCCAGTCTAGGATTTATTGCTTTGAAATCCATGATAGAATCTGAAATTTTTAGATCAATTATAAACCCTGTTCCAAACTGTGGCATATCTCGCATTGCCTTCCCACACAGCACAAGTATGTTCTGAGAATCTTCTAGGAACGTTCTCCGAGAAGTTAGGGGACATCCCTAGAACATTCTGTATGTACCTTGAAATGTCCTGGGGATGTCCCTGGAAGGAGCGAATGTCCAAGAATAGCAGGTTCCAGGAACATTCTCAGAGCACATCCCAGGGATATCATGGAATATGCTCAGGACATTCTCAGTATGTTCTTAGAATCTTCAAGGAACGTTCTCTAAGAAGTTGGGGGACATCCCTAGAGCATTCTGTATGTACCTTGAAATGTCCTTGGGATATCCCTGGAAGGAGCAAACATTCTGTAGGTGCCTTGAAATGTCCTAGGGATGTCCCTTGAATGAGTAAATTTCCAAAAATAGCAGGTTCCAGGAACATTCTAAGAGCACATCCCAGGGATATTGTGGAATATGCTCAGGACATTCTCAGTATGTTCTTAGAATCTTCAAGGAACGTTCTCTAAGAAGTTAGGGGACATCCCTAGAGCATTCTGTATGTACCTTGAAATGTCCCAGGGATATCCCTGGAAGGAGCAAACATTCTGTAGGTGCCTTAAAATGTCCTAGGGATCTCCCTGGAATGAGTAAATTTAAAAAAAATAGGATCCAGGAACATTCTAAGAGCACATCCCAGGGACATCTTGGAATATGATAAGGACATTCATAAATGTCCTACAGTAGTTCCTGACTGGGACATGCTTTTGAGAACATCCTGAAGGAATTCCAATTTGACATGATATAACAAAAGAAAGTGAACAGCTTTCAAAATAAAATTTAAAAAATATGTATTTCAATTGAAAATACAAAAATTGAAAATCATTAAAATTAATGACACTTTTCCATAACACTACTATTACTATACTATTCTATTACTACTACTATTTTCTATTACTACTACTATTACTATATTACATAACTATTTCATAATCTTATTCATTTTCATACAGTACACAATTGCAATGCAGTATTTTTTTAATACAGATATCACACATTGTAAAATGTTGATGCCAATTATGATACAGGATTATTTGAGGAAAAAAGGACAATGAAGGAAATAGAAAAAGTACCTGGATTTCTTGTTCCATGACGAACTGCGTTGTTAATATTAACTTTTCATGTGAAATTTAACGACTTGCAGTCAAATATTTGTTAAGAATAAGTATAATAACTCACTTAATCTGGCCGAGTACTTTCGAATCTATGAGATCCATCTTCAGAGGCGTGGGTGAGACCCACGCCTCTGAAGATGGATCTCATAGATTCGAAAGTACTCGGCCAGATTAAGTGAGTTATTATACTTATTCTTAACAAATATTTGACTGCAAGTCGTTAAATTTCACATGAAAAGTTAAGAAAAAGTACAGTTTATGGGAATGTGATGTTACAATGTTGTTGCAAAACAATGTTTCCATAATAAATTAACAATGTTTTCTTTTGATTTACAAATTTTTAGATAACAGTAGAAGATTTATATTGTTCTTGTTTATTAGATTAGGAATTGGATTACAGTACAAGTAGTTAGTACTATAGATTGAATTTTATTATTCTTGAATTTGCTCACTCCATGAATTGATGTGACAAATGAATGGAGCATAAATTGAATTATTTGCAAGTAGTATATCCAGTGGCGCACTCAGGGGGTGGGGGCTTAGGGGGCTTAAGCCCCCCAAGAACCCAAGGTCCGTAATAAAATTCCAAGCGAATTTTCAAGAAAATTGTCTGTAGAGAGTATGTGCTCCAGGCTGATTAGTGTTGGTACATTTAATGATTTCACCCTTTTCAAGTAGAATAAAGTTCATAACTAGTGGCTTGACATGGGGGGCTTTGGGGCTCAAGCCTTACCCTCAAGTCTTGAGATCCTTATCAAAATCTAATCGGTCACCCTTACAAATAGGACCCAAGAGTTTGTAGCTTTTCTTATCTGACTGAACAGATACCTGCCAGCCACAGCTCAAGGCTATCACTTTCCTAAAAAAGAATATGCGAAAAAATTCTGCCAGATTCAAGAAATCTGCCAGATTGTGAAAGCTTATTCCTTTGAAAATGCTTCATCAAAGAAATACAGATAGCAGAAGAATGATGCTAACTTTCTTAGTAATAAATCAATGAATTAGTACTCATTCAAAAACGTTAGGCTTCTAGAGCCCTCATTTAGGTGGTGAATTGAATAGATTCGTTGTGAATAAGCTGAAAAATCACATAAAACAGAAAAACATTAACTACCGAGATTATTGAGTTACTCTATGAAATACGCAAAACAGGCCAAAAGAAGGCGTTTTTGAGATAGATGGGTACGAACTTGGTTATTGATTGCGAATAAAGCACCCAGAGTTCAAAAATCAGAATTTAAATTGGATGTTGGATCAAAACACACAATAATAGCAAGTGGAAAACATCTATGAAAAATCCGTTTTCTTTGATTCAATAAATCTTGACGTTATAAGCTTTGGGATAGTTCTTGACTATTAGGTACATTTGCATTTAAATTAGTTTACCCACTAAGCCGACAATAAGAAATGTGTTTGCATGATCATTTTGTGAATTTATGTAAATTTCCCACCAATTCTAAGATTAGGTAATCTCGACTCACATTGAGACTTGCATTTTTCGTTCACTTTACTACCCACGCAAGTCTCAGAATGACGTGGGCATCATAAAAATGTATTATAGTAGATCGTGTAGAACGTTTCAACCAATTTTACATTAAATCACACCACCTATGTGAAGGCCATAGAGATTTCGTAATGAATGATGGTAGCCTATACCTGTAATCTTTCACCCTCTTTATTTTTCTAAGAAAGCGTTTCCAGACCTACATTCATTTGAATTTTTTATCTTCATGAGAAGATGCTTATGCAGTCTGGCAGAATCATTTTGAACTTTTAAAACACTGTACAAAAACAACATTATGGAAACATTTTGTTTTCCCATAGATAATACACTTTAAAAAGTCAAGTAATGGACCTCTCCACAAGGAACTTTAACGGGCAACAATCTTGTGAAAAGAAGTCTGAAAAATCCCAATTTTACCCCCTCCCCCATCACGTCTAAATTTCAATTGGACGGGTAAGCCCCCCCCCCCCCCCCCCCAAACCAAGTCTGGGTGCGCCCCTGAGTATATCCAATTGAAGTTCAATGGAGACTGTTTTCAGCTACATGAAACAAAATTATGTTCACTTGAATTCCAGTGCTGTATTTGAATCATATATTCATTTAAAATCTATTTTTAGCACTACTTTGATAATTTTTTGAAAATAAATTAAGTTTCTTATATTCATTATAAATGATCTTAATTATTGATTAAATACAAATCTGTAATATCCCATTTATTATGAATTTTCGAATAAATTCATATTTTTACAATTTATAATAATGATTAAAATTCATATCTTTCTAATCAGATATTATCAAGACCAAAAAATATGTTGGATATTGTTTTGAGATGATTGATTTCAGATCACATAAGAAATTTATTTCTCAGGTTGAGCTGGTGGGTTTAGAGAGAAATCCAAAGTAAATATCTGAAATGGGTGGGCGCTTCAACAAATACTTGAAAAATTCCTGGATATGCTAGCATAGACGAAGCATATGATGCTAGCTAGTGAATTTATTACAGTGATTGAAGGAGTTATAACTCCACAAGGTTATAACAATTTCAGGCTACTAAGCCGCTACTTTTGGATTACTAAGAACATTTTCGTTCAGAAAATATTTACTTCTAGTTCTGTATACAGCATTTATACCAAGTAATAATATCACTTATTATTCATATGTATTATCTTGCTGTGCAGAACTGACCTTTTTGAGTCGCGGCGGACGCGTTTCGAACTATGTTGCTCTTCTTCGGCGCTTGGTTGCAGCTGCACACCAAGCGCCGAAGAAGAACAACATAGTTCGAAACGCGTCCGCCGTGACTCAAAAAGGTCAGTTCTGCACAGCAAGATAATACATATGAATAATTCTACTGCAGTTCACGAAAACTGGATAACCACAACAATAATTACTTATTAGTTAGTAAAACTATGGGTGATTGGAGCACGGTATTAGCTAATCTTAAACTTACTAAACAAACCAAAAATTATTATACATAAAACATTGTTGCACTAATCGGACTCATTTTCTTCTACAGCTGTTGTAGAGCTCTTCTTTCTGAAATAAAAAATAAACTTGTATCAGCAAATAAAACTATTGCAAATGCAGATTTTTGCAGAAGAAATACAGTTGACCTGAACAAAAAATTGCAGCAAACTTGAAATAGCCTGAAAAACATATTTGTTGGGAGCTGAAGGGAAGTCACTCCAGTTCGCACTCCTCCTCTCTCGTTGTTTGCTACTGGTTTTAAGTCAAGTTTGTCATCAATATAAACCGATATATTCTATCTCTGATTCTCCAATCACATGTTATATATAGTACCTAAAGTGAGGCTCTGACTACACGTTGTCTTTGCATCCCTCCAATGTAAAAACCATCAGCCATATGATTGAAAATTCATCACATTGACCATATGATTCAATTGATAGCATGGAGCTAGTCTAAGCAAGGTATATTCTAAATGCCTTGGTCTAAGCTAACCTAAATGCTATAGTGTTCATCTATTTTTCATCATAATTATTGTTATATTTGATCCTAAAAGTCCAAAATCAATATGGATCTTTCTTGTACTCAGATGAAGCTGAAGCTTTATACAAAGTTTCAAGAATCTAGACTGTTTGAGTTATTTTGAGGACAGACAGATGGACTGTAGCACAATTGCAAGAAAGCCCCATCAGGTTCTTGATAATGAATTTATTACACTTGGTGTGATTATGACAACAAAAATATTTTTAAACAGGTGGTTGGTAGTTTCCCTTTGATCTGATTCACAATACAAAGCTGCTCATATGATATGGGCCTAGGTTCGGCGACTTTTATGACAGAAAGCTTATCATTTATGAGAGAAGATAAAAACTGTGAATGCTTACTCTCTCTCCATTCTCTCTTTCGCTTTCACAAGCCATTTTTTGATTGGCTCAGCCATTTCGGCATTTGTGGCTTCATCCTTCAAACTTCTTGCCGTATCTGAAACAATTAAAACTAATGAAACCTCAAACATGGTTTGTTAGGTGCTATATATCCATCCTCGTTTCCAGATACACAAGTATAATATAATATTGAACTGTTTGACACTGTATTGAGACTTGATTATGGAAAAATAACGACTCATGTTTTGGTGTGATGGCCATTTCACTCTGTTGTCAAAAGCACCTGAGGATGCTCTTGACAACAGAGTGAAACGGCATTGCGCTAAAACAAGCATCATTATTTCCATAGTTTAGTCTCAATACAGTGTGAAATAGTTCAATGGTTTGTTTCTTGAATGTGTTAAAACCCAGAATTGATATTATATTCATGAAATTAATACAAATCTATGTGGTTTGTTAACAGTTATTGTGTATTAATCACTATAGTTATTGTGTAAATTTATACCATCATTTTTTCCAATAAGGATTGCCCTTAATGCAAAACATAATACAAATTGCTTTTTTATACAAAATCAAGAAATGTTTCTGCATCATTTTTTTCAAATTGCATCATTTTTTCTGTTTTACATTATTGTAAGGTAATGATGTGAGGTATTTGAGTTGCAAAGGCTTAGGTTCCAATTAGGCACCTTATAAAGATGACATTAATAGATGATATGAAGATGACACAGATGACACTCTTATGAAGATTAATATTTACACTTTTTGATAGAAATTTTTCTATCAAAAAAAAAAATCTATCAATAAATAGTAGAATTATGAGACTTGCTACGAAAAAAGTAGCCAACACCATGGAGGAAATAACATATTTCCGCTATGGCCAATATAAGTAGAGATACCATAACCTTTATATTATTATCAATGGTGTAAATTATGAAAATGATCCAATTCCGTAACTAAATTTGAAGCCAATTACTAACTGGGCAGGTAATGTAAAATTCAGCCATGTAGACATAATTATTAGAAAAGCATGACGTTTTACTTTTACAGCAAATTGAAAATATTTTTCAACCCTTAGCAAAGATAATACTATACAGGGTAATTGTGCCGCAGATGTTAGCAAATAAAAAATCACTTGAAACCTTCACCAAATCGTAGTATTATGTCTCCTGATCACAATTAGGCCTATCAAGTTTTTAAGTGTCGGTCTCAATTAAATAATTAAATATTCAATATTAAAAACTCACCTTTTGAACATAAATACGGCTCTGAAAAGCCTTTATAGTACCTTAAGCATAACATCATAGACGAACAGATAGTTAGAGCAATGGAGTGCCATCAAGGATTAGTGCCAATGGATTATATCAGTGCCATCTACATCAGAACATCAATGGAAACTGGAATGGAACTGCATGACTACGCTTCTGCGCATGCGCGAAATGTTCGCACATCCAAAAGCCTAAAACCACAGACAACTAAATCTGTTGTTCTGTAATCTGTGCTAAAACCCAGGCTGTGGCTAGCTGGCTACAGGTTATGTATAATTATGTGCGATGCATCAAGTGATGAGATTTTGGAACAAATTGAAAATGCCTTTATTATTAAGTAGATAAATTGCATGAGTAAATAATTAATAAATTAAAATGCAAATTATTGTGTTACAAAGATTCATGCATTCTAAACACTCAATTAAAGTTAATTGATGAAGTTAGTCATTTTGGGGCTCTGTTCGAAAGGTACCGGTAGGTTTTCAATATTGAATAATTAATTATTTAATTGAGACCGACACTTAAAAACTTGATAATTGTGATCAGGAGACATAATACTACAATCTGGTGAAGTTTCAAGTGATTTTTTATTTGCTAACATCTGCGGCACAATTACCCTATACAGTTATATTTTATCTAAATACATTATAAATAGTTTATCTATGGTTTGGGTTATACCTTGAAAAAGTTTGACTTCAAAAAGTATTGTAATAAGCACGTACATTAAATAACTAGCTAGCCTAATACACAAAATGCACCATGATAGAACGGTTAATAAATATAATAATAAATGTATCTTACCTTTAAATTTTATAGCTGAAATCTTCAAATGCGAAAAAATGCTAACGGACACTGAACGCTAACGAGTTAACAACGTAACGAGTCACGAATTAGTGAATTAAAATGGCGGCGCGCAGCGGTGGAAGCGTGGAAGCATGGTCTCTAGATTAGACCGAGGAGGATACTGGAGTGGGCCTATTATATTAAACACATGAGATATCATGTTTCCAAAATTTTCCCATGTTAGCCATCAACATAATTAAAATCACTGTTTGTATGCACTGTATGAAAATCTTCTTGGAGTCCACTGGGATATAATTATTTAACCCGAAATCTGTTGCGCTGCTACGGAGCTACGCTCTCTTGACTGTTGTTGACACAACGCGTTCCTGGGTCTCTGCTTGTGATTGGCTGCTTGCCTATTGGCAGTTTGATGCTAAGTGCGCCAAAACATTCAAAATACCTATGCATCCTTAAATTAATAATTAATGTTTTTCCTGTTTGTAGTACTGATTTAAATGTAATCTGAAAAAGCAAAATAATAGAACTCCTACAATTCCATAAATTTCAATTTTGAAAAATACATGATCACTGTCAATCTCAAGTTTAAAGCTTAAGCTTCTGCAGAATATTGATGAAAATAGACAAAATAGTTTTCATTTTTTAATGTAAGGAGCGCTCTCTGAGTCAAGCAGAAATAGGAAAGAGATGTTCAGCATTGTTACAAAAGTGAAATTTTCTATTTCAATTGAAAATAATATCTCACATATTTATGAACCGTTCTTAGCCAATTTTCAGGACTAAGTATTTTTTGTAGCACTTCAGCATGGCTCTGTCAGATATTCAAATTTAATTTCCGTTCAAATACTTGAAATTATGACTTGTCATTTTTACCCACTGATAAGCGTTTGACAGAAATATAGACCTACCTAGGGAACTTTTTAAAAGTTGTCACGAGCTTCACCAATTATTACAATATAAATATGAATAATCATTCTTTTATTGATATCTCAACATTCGAGCAAAATAGATCAGTTCTGTGAATGCCATCGGGTTCTACAATGAAAATTGCATAATTAATGTGAATTTAATATTTTTAGCTCGATCCCTTCCCCTTGACTCAATTCAGGGAATTTGCGGAAAATTGTAATTTGGTATCCACAGCATGTCCCTAGAACATTCTCAGCATATTTATGCATATAACTCAAATCGATTTTGGCAATGAAGTTCTGTGGAACCTCCTGAGAACATGATCAGTACATTCCTTAGGTCCTGGGATGTTTACAGAACATGGGGAACCTATATCAGTTTTTTTGTGAAATTTGAGTTTTATATATATTTTTTTACAAATACATGAATACATGCAAAACATCAGATAAAGCAGAAAATTGTTGTCTATTGAAATGTTTCTATGGGAATATTCTTTGTAGGTCCTTGGAACATCCCACATGTCCCCTGACATTTATAGAAGGTATGGAACCAAAATGGAATGTTCCTATCTATGTCCCTGGTACATCCCTAGAACATTCTCAGCATATATGCAAATATCTCAAATCGATTTTGACAATGAAGTTCTGTGGTACCTTCTGAGAACATGATCTGCACATTCCTTAGGTCCTGGGATGTTTACAGAACATGAGGAACTTATATGAGTTTTTTTGTAAAATTTGACAATGAGTGTTATTTATTTTGCTTTACATACATCTAATATCAGAAAAAAATTAAATTTTTGTTTGTTGAAATGTTTCTCTGGGAATATTCTTTGTAGGTCCTCTGAACATCCCACAAGTCCCGGGACATTTATAGAACATACAGAACCAAAATGGAATGTCCCTGGGAGGTTTTGTGCTGTGTGGGTTTCTGCCTGGAATTCCTTTGTAAATTCTGAATCCTTGTGTTCCCATTGGGTTTTGATCTGTGTTTCGCATTTCTTGTAGGGCACAAATCAAAATTTTCTGTTTTTTAAGAATGTCAGTGAATGTCTTCAGCTTTCCAATCTGCAAGAGAGAATTTATGTTGTGCGTTGCAATATAATTTATTTGCTTGAATTTTAGTTTGTGTTTAAGTGTGTTTGGTTTGTTCAGACGCTCCGATTCGTCAATATCCTTCAAGTGACTGCCCACCGGATCCGAGTGCAGTCTTCCCTGGCCGCAGCCAGGTCTATATTGACTGTTAAGGGTTGCCAACCACTGGGTGAGATAAATCTCGAGTTACAACTATGGATGTTATTCATAGAGGCGAACGTGAGGTATGAATTGGGTGACTATGAAGTTGTGAGGTGATTCCGTTTTAGTTCACTTGACTTTAACCTTTTTCAGTCAAGCTATCCAGCCGCACCGCGTGGAGGTACGCATCTTTCCTGTGAGTTCTAAAAAGTTTTTAAGGTTTTCTAAAAGTAGAATAAGGCAAAGCATAGAAAGATGCCGGAATCAATAGCTGCCAGATTTATTCTTTACTATACTATTCCCAACTACTGTAGTTAGTTCTACATATTTTTTCTCCCAATAAGATATATGATTTATCATTTCAGTTCAACCCCATTTACGCGTACATTTTGCAGTATTTCCAATAAAGTAAACACAATTTACATGTGCATTACCGTACATTATACCGCACACAATAAGTTAACGTACCGCATTCATTATTTGATATTCATGGACTGTGACAACATCATTTACATTGTACAAACTAAAATTAAT
This sequence comes from Conomelus anceps, assembly GCA_948455865.1. Classification (NCBI taxonomy): domain Eukaryota; kingdom Metazoa; phylum Arthropoda; class Insecta; order Hemiptera; family Delphacidae; genus Conomelus; species Conomelus anceps. The sequence continues at coordinate 57,614,159 of OX418220.1, forward strand.
CATCTCATTTTGTATCATTCCAAACTATGTTACAGAGAACTCAATGAGATAACAGTAAGAGAACCAATAAATTCGTAGATTAATCCAATAACCACTGCAGATCTAGAACAAGTTGAACATTTTCCAGTCCGACAGCAAAAAAATACTTGAAATAATAGGCTAAATACATAAAAAATGTTTTTCTAGTGATTGAAGAAGCAAGAATTGAGTTCTGCTTTTTGCCGTTAAGATAATGCAGAAAGATCGGAACCTGTGAAAATTTGAAAAAAACTCATAAATGTTGCTCAATATTAGCCTAGTATCCTTATTGCAATACGAACTTACTCATTGTTCCAAACATTCACCTACTATCTTTATAGTGGTGAAGGTGATATTGTGGATGGTATCCATAATGAATAATAAGACGAAATTGTCACAACCACATGAATTAGAAATATTGAGAAACTAGTTTCGGTTGTACCATTATCAAACTGAGTTTGAGATTGATAATGGTATAACAACCGAAACTAGTTTCTCAATATTTCTAATAAATGTGGTTGTGGCAATTTCGCCTTATTATTCATTCACCTACTATCCTGCAGCTGTACTTCTGTTGCAAAAGTTCTATAACAAAAATTAAACATAATTAGAAAGTTTTCCAAGATGAGAGGAAATGGTTCGAGAAGGGCCATGAGCATGACAAATTTGTTTTGTAATTCCGCATTGTATCCTTTACAAAATAGCTGTGAGCCTACCATCATCTAGCCGAAAAGTAAGCCATTGGGAGGAAGAGGTTAATTGATTGCACAAGAAGGTACCTATCATTGAGCAATTGAGTAAACACGAACATTCTGTAGGTCGGTCCGAAAACAGACCAGAACGCTCAAGTGGCCTTCCTGGAAGAGAAGCGCTGTTGATAGTGTTTGCACTTGGCCTTGCACTGTTGATGCTCAGCTTGGGGTCAACCGGAACGCTTTCCAGTCTGATTGTTTTACAACACGCAGTGTCAGTACCATGTCGGTTGTCATCAGACATTAAAAAAGGATTTGTTATAAGCAAGATGTACCTCATTGTTGTACAAGGTATACCTTGTTTCCATCACCTGAAATTCATGTTACTGAATATTACCATGATTCAGGGGTCATTATGACTCCATATTCCTTACGAGATACAGTAGTGGTGATGTTGGTCGATCTGAAGACCTTTAGGCTATATACAGCAGAAGCAGAAGATTCCTATTACAATGTAGTTGAAGCAAAACAGAATTAACTTGAAATGCTAAGCATCAGCTGGATTTTTTGCTTTTTTACCCCATCTTTTGTTTGGCAGAAAGATGGTTGGCATAATATTTTTATCATTAGCTTTTTTTAATGCAATCTCTTAGAATACGATTTTAGAGGGATTCCTTATCAATATTTTCCCGGGGGAGAACCCTCGGACCCTTCTTGCCATGGGGGGTTATTCCATAGGGAAGGACCCTAAATTCTCCGATACCCACTCTTTCAAAATCCTGGCTACGCTACTGCATAAAGCTATGGTTTGCTATCAATTTTAGCTCGATTTGAAGTAAGTTGTTTGAATGAATGTTACTCATTGTAAAAACGTATAAAAAGAATTTATTCAAAAATAATAAAATCGTGTGACTCAGGTCTGGTGCCAGAGTTCTCAGGCCGCATCTGAACTGAGTTCAAGGTCTCTGAAGTGACTTAACGACTGTTTTAGAGGCAGCCGGGACCGATGGGTTTAACGTGTCCTCCGAAACACGGGAGTGCTCTCACGTTCTAAAATACAAACCACAAATGAGATGTAATGAATTTCAACGTTAATAGGTACATTAACGAGTGTTAAAAATTTAAACTAAGCACTTCAAAGGCAGATAAGAAGTGTGGCTTTCTTTGATTTTCGTATAAATTCTAAATACTATATTTAAGTGTTGAGTGAGACGTTAATATAGGTAAAAGAGTTTAATAAGCAAAAGTAGGTTTACTAGACATATTGGAAGTTGTCATCAATTCCAGACGTTTGCGAGTTTTTAAATGGTTAATTGAATGATTTATTGGTTGGTATATAAAATTAGGCAATAATAATTATATTTGTGTTAACTAGACTCATCAAACTTGGTGACGGTGTAATCAACCTCCGTTTGTCCTAACTATTCCTAGGAAATGGAAAGTTCTGAAAATAATAGGTACCGAACCGGAGGCTCTCTTCTGTTATGAGACTCCATTACGCTAGGATACTTTTAATGTGAGACATTTGTTGTTTTTTGGCATTAACATTATATCTCACTGATCAAATGCAATGTAATCAGTATACATCTAGAGTCTAGTAAGTGAGCTATCTAATAATAACAGGTATGACAATAATTACCGCATCGTGATTGAGCATCAAAATAATGATTCAGTTTTCTCTATCCTGGCCGATAATAATAATCCTCGTGGATAATAATTATTCTCTTCTTGAACAACTATTAGTGATACAACAAGTTACTAAGCATCCATAACGCATTAAGTAATCACTCATGCTGTTCTCTGCTGTAAAATTTACTTCCCGGTGGTTCGGAACCCACCTCTAAACTCATCAATCACTATCATCCAATTCATTACCCATGTACAGGTCTCAGACCTATGTGGGCTTCATCCACTAAAAAAAATTTCATACAGTGAATATCAAATAAGCATGATCAGGATGAACCACTGTTCTAAATAAGGAAAATATAGTTTGCCTATTGAATTGGAAGAGCAATTTTTTTTATACAGACTTTTAAACAATATTATTTTAAAGAACTATGATACAGATCATTTGAGTCAATTTTTCAACTCTACTTCACTGAAAGATATTTGAAGCGCACCTCTGTCCCTTTTACTAGCTAACCATTTGCATAACAAACTAAGCTCATACTAATTTCTCAAACTTCACTGACCTCTACCTGCCTCTCTTGTGATGTATTTACTGCTCTTAAACGTTGACTACCATTATCATTTTCTAACGGTAAAAATTAGCATCCAATACTGAACATAGAACCTAATTTTGAAATTGATTTAAAATTTCTCATGCATTTAAACTAGTTGGAAGCGCTCACTTGTGTAGGTCTACCTATGTAAAAAGATTATTTCTATGTAAAGATTTATGCTCATACGAAAAAAAGAAACTTCTTATTACCCGGAGCTCTTAAGGAAAGCATTTGTGCTTTCGCCGTAACTGAGTTATTACTAGGATTCAGAATGAGGTAAACTTTTGTTGTTGAATATTCCACTTCATAAAAACATAGATGTTGTTATACCTTTAGCTGCAGCCTGTTCATGAGTAAACGAAATGAGAGTTTTTCAATTGCTGGATCAATGAAATTAAATAAACGCGGAAATTAAAGCAGTAGGCTAATTTTCAATACCGTACTTACAATTTTAATTTGTGACAGGTTCGAACTCTATCATTCACATAAAAAACACTCTGTATTTGTTATTATTACTCATTCATTATGAAAATTAGGTCTTCTAATAGATCATTTGATTTGAAAAAGCTCTGCACAAATTGTAATACCGTTGATTGAACTAACTTATTTTGTTAGAGAACTGTTACGTTCCAGTTAATTTTGTTTTTGCTTTGTTTGCTATTAGTGTGGTCACCTCACTACTCATCAGTCCATAAAGAAGTCTTCCATTAGCTTATTGTCTTCATGGTAGATATTATATGACCTTCAAATAACATAATGCCCTATTTTTCATGCTGGTTTAAGACATTTTTCCTTATTAACCCTTTCCCCATTATCCTCTACTAATCTCTGAGTTGGTGAATTCTGAACAAATAAAACACTGTTAGATGTTGTCAATTCCACTTCTTTATTATTACAGCACTGGACCGCGGTTTCGTGGCTCCACCAGTCACATTTTCAACAGAACTAATACTTTGTTTATAAAATAATGTTGACTAATCTTCAAGAGTCGATAGCCACTCAAATCGATATTTATTGTATCGATTATAGCATCAATATCAAATGTAAATAAAGGTATAATTAAAGTTACTGATCTTAAATTAAGCCTACATATAATGGGAATTGTTCTTAACTTGAATGAAAACATGAATTAAGGAATATATATCTAGTAATGGGTTAACCTCTGCATTGTCCTAATTACACTTAAAATAAAATTCACTCTTTCCTGGTTAATGATATTTTAAACTAATGAAAGTAAACACATAGAAGATATTGAAATGAAATAGTTGATATTAATCTTAATTTGAGTAGTAAAGGGTAATATAATAAGATAATGGATCTGTTATCACTATCAGTTCTATCTAACTCATGAAATTACTACCTGAGTTATCTGAAACTGAACTAACTCAATTTAAATAATGACATTCAAAATACTGAAGATAATCATAATAAAAGATACTGATTGACATTAAAATTTATCTTAAATTAGAATAATTTAAGATAGATGGTTAAGATTAGAATAATTTAATTATACCTTTATTTACATTTGATATTGATGCTATAATCGATACCATAAATATCGATTTGAGTGACTATCGACTTTTGAAGATTAGTCAACATTATTTTATAAACAATTTATTAGTACTGTTGAAAATGTGACTGGTGAAGCCATGAAACCGCGGTCCAGTGCTGTAATAATAAAGAAGTGGAATTGTCAGTGTTTTAACAGTGTTTTGTGGAATTAACATTGTTTTATTCTTTTATTATGGAGTTCCAAAACATCAACAGAAATTCTACAAATAAGTTGAAATATTTGGTGATCTTTCTATGGATAATTTTTGGATGTAGAATCAATCAGCTGCAGGTTATCCCTTCATATGCGGAACTGGAATAGATGGATTATTTTTTTGTTTTGCTTTGTGAAGTTTGAACTGGAAGGTTCACTTTGCCACTCAAACATGTCGAGAAAAAAATAAAATATAACAAAAATAGATAACACATGAGATAAGTGGAATCTGTTCGGATGATTAAAGTCTAATTGGATAGAAATTTTGGATAGGAAAGTACCCAATGTGAAAGCAATAATAAATAATTTGTATTTATAATAAAATATTAAAGTCAATGTGGAAAAAATATCTCAAGCAACATTATAAACTATGAATTATTTAATGTACTTGTATACTAAAGATTTAAGAATGTACTTGTATGCTATGAAATTTATGTACTTGTATACATAATACTATGAAAGTAGAGTATAGATTAAATGTGCTTTTAACCAATGAGTAACAAGTATATTAATTTAAGTACAGTGTGACGTCAATTATCCGATTCCAATAATTCCGTTATATAATATCAACATGAAAGTACTGAACAATATTTCAATAGCTGAAGGGGGTACATTTAAAGGGATAAGTGATGGTATGCAATAATAATAATAAGCGTATGGCTTTTAATGGTGGGGAGACTCTTACGGGTAGTTCCACCTCGCCGTTTGTGCCATGTTACGGGGAACATGGTGGACCTACTATTTTAGGTGGGTTCCGAACCACCGGGTAAGTGATAATAAAGCTTGTAACATCAAGTCATTGAAGCACGGTCACCCATCCAAGCGCAGTCTTGAGCGGTCGTGACTGAACATCAATGACATGGTATGCAATGACATGCAGCAAAGAAAGTGAAGGGTAATCTTTTTGAAGGCTAATCTAGAGTAATCTCCTATTGACACACAGAGGCAGTGTGAAATTTCTGATGCTCCGTTACAGCGCGTATCTTCTTAGCCCGATCCATTAACACCAGCTACCTCCACAGTATGAGGACACAACTGCAACGTAAATGGCTGACAGAATATTATTGAACCGGAGTTTTTCACTGCATGCTAGGAGAAAACTGGGTTAGAAACATCACGCGGTGAAAAGTCGATTAGTGTCATATGTACGTTCCAATCTCACCTCACAAACAGCCCAATTACCCCTTTACGTTAGTTTGACGTTATCTATAAACTTTAAAATCCTTGTTTCTCATTTTACCCAAATTGAATTTTCTGTTGGGAAATTGTCACTCAGTCAAGCCATAATAAAACCAGAAACGTTTAGAAAAGACATTGAAAAAATTCTTCCAAGGGGAGTCTATCACAAGAAGCAATATGTTTTTTATTTTAACAAATCAAATTTATTTAAAAGTTGAAAATTGTATGTAGGAACGACCTGCAAGTAATGAACTCTCACTAGAATAGAAGCAGACTATTAAATCAGAGAAAAAATAGAAAGATAACTGTCAAGTAAATATTTTCAGTCACAGTAACTGTTCGAATAGGATTACAGTTTTCGATAAAACATTTCAAAATGAGCTTTTTGTAATAAGTTAAAAGTAGATCTGAAAATATCTAATTAGTAGTCTTAATTGAAAAAAATGTTCTCAGCAACAAAAAATATACTGTAAAAATTGGTTAAAATTACGTTTGACATTGGTTAAGAAACTCGGGACCCCAAAAGTATATTAGAGAATTGAAAAATTTTAAAAACTTTTTTTCTAAAATATATGAAATTTTTAGCCATTATGATTAGAAAATAAAGTAAGCATATGCTATAGGATTATTCCAAAATAAAATATATGGAGATTAGATTTTAACACATCATAAATATTTGTTTATTACATAGCTTAGAAGATTATAAAAATAATGTAGGAATGTAGAATATAATAAACCGAACATAGAGTAAAATTTCTGTACTCAGTATTTAATGATCTATAACTAACTGCCACCTGAATTTATTACTTTTTCACTAATATTAATTCCGTAGTACAGTGTAAATTATAAATTAAAAGAAAATTGAATTTTCTTTCATAATGCTTAACATTTTTTCGGACAGGAAGTGCCTGTTTGATCTTGTAGATATTTATTTTTAATAAGATAACTGATTTCGAAATTCTCAATTGTACGGGCGGTATTAGCAATTTGATAAAAATTGTAACATCTTCCTAGACAACTTGAGGAAGCTTTCTTATTCACCAGATGATGGAGAGTTTCTAAAATACCGGTATCCCTGAAGACCATAATAGTTCTCAATATAAATATTATCCTAGTATTTTTCAAATACTAGGTGCGAGTACCTAGCAATTGACATCAATCATCATTAAGTACCTAACTCGAGGTGTGAGTTTATGTACTTTTCAAGTGGTGTGCTATGGTTTTTATTAGTGTAGCAAGCCCATTTTTAAATATTTAAATCTTTTGATCTTGTTTTCTTTTTACAGGAAAATATATTTTTATGTGAAGCAACGCAAGTTTAGTCATTTTCTAGTTGTTTTTTTTTTGTGATCGTTCTTGTAACTTGTAAGCTGTTATGTTGTTTGTTTATTTTTTTTGTTTTATTCCTGTAAATAAATTTCTTTTTTTCTCAATTATTCACCATAGTTCTCATTGAAAGATCGATTAATGATTTAAAAATCCAATGGAGAAACAACATTTAAGAGGATTTCTAAAATTATACTGGAGAAGAAAGGCTTATACTAACCTTAGGTCTATATAGTAACCTTAATCCATGCAATTTTCTCCATATTTGATCTGCTGCTATTCCAGTCTCTGAAGTTGCATAACACTCGACCATCCTCAACAACTTGGAATGACAACAAATCAGTATGGAATGCATCCTACTGGTACTGACACTACTTGCCTCGAGCTGTGACACTTAAAAGTAAAGTAAATTGTTGCACTAGCTCTAATGGTGGTCTTAGTCGTCTGTCATGCATCAAAACCACTTTTATAACGTTCACTCTCCACACTCACCGATGCTTTCTCATCAGAGATGGCATGCAGCTGATCGAGAATTCCCTTGTTTCACAACTTTCGTTTTCAAGCATCGGTATAAATACAGCCTCGAGAGAGGTGATCCTTGGGTTCACCAACAACATAACGTTCCATGTGCCCCACGGCAAACACTTTGTATAACCTATTATTTTCACATTATCGCCAATTTATTTGGTAACCCAATAAAAAACCACAAATTGAGTAAGGAAACCAACATCTATACTTTACACATATCATTTCCGCCTTCCCTCAGGCATTTCTTGTATATTATAGTTTACTGGTAGTAAACTGTATTACATTCTAAGAATGGAAGAGATTATTTACAATCAAGCATTTTTATTCATTCACTACAACTCAAAGCTCATTGTTAGTCAAGAGGTCAGATCCAGCTACACTTTCTTCTATGTAAACATACGTTTATCGTTTATGAATAGATATTGACAAGAGATTCACTTTCCCGAATTCTTATTCATTTTTGAACAATGCAGGAAAACATGGATATCAATAAGAATTATGATAATTGGTCGGTAGTTATGCTAAGATACTGCTGTAAAATCACTTCCCGGTGGTTCAGACCCACCTAAAACTGTAGGTCCAACTCATCAATCACCATCATCCCATTCATTACCCTCGCACAGGTCTCAGACTCATGTGGGCTTCAACCTCCAAAAAAAAAAAAAAATGATGCATCTCTCGTTATATGAAATTCTGTTTCATTGAATTAAAAATTATTCCACTTAGATAAATAATAAATACGGTACTGTATCAATTTCTGAATATAGTCTCACTAGATAACATTTCAATTCCATCAATCATCCACATTATTATTATAATTAGCCCATATTTGAAGAATTCATCACAAAAATTCTGAATAAATGCATTTTTTTAATAAATATATTTCAGTTTTCATAAATGTAGAAAATTTGTTTTACTTTCAAGTTCTCCATTGAAATTTCGATTTGTAGACACATTGGCTCACATTGCAGTATTCCATAAATCATAAATATTTTAATGAACTCATTATTGAAACATTTTTCAAAAATATTCAATTTTTACAAATATTCTTCCAACTTTCTTGGATGTCAGAAATTCGTTTTTTTTTGCCGGGTGATGCCCACATGGGACTCAAGACTTACGTGGTGAATGAGGTAATGAGTTCTTTCTTCAACAATCAAAAAAGCTTAACTTTCTTCTTTTATTTATCAAAATTGTAGACTCACTGGATAAAATTGCAATTTACCATCAATCATTCACATTGCTATTATAATAATTAGGCCAAATGAAAATTCATCATAACTATTGTGAATAATCAATGCAATTTTTAAAAAAAATGCTTCCAATGCTCTTGGATATCCAAAATTATTTTTCTTTCAAATAACAAGAATTCTTCTTTTTATTTTTTTGACTAGAAAATAATTCACTGCAATAAAATATCAAACAGCATGTAATTGGTTTATCTTTGTTTCCTGGATCACTGAACTCTCAATACTGTACGTTCCACATTCTTTTCATTCCATGATTTTAAATATGAACCGTAATCGTTAATCTCAGCATCTTTCCATTGTATCCATCTTTCTATTCAATCTGTATCCAATTCTATAAAACATAATTGTTTTATACAATTAATGTTTAACATTAATGTTCATACCTCATACCACATCCAGAGGGGTATAAAAGCAAGAACACACAGGCAAAAACTAAAATTTTTCAGGGGGAGCTTCAAAACGTTTAGCTCGACCCTATTGAGATATTTTACGATTTTTCTTTATAAAATCGATGGAGTGCACAGAAAACAATGAAACAGGGCCAAAAAAATATATTTAATAGGAAAATCAGGAATTTAAATTTAATTTTGCATTTGTCTGGTTCTACTACCAACGACTGTAATTCTCGGATTTTGCGTCAAACTGTCATTTTCACAAGTTGGTTTTTGCTTCTAATCGCTAGTCTCAAACAAACAAAAGACCAAATTATCAAAATTACCATAATTTTACCAAATAATGTCTTTATTAAGGCACAAATATTGACATTTTACTTTAGTAACAGCACTTGTTGACCATAAATAAGACCTTTTTTGTTTTGTTACAAAAAATGATGACAGAAATGTCAGCAGAAAAATGATGACATCTGCAAGCGGTCACATGACAAATTTATCTCTTCTGATTGGCCCGTTGCATTTGTCTGTGTTTGCTTCTCAAAGCTTGATACATTTGTCGCTTTATGCTTCTAAGGTTACATTTCAACATTGAAAAAGAATACGAAAAGTCTAGTTTTGCTTTTAACTGATTCTTCTATATATATGCGGCTGATTGAGCTGAAAAAATGATGTAAATATCTTGAAATTTAAAAAAATTTCATTTGTCGGGTTTTGCTTCTAGACTCCTTCAATACAGAGTATTTAAGAATTCAATCGAGCATTAGAGTTCATTTGCATACATTCCAGTAATATTGGGTTTTCCATGAAAATTCAATTCTCACTTTATAAAGCATAGTATGAAGTTCTCTCCCAGGCTGAGCCACTTATTTTGCAAGCATTTATATTTCGAATACGTTGATGAAGTCATGCACAACTCAATGGCTTGGTTGACAAAGCAGAAAAAATGTCAAAGCAGGATTTCAAGTTGACCTAGTTCTGGAAAACGTGCCTGGGTAGCGTAGAGGAGAAAACTGGTATCGGCCAATATAACAAACCGAACTAATTAACTGTGAAATTGACACTAAATAAATTGATTGCCAAAAAAATAGAGCTAACAACCGCCTAAGTAATTAGAGAGATGTTCTCTATGTTCCCACGCCAATACCTAAGAGTTCTGAAGGTAATTCTCGAAATATTGCAATAATTTATCACTTTTTTAGTAATGCATGGTGAGACAATTACAAATGAAAGTATTATTTATTATGTTTCAATTCATTTAAATCAAAGTTTGTCATTTTTCGAGTTATTGCTGAAAATCTACAAAAGGCTCTCTTCATAAGATATTTTTTTTTAATCTACAGAAATCTATATAAAGCTTTATTTACAAGATAAAAAAGTTTAAAAATTTTGTTCTCAGCTCTCCTAATGACCTTTGCTTTTTTATTTCAAATACTGCAGCATAATTTGTTCAAACCTCCCACTCATATCCACTTAAAAGAACCTTGAATTAGAGATATCGACGTACCATACTTCTCTTAGTATATATTTATTGATATATCTTCCAATCCTCAATATAGTTCAGTGATGTAATTACGTGGGGCATCAGGGGATAGATGCTTCAACATGGTCCTTAGGCAATAAAAAATTAAAAAAAATATATATAGATAACTTTATTATAAAAGAAATAATAATCTGAAAAAAAGAAATTTTGGAATTTCAAATCCCCCCCCCCCATACAAAAGAAATTTTGGAATTTCAACAAGCCCTGAGAGACAATCTTTTTTGACAAACGAGTCAAAAAAGACATCTAGAATCGCTGAAAATGTGATTTTAGAGGGATTATTTACAAAAAATTATTAAATTACTGTTGGAAAACCCCTCCTTCTTTAAGAAGGCATATTCAAGTACGGTACTATACTGCGCCTCAATCAGGTAAGGGAGAGGTCAAAAATACTGCAATAATTGATCAAATTTTTAATAATGGATGGTGAGAGAATTACAACTGATAGTATTATTTACTGTTTCAATTCATACTTAAACAATAAATTTTTATCTCGAGATTTCGAGAGTAACTCCCACTGACAGTTATGCAGAAACTAGATGAAAATTTGACACACTAATAATGTAAGAATGGATGAATTTGTGCCTAGAATCGCTTAAAATGTTTTTTTTTTTTTAAGGGATTATTTATCAAAAATTTCCCGGGGAGTATCCCCAAACCCCTGAGTTGTAATTGGTTTCGAGTTTTGATGCATTTGCTAGATCTAAATTGAGAATCCAAAATTTATTTCATCCACATTGATTCAACAATAATTGTTAATAATTCTTGGATCATTTGAATTATTGTAAGCTTACTAATGTATTATCATAGAAATTCACGTTTTTGCTTAAGAGATTGTCTTGAATGTGCTGAATTGATTATTCAGATTTCTTTATTTTACTCAAATCACGATCTAAAAATAATAAGAATAATCATGTTAAGATTAAATCCGCTATACATAATTTTGACAAGTGTTTTGTATATTTGAAAAGAATAACAAAGTTGAGAATTTTCAAGAATCAGTAATAAGTACTAGCCTCATACTGTAGTGGAGTATTTGATGGTCAATTTAAAGATTAACAAAAGAGTAGAGAAATATTTAAAATCTTTAAAAACAAGTAATGTAGAAACTCATTGAAGGTAGGCACTGGGAATGTAACCGTAAAAGAAATTTCTATAATATTTTCTGGATAATTAATTGTACTTTATATTCAACTACGATATTCTTGGACTGTATTGGACGTGTAAAGGAATAACAATATTCATTATTCAAGTTGGAAAAGTGGAATTATTCAAACACATAAGGATAAGAACAAGAATAATATCAAGAGAGGAGCGAGCTACGCATGAGGAAGGAAGAAGAGAAATGAGCGGTCTGAATGAAAGTTAATAAACTTATTATTGTGAAGGATTTTGGGTTGGAAAGACTCTACTATCTTGTACCAGGAAGATGTAACAGACGAAGAGGGAGAGAATATAAAAAAGCCACAAGAAGAAGGAGAAGACTGATTGACTGAGTAGACTGGTGCAAGTAGGAAGTATTAGTTTATGTTTCTGCTGTTCTTTACTATTAAAATTGAACGGTCGTGGACTGACAGATATGATGCATCCACCCAGACAACGCAAAACTATTGCGAAAATCTTCATGGAAAATTGCCGGCCTGAGCTACTGAGCACCGTTACAAGTTGCAAGGTACACACAGTTATCCATTATCTGTCACCAGTTACTTGTAAAACATTATCCTTCTGCACTATACTATGCATTGTGTCCAATGGAAATAATGCAAAGTGGTTTCCACCGCTATAGAGGTCTGTCTCTCTTTGTAATGGTAATGGAGGTTGAGTCTTCCAAGTAACTGGATGCAAATCCGTTACACAGTAGAACACTACACTTTGGAAATTTAGGGCTGCTGGAGTCTCAAACTGGAAATTGTTTCAAACAAATGAGACTTCAACAATGAGATTTCTTGAGACTTGAAAGATACTGTTCAGTTTCAAACAGCAGGTTCTTCTTGGCCACTGTTCAATATTATAGTTGTTGTTGTTTATCTTTTTATAATATATTGTATAAATTGTATATAAAGAGTGTTTCAAACAGCCATTTGTTCCAGAGAAATAAAGAGAGATGTTCAATATTTCAGTCTTAAATTGATCTTTCTTAATATTATTGTCTTCAGTGGCGCACCTAGGGGGGGGGCTTAGGGGGCTTAACCCCCACCCCCCCCAAGAACCCAAGCTCCTTGAAAAATTGTTAATAATTTTCAAGAAAATTTACTATAGAGAGTATGTGCTGCAGGCTGATTAGTGTTGGTACATGTCATTTATTCACACTTTTCAAGTAGAATAATGTTCATAACAAGTGGCTTGACATGGGGGGCTTTGGGGCTCAAGCCTTGCCCTCAGGTCCTGAAATCCTTATCAAAATGTTGATAATTATTTTCAAGCGAATTGACTGTGTAATATGGACTGTAGGCTGTACATTTAAAACTTGTTTAAATAGGATAACAATTAACAATATCGTTATACTATTAACAGGAATACTATGAGTGACTACCATAGGTGGAAATAGAGTTTGTAGCCTTGCAGAATTAAATTTGACTAGGCGGCTGGGTAAAGATAATAAAAATAATTCGTTTCACTCATATCAATATGGCAATCATTTAACCAAAAAGTACAGGACCTCTAGCCTCTAGAACCTCCTAAACCTGTAATACATTTAATGTTACGGTAATAATGTAATTTCTTTCGGAAGGTGGAGCCCAGATAGTTGTGAGACCTGTGCGTGGGCCCACAGTTTTTGGTAAGTTCCGAATCATCGGCAAGTGATTTTATAGCTGAGAACCCTTTTTTTTTGGTGGCTGATCCATTCGGTCACCCTTACCCTAGGAATTTGCAGCTTATCTTATCTGACTGAACAAGTACGGTACCTGATACGGCTAGCGGCTAACAATTTCCTAAAAAAGGTTTACAGGTTTTTGCGAAAGAATTTCAATAAGATTGCATAAGCTTATTCCTTCGAAAACGCTTCAATACAGAAATAAATGTAGCAGAAGAGTGAAGCTATCTTTTTCAATAAATTAGTACTCATTCAGAAAACTCTAGGCTTCTAGAGCGCTCATTTAGGTGGTAAATTGAATTCATTTGATGAGAAATAAACTGAAAACCCAAATAAAACATTAACTACCGTGATTATTGAGTAATCCTATGAAATACACAAAAAAGGCCAAAAGAAGGCATTTTTAATATTGAAAGGTATGAGCTTGGCTATTAATTGTGAATAAAGCACCCAGAACTTACAAAACCATAATTTAAATTGGATAAAAAGACAGAAGAATAGCAAGTGCAAAGCATATGTGCAAAATCAGCAGTATGCTTTGATTCAATAAAACTCGACTTTATAAACTTTGGGACCGTTCTTGACTATTGAGTACATTCATATTTCATTTCAAAAAATGATTTGGCAAGTTTTGAAGGAGAAATTGAACAAAATGTTTGGTTCGTTGGCAATTGAATTGGTTAACCACTAGGCCGACAGTAAAATAATGTGTTTTTATGATCATTTTGTGAATTTTTGTAAAACATGCCACCAATTTAAAGATTTGGTCATCTCGATTCGCTTTAGGACTGGAATTTTTCGTTCTTTTTATTACCAACGCAAAAGTCTCAGAATGGTGTAGGCCTAGACATAAAAATTTATAATACTGTAGTAGATGTTGTAGCACGTTTCAGATAATTTCACTTTGATTCAATTTAATTCACACCATCTGTATGAAGACCTTAGTCATTTCTGAATAAATGCTGGAATAGCTGTAATCTTTCGCCTTCTTTATTTCTGTAACAAAGCGTTCCGGACCTACATCCATTCAAATTTTTTACCCTCATGAGAAGTTGCTTAAGCAGTCTGGCAGAATCATTTTGAACTCCTGAAACACTGTAAAAAAAATACTCATGATGGACACATTTTGTTTCCCCATAGCTACTCTAATACTAATACTCTTTAAAAAGTCAAGTAATGAATCTCCGCCCCCTCAATAAACTTTATCGGGCAACAATCTTGCAAAAAGTGCTCTGAAAAATCCCAATTCCCCCCCCCCCCCCTCCTATTCAAAATTTTCCCTGGTAGGACGGGTAAGCCCCCCCCAAACCAAAAGTCTGGGTGCGCCCCTGATTGTCTTGTCTGTACGGATGAGGGAATCAAACATGATCTTGTAGCTTTTTGGCTAGTTCATGAGGTGATTTGATAGAAGAGGAAGATTGTTCCAGTTTCAATTTATAATTTCATTCTTCTGTTGTTATTGTTGAATAGAAATTATTCAAATCTATAATCGATGTTCGATGTGTTGGCATTTGGTAGGCAGATGAAGTGATCAAGTGAAGGCAATAAATAATAGTCTGTGTGAACAAGTATTATACGCTACTTAACAAAAGACAAAGGACTATAAACTTATAAGATATAAATCCACTGATTTTAATTACAAATAATCTATAAGAGCAAGAGTAAAACGTTAAAACTTGAAGAGAAATGGAGAAAGGCTCCTTGAAGCTTACTGTCTATATAGCCTGCCATAGAGTTTAGCATTGGGACAGTAAAAGCAGTTTGTTAATCATAAATCTAGCTACAAATTAGGATTTCATTGTTCAACAAAGAATTAAATTGCTTAGAAAGTTGAAAAATATTTATGTCCATTTTTTTTAATTCTAATATTTTTCTTTACCAACTTTTCAATTTTGTTTTACTTTTCTATTCTATTCTAATAAGTTGGAATTATTCTTGTCAAGTCTCTAGCAGAAATTACTGTCTATTAATTGTATATTGTTAGATCGGGTTGAAGAATAATGGTATCAAAATAATAAGCATGAAAATTAGAATATCACTATTATGCGAATTTTTGTCTGGTAGCTTCAAGTTGGAAATTAAAGAAAGCGAGACAATAATTGGAAAAATAATACAGCTTGTAATCAGTAGACTACTGTAATTCAAACCTTAACAGTTATTCTATTAAGGAGTAATAATTAATTGAACGAAACTCATTTATCCAAATTCGAAATCTACTGTCCAATGGAATTGAATTATTATGTTCTGTGATAATCACACAAATTAATTATTTTTCCAATATAAAAATACTCATCGAATGCCTTTTACTTTATTATTATATCTTTATTTTTTATCTTTATTGCAATTCTATCGAAAAATGCACATGACACATTCTGTCTATAAAGAAGGGTACCAGTTTTGCTAATCGTTTACAAACATTTTACTCATGATGTAATGCAACAGTGTTAGAGAATTTATGTCTTAAGAGATAAAAAATCATATTCATAATATTGTAAAATATTGAAAATTTATATTCATAATAATTGTAAAATATTGAAAACTTAATATTTTATTCGCAGCAGTCCGCAAAGACTTGATAATCGATGGAGCATCTATCTTCATGAAACAGTTTTGCGATTTTCCCTTGATCGTATATCCCACTTTAAGCTTCAATTTCGCAACCTCAAGATTCTTTAATACTCTTATGATATTTCGTATTATGCAATGACTCAGTTTTCAAGATATCTTCTTTTATTTTTATAATACAACATACTGCCAAGTATGAGGCATAATCTGATTTCATGGATTAGCGTTTCATCAGTTGGCCGGTTTCTTCCTCATTTGGAGAACCAGTTGCATAAAGTCGAGCGCTTCATCTCGGAAGAAACTTCTCTGGACTTTCCACTCTTTCTTTCATATGGCAAGTAGGTAACGACCCGCGTCCAATATAATGTTCAGAGGTCAGCCGGTCTGTGTTACTGCATGGGTGCTCACGCGACTTGTGTGAAGTCCACATACTGATCAGTAACGGAATCCATGTGTGTAGAAGGTCAAAAATTTGCGAATCAAGAAGTCTGACAGCATTTCTCACCACATATCAGAACTGAGGCTCTTTCAAAATCGCATTGTCCTTCTAAACTGCTAAGAAAAAACTTACATATATACCAAATAATAATCCATATTATAATAGGTATATTACAATTATTTTATTTATTTTAGATATATTAAAAATTGTACATTATTAGTACTTAATAATTCTGTGATGTTTTCCATGACGAAATACTTAATGAACAATCTGATATTGAAACTGACACTGTATTTCACTTTTAAATAATGTTTTACTCACATATATTGGAGATGCTCGAGGAATGCATTTCACTTCTGAAACGAAGCTTCTTTTCAGAAGTGAAATGCATTCCTCAAGCATCTCCAATATATGTGAGTAAAACATTATTTAAAAGTGAAATACAGTGTCAGTTTTAATATCAAACTTAATAGTTGATTGATATACATTGTATACTTCCGTTATTTTACTTATTTAATAAAATTATAGTCTTTCTTAGTAATGGCGAAGGTGATTTTGTGGAAGGTATCCATAATGAAAAAAAAGACGAAATTGTCACAACCACATTTATTAAAACTTAGAGAAACTAGTTTCGGTTGTTACACCATTATCAATCTCAATCAAACATTGAGTTTGATTGAGATTGATAATGGTGTAACAACCGAAACTAGTTTCTCGAAGTTTTAATAAATGTGGTTGTGACAATTTCGTCTTATTTTTCATTAAAATTATAGTCAACAAAGTTCAATAAAATAATATTTTTATAAATTCAGAAATGTCTCTACCTCAAATTTTGAAATCTCACTCAAGTATGCAAAGAGAGAAGAATAATTTGAAGTGCCAATCAAACGCAGTCAAGACAGGATGATCAATTAGATCCTACCACATGGGAAGTGAGAACTAGCCCAGTCAAATTGAGAGAAATAATTCCCTGAGTTTTGAAAATTGGCACAGTTGGTCCATGGTATATTTTATGTTTAAGGGAACTGAAGAGTCCCCGGAGGGGGGGTGAGCTAAGGTGAGGGGTCCTTGTTTAGGTGCCTTTTTTAGTAATTTGCTTTTAGCTCTGAAACTATAAGCTGTAGTGAAAATTTCTTCAAATAAAGTTAAAGATTTTTCAAGTACAAGATTTCCTACAAAAATGTATCTGGTCATTTTCTACGTAAGACCAACCATTTTCAAGTTATAAAGTCGAGAAATAACAGGAAAATAAAAAATTTGATTTCTACATGTTATTGTTAAATAACATACGTTCTACGTTAAAATAAGTATTTATAATATTATCATACTGAATTGAATGTTGAAAAGGTTATCTGAATTATTAAACAAATTTAATACCGTGATAAAAATAGGTTCTGTAGTAATTCATCGATAAATCTCGTCATCAATCCCTTCTTCTGAGGATTGGTCGCAGTCGTAATGGTGTAGTAGCATTAGACCTAACCTAACCTAATCTAACCTGGTAATCGCCGGAGGGTGCAAGGGTTCTAGGGGCGCACTCAGCATCGGAGCTAAGCATTCGATATTATTAGGTTTTCAGGAAACACAACTATTTTGTTTTGTAACTTTGTATTACTGTAAAAATATACGGAAATCCACTTTTGATTGAAAATTATGATTATAATTTATATTAATGTTAAACAAACCCAATATTTTGAGCCGTTCACTTCAAAGAGGAAGTATTTTTTCCGGTTATTGAGTGAGTGAACGGTTTAGTTATTCTTCAATATTGGAAAAAATAGTATTTTCAATGTACTTTTAGATAACTCTCTCTCTCTCTCTCTCTATCCCCTCTCTCCCTCCTCCCCCTCTCTCTCTCTTTCTCTCTATCTATCTATCTCTCTCTCTCTGTAAAAATGTTTTTTTAATAGACTTTAGATTACATTCTTTTATACTAAATTTCAAGGGGATGGTTAATCAACCAAAAGGGGCTAAACTTTTGCTATTGTCACAAGGAAGCTGTACAATTCATTTTCAAATTTGCCCACTTTTAACAAGCCCCGTAATTTGATTGACTCATATGCAAGATGACTTTCTCATCAAACAGATGAAAATAATTATTTTGTGTTGTCTACTTATTTATTGCTTTATTATGAGGAAGAAATAGTAAAAAAAATCGTACATCTATTGTGGTCTTTCTAAAAATAAAGTGTGCTTATGTGTAAAGATTGAAAGATTATAAACAACTTACAATAGACTTGTTCTACTTGTCTCACAGAAATTTTAAGTCTATTTGAATTTTTCTGACTAAGCAATTTAACAAAGTCTGTTCTATTGACAAGATCATTGCCCTTATATTTAGAGGCTGATTGTGGTTTTGCAGCTTGCGTATGAGACTGAAATTCATAATTCTCCCTTCCTGTATGCTATGTTCTGTTATCCTGTTAACTGGTATTTGGAATTAAATTAATACTTTAGCTCTCTGCTCATCATACAAAATATTTTTCTTCATTTCTAGGCTGCGATGAACAGGTTTTTTCTGTTTTCGATGAAACTCTTCATCAATATCTTCCCAACAAAAAATATTATCAGATTTGAAATTAAATCCACGCATACTTGAGCAAAGAGAAAACACTAACTTATGAGGTACTGAGTTCGATTTTGTTACTTCTCAATGCAGCAGCAATTAAGTCTGGTCTGGTGTAGTTTTTTTCAGCAATGCCAATGAGTAATCCCAAAGTTTTTGTTTTTAACTGGCCATTTTCTCATCTTAAAATATTTCTTTTTCGTGATGGGCTCAATTTATGTTTTGAAAAAAGTTACTAAACATCGAAAATTTAAGATCCAACTTTTTTTTCTAAAACTTCTTTTACAGGACATATCCCAAGCCAATAAATCGAGAAAAATAGCTTTTACTCAAGAATAGGGCAAATCCCCTGCAATATTTTCATGAATGAGGCTCATTTTAGTTGATAGTGGACATAAATAGCAATTCAGAGCATGATTTAATTAAAATCGTTAGAATCGTTTTCAAGGAAATCGTGAAAATCTATTTTTGACATCAATAGTACCGCCATTTTGAATCGCATATCAACGAAAAGTTCCGTAGCACATCCTCAACATGTAAGGTTCCTAAATTTGAAATTACAAGAAGTGTAATTCATTGGAACTCATCGTATTGGGAGATATCGTATCACATACACACATACATACACAGAGACCAATACCCAAAACCAACTTTTTTGAATTCAGAAGACCTTGAAACGTAAAGATATTTTAAAATTAGAGCACCTCAATTTTTTTTGGAAGTAATACTATCTTTACCTACGGTAGTAGAGCTAGGAAAGTAAAGGCGGGTTTTCACGATACCAGTAGACGTTCTAGTTACTAGAGGCAGGTTACTAGAAGCCGGGCCGGTAGCCTGCCTAGCAACCTGCCTCTGCCTCTACTCTGTCCACACGACTAAAAAAAAGAATGAAGCCAGTAATGATGCAGTGTCAAAATGGCGGAGTGTGCATCTTTGATGGTTTCACATAATGATATGCAAGATGCATTTGAGAGCTTTGTATATCAATGCATTCCAGAATCTAGTAAAATTCTTCTTGAAGAACTTGATAGGAAGAAAATATGATGTAGAGATTGGTTAAAAAGGAGGGAGACACAATAATTTGACTTCACCTCTCAGATTTAAAAATTATTTTGAAGTGTGTTTTATGACTGGTTGATTTCACTCTATTCAGTGGGGTCAATCTTTATTGAAAAATGAAAGGATTTTTTGAATAGTTTATTGTCTTCAAACATCAGCATGGTCAATAATTATTATTATTCTACAGAACATATTTTAATGATAGAAATAAGTATTTCAAGGAGCGTTAGAAGCAGCTGTGATGCCGATGCGGAGCGTGGCAGGCAGTCTATTCAACTCCCGCAGCTGCAGTACACAACCTGACTACCTGACTTGGTTAAGTGCAACCCTCCAAGAACCAATTAGCTCCCAAAGTCTTAAACTCACATCATAATTCTTTTTATATTGCATATATAATACTGCTTATACTTATATAATACTTTTTATACTGCTTATTCTTATGAATAATATTGAAATAATCCATAAGCTTACTAAAATGTAGTTGAATTATTTTTTCTGTTTTTATCAACTTTATAACTCAAAATTAGTTGATTGATCTCACGTAAAAAATGATTAGAACAAGTTTTGTAGGAAATTTATCATCTTTAACTTTTTTGGAGCAATTTTTAACTACAGCTCATAGTTTCAGAGCTTTGAGCCAAAAACTAAAATAGGTCACTTAAACAGGGCCCCCTCACCCTAGCTCACCTCCCCCCCCACCAGGACTCTTCAGTTCCTTTAAACATATGTGCCATGGACCAACTGTGCCAATTTTCAAAACTCCGGGAATGTTTTCTCTCAAACGATATTATTATGTCTTTTCTGTCAGGGCTTAACATGAAAATTGATAGGTTTTTAGACAATAGTAGCCAGATTGAAACCTGTTGCAACACAAATGAGCATAGTATTATATTAAAGCCATTTAAAAATATTATTTATTTATTTATTGTGACAAATTTTCAACGAATGTGAAGGCGCAACAGACTCAAGTCCAAAACTGCTCCCTTCACAAATTTTGAATATGTTACATTGTCCAAAACATTGAGGTTAACACACACCAAAAATTTAAGATTTAAGAAATCTTCACTCAGAAAATAACAAAATGAATCTTCTCACTTAACCACTATTAAGTTAAAAGTTCACGATTCAAGTTAATCGATTATTGTCTTCTGAATAATAAAACTTAGGATTCAATAAATTGAATAACTTGATAAGTTATTATAAGATGAGTAATCAAAAAATTGATAATAAATATAAATAATAGAAAAAAAGAAATAATAGTCGTACCAATAAAGAAAGAAAATTATTGAAAATGAGTAAAATTATTATTGAAATCAAAACAATCCCTCGCGGTAATCTAAATTTTGCAGCTTATAGCCAATTTGCAAATGAAACAAACCAAATAATAGTACACTGAATGAAAATAATAGTATGCAGATGAATGAATGGATGAATATGACATGTATAAGTTCATTCTTCAGCAGATGTACATATTGCAAGGTTTTGAAACTTTGGAAAGAGAGAGCAAAAATAGAGTGGAAAATTAAAATATTTTATTGCTTTACATTCTCTTTCCCTAGCAAACTGGCCTGGAACACCACTTCTCATAGAACAACAAATCAAATGCAGTCTGCTTCCATTAGTTGAGCAAATATGACTTGTGAAATAAACAAAAAATGCATTCTAAAGATTGAAGTACCGTATCTACTTTGTCCTCGTATCAAGTGAGAAAAAATCAAAGACCTTTTTATTTTGTAGTTGTGATTTTCAAACAGGCTCTACTCAATCGATTCCAAAGCTCTCCGCATAAATTTGGTTTACAATGAGAAGTAGAAGAGTTCTCATTCTTACTTCAGTTTTAGCTTTTAAAGCCTCTGGCAGGACAGCTTTTGTAGATTTTATTCCAGGTTTGGTCAGGCTAAACATAATAAATGGTATTCGATTTGTAGTTGAAATGTATTGATAATATTATAAAGACTACTTCTCTTTTTATTGGCACCTTCAAAGTGAAATCATCCACAATGAGCTGCTCTGAAGCGGCTATGCCGCTAAGCTTCAGCTTCTTTATTCTTCAACTCCAAAATCATATGCGTGTGGAATTTATTGTGAAGGATTAGCGAAAACGTTTCTCCCATTTGACAAGAGCTGTTTTAACTGGTCAATCCAAAGTCTACCAAGAAGAATGACCCTTGACCAAAGTCCTTCCCCTTTCCCTGCTATAGTCTATACGAGATCTTAGAAAGCTATTCAACTTTCTAGCACTCTGTTAAAAAATGGAGAGCTGTTTCTGCAAAATGTCAACTTCATCGTTTCATTTGTCAAAGAACTACATTGAAAAATAGCAGGTGTTGTTATCAGATAAGCACGCAATGTTAATAATTCGCTTTTCTTTGTTTTTTACGGAAAGTTTGAACAGACGGAATGGAGAGTGAAATTCATGAAATTAGATATATGAAACCAAGCAGCATACAGAAAATACCGTACTAATTTTTATTGTGCATTAGGCTACTGAAGGATGAATTTTCTAAGTTTGGTTCAACTCTATTGAAGTAACTAATTCTTTGATTTTCTTCTGCACTCCCATTATCAACTTCGCCCACAGCACTTATGTTAATTGTAAAGTGCTTCGATAAAAGTAAATTATCTATCTATCGGCTGTTTACTCTCATTCATATGTCTGGATAAGCGTTTAATAGCCCAAACTCCTGAAACAAGTAGAAAACCTAAGAATGAACGTCTACAAACGTTATTTGAGTAGGTGGTTGTTAAAACAATTGTTAGGGATATTCAGAACAACTCATTTATTTTCCCGCCTATTGGCATTGAATTATTTTATTTGTATGGAATTCATGTTATATCTTATTATAGGTAGACTATCTACCAATGTCTGAAGATGGTAGTGGACCGTTGTTAAGCATAGAGCTTTAGAATTTGTTTTAGTAGGCTTGGCACACCACGGGCGTCACCACCAGTGAAATGATTGTGAACCTTTTAATGATAATTAAAGGCTTTAATGAACAATGAATGATAATTAAAGGCTTTAATGAACAATGAATGATAATTAAAGGCTTTAATGAACAATGAATGATAATTAAAGTCCTGGATTTCTTGTTCCATGACGAACTGCGTTGTTAATATTAACTTTTTATGTGAAATTTAACGACATGCAGTCAAATATTTGTTAAGAATAAGTATAATAACTCACTTAAACTGGCCGAGTACTTTCGAATCTATGAGATCCATCATCAGAGGCTCCTAGATCATGTCAGTTTTTTGGTTAGAAGTGTTGTGGTTTTTGTAAAATATGATCAAAAAGTTTGTGAGATTTAAAATTTAGTTGTTCATTGAGAATGTTTTGTTTATTGTGTGTGGTGTGTTTGTATATTTCAAATTGTTCCAAGGTGTTGAGTTCGTATCCTTTAGATTTTATGTGTAGAATGTGTAGGTTGGTACTGATGTCGGTAAAAGTGTGTCCAGTTTGAATGATATGGTCGGCAAAATTCGATTCAGCTTTGGATGTGAGGGCCTGAGAGTGTTCCTTGTAACGTTGTTTGAATTTGCGGCCTGTTTGTCCTATGTAGAATTTGTTACAATCAGAGCAGTTTAGTTTGTAGATCCCTGGGAGATCGTATTTGTTTGTGTTCAGTGTGGTTTTGAGTGTAAGTGCATTTTTTATTTTGTTTTTTGTTCTGAATGAGATGGTGTGGCCGGCTTTTTTGAAGATTTTTGCTAGTCTGTGTGATTGTGGATTAATGTATGTCATTGTGATGTATTTTTTGTCAGTGGTGTTGGTGTTTTGTTTTTTGTTTCTTATTTTATGATTGAGTTTGTCAATTAGGTCGTGTTTGTAGCCGTTTTCTTGTGCTAGGTATTTTATTGTATTTAGTTCAGTGTGGTAATTGTCGTTGGAAAGCGGTGTGTTGTTGAGTCTGTGTAGCATTGACCTGAATGCTGAGTGTTTGTGTTGTGTTGGATGATTGGAGGTGCTGTGTATTAGGGTATCTGTCATTGTTGGTTTTCTGTAGATGTTGAAGCTGTGTTGTTGGTTTGTGTTCTTTGTAATTGAGAGGTCTAGGAAGTTTATTGAATTGTTTTTCTCATATTCAGCTGTGTATTGAATGTTCTTATGTATTTTGTTTATGTATGATCGAAGTTGTTCACATTAAAGGCTTAATTAAAGGCTTTAATGAACAATGAATGATTCTACTAACAAGATGAGAGACAAACTATATAACAAGATAAATTAATGACTGTTCCAATAGGTTCTAAATAGCTACAGCTGGAAGTCACAAACTAATATATCATATGTTAAACATCATCACAACCAGGAGGACAGGGAGGGAGGGTAACACAACCACCCCAATATTTGGGACATCGTTATGTCCTACCCTTATAAAATATTAAAGAATAGATATTTTATAACAAACAAACTAAACAACAAAACAGTAAATTACTTTTACTTTTAAACAGAGATTTCATTTTTATAGGTAGACGCAAACCCATGTTATTTCTTTGTTAACTGTCAATATTGAGCTCATCACAACTTTATCATTCTATAAAACCTTGTAGCTGTAAAATCACTGTCTCTGCTGTAAAATCACTTCCCGGTGGTTCGGAACCCACCTAAAACTATCACTATCCAACTCATCAATCATAAACCATCATCCAATTCATTACTCACGCACAAGTCTCAGACCTATATGGGCTTCATCCTCCGAAAAAGAAAAAAGCCTACTTCCATTTTTTACAAAATCGCTGTGTGGCGGTAATAGCCACATGATGAAATGAATGCCACTTTAGAAGATTGCACTTGCTACTGACTTATGCTCACTACATGCACCGAAATTGCTTGAGGGAAAATGTTACTTATTTGATGTCATTGCAGGATATTTGAAACAGGAAAGTGCTTGAGTAATGAATTGGATGATGGTGATTGATGAGTTGGACCTACATTTTCAGGTGGGTTCCGAACCACCGGTAAGTGATTTTACAGAAGAGACAGTGATTTTACAGCTACAAGGTTTTATAAAATAATAAAGTTGTAATGAGCTCAATATTGGCAGTTAACGAAATTACATGGTATTTATGAGTAAATTAATTTATTTCAAGCTGTTTTTGTTCACTATTTAACTTACACGAAAAT
Organism: Conomelus anceps; assembly: GCA_948455865.1. NCBI lineage: Eukaryota > Metazoa > Arthropoda > Insecta > Hemiptera > Delphacidae > Conomelus > Conomelus anceps. The sequence continues at coordinate 57,639,637 of OX418220.1, forward strand.
TTACTTAAATGTTATCTATATTGAACTAATCAGTTGCGTTACAGTGTGGAGGGGATCAGATGTAATAGGTACCCTCAGACAGAATTTTTTTTGGAACTTTAACAAGCCTTCAACAAAGAAATATAGTTAGGCCTAATGTGTATGTTCAAGTAAAAAATATAGGTAGACCTACTGCGTATGCTCTCTGCAGTAGGTTTGCTTTGTCTGATTTCAGACAAAGATCTGTTGCACAACAGAAGTTACCCACGTGCAGATTGTGCACCCTCTCTCCAAAGACTCGTGATTAAAATAATGCCAACAGTCAATAGCAATGCTTCCGACAACCATCGCGATTATTGTAATGTTTCGGGATCAAACGAAGATGAAATTCAATGGAATCGTCAGTCATGCAGTTAATGAACTACTGGAGCTTGCTGTACACCAGAACACGATGAGGCAACGACATTTACTCTACCTACAAATAAATAAAGGAACACATAACGATAAGTGAAATTTGTGACGTCTTTCACATAGAAATAGGTCGCAGCATATATTTTTCAGAAGTGGAGAAGTTAATATATTATTAAGCTCTATTTTCATTTGTAAAAAATGCAAAATATAGAATAACTTATTTATATTCTTTTTGTTATTCAAAGTGCAATGGAGCAATGATAAATTATTGTTATCAATATTACAGACATATAATCTCGGTTTGTTTGTGATGGTGGACTTTTTTATTTATATATTCTTTATATATTTTTTTGTCAATTTGATAAAAGCATTAGAAATTAAAAAGACAAGATGAGTGGGACGCATATATAGGACTTTTGCCGACACCATATAATCCATTCCAATTATTCTTCAAATCTCTTGAATCAGAGCTTTTTGAAAAACAATTGATAAGTTTGTTGAATTAATACTGGAAGCTAAGAAATTTCTGTGATAATTTATGTAATCGCATTGAAAGATTCTTATAAAATCTCATATCCTCTCCAAAAAATTCTCCAAAAAAGAATTCGTCACCCGTCCTCTACCCCGACCCTATTGAAAACTCTGGTGTGGAAACTAAAATTTGTGTACCAAAAAAAAGTCAAACAAAATTTTATATAAGCTTTCTGTAAGAAAATGTTTTGATATAAATAAGAAACCCGTCTCCTTTTGCAATATACATATGTAAAAATTTGGAACAAATTTTGGGGGAGGGCGAGGGCGCTCAATCTCACCCACTTAAAAATCACGAATTGGAAAGATTGTAAACTTTCAGAAATCAAACTTTCAGTGTTTGAGCTAACAAGTGTTTATGAATTTTTGAAATTATTCTTACTTAAAAATCACGAATTGGAAATATGGTAAACTTTCAGTGTTTGAGCTAACAAGTGTTTATGAATTTTCTAAATTATTGAGCGCCCTCGCCCTCCCCCAAAATTTCTTCCAAATTTTTACATATGTAGGGGAGACTGGTACACAGTGGGACGCTTTTTTTTATTTTTGATGGTGAGGCCACCATTTTGAATAAAAATGTGTTTTTTTCAATTTTATAACATAGGTTATAATTCTGGCTACCCAATAGACTATAGAACTTCAGTCCTTCCAAGCACATCTTTGAGTAGATAATTTCCTTAGTCCGTCGTGCAGAGTGTCCCAGTGTGTACCCTGGGGGTACACAGTGGGACAAGTAGGTGTACACAGTGGGACATGGTTTTTTTCACAATGATAAATGCTTTTTTATCCATAAATTAATTTTTTTTAATAATTTTATTGTATGCAAATATATTTAATATAAAATCATGATACATGTCATTTGATTAGTAAAGCATAAACAAACTTCAGAAATTAATTTTTGTATTAAAAATAAAAAAATTCCCAAACATAGGTGAGGTACCTAGGCTATTAGGGGAAAACACATCTTGAATCGTAGTGGCCCCTTCTAATACAGAGTGTGGCAAAAAGATCTGATGCAGATTTATTACGTTTTATTGCAGATTTCAGATTGGTATTAAATTGATTGGTATTAAATCTTCCTCTTTACAATGAAAAAAAATTGAAATATCTCTACAACTTTTCTATTTATTCCATTTTAGAAACCATCAGATCTTTTTGCCGCACTCTGTATATGGCTGAAATGCAAATATATTCTTCAAATACAAATATAGCCTATTGAATATTTGAGTAGTAGCCTATGATAAATGTGACGAATGCAAAATAAATTTTCTGAAGAAAGGAAAATAAAAATAATAAAAAAAAAACCTAAACATAGGTTAAGTATTTGGGGAAAATACATCTAAAATCGTAATGGCCCCTTCTAATGTGTGGCTCAGGTAAAACTTTTCTTATCTGAGTCGATTGAACAGTTCCCTCGTCCCTCAACATGGGGAAAGAATACTGTTTGTTTCCTTTCTTCATAAAATTTATTTTGCATTCGTCGCCATCTACCTCTATGACTTGACCAACATAGAACAATCTGATATGTTTCCTCCCCTTATATTCGACAAGCACCCACTTGTTAGGCAAGCTTAAGGGAATTATGTCCTTGTCAAAAAATTCATTTTCAACCACTTCTTCATCTTCTGATGAACTGCTGCTTGAGAAATCTGATTCCTTGTCAGACTTATCAAGCAACAGTTTGTTTTGTGGTGAAAACAGATTTTTCTTTGCTGGGTATTTTTTCAGTGGTTTCTTTCCAGTTTCTGGTTGTTCTGGGTTTTTCACTGGTGTGTTGGTGATGATGGTTGAATACTTCTTCCTTTTCTTCTTCCCTTCAACTCTTGGGCCAGCTTTTGGATAACCTTGAATTGCCTCTGGTGATATGACATCTGGTGTAGGAGTTGGTCCAATCTTTGTTGTAGATGGAGAACAATCTGGTGGCTGTTGTTCAGCAGGATTATCATCAGCAGCAGCATCATCATCATCATTTCTGATTGGTCCATCTAATTCTTCTGCTGGTGGCGGAGGCCTGTCTGTCACAGCAGATTGCAAAAAATCATTATCTGTGAAAACATTTTCATTCAGAGGAAATATTCCGCAGCTTGCAAATCCTGCTTTTATATTGGTTGGAGTAAATGCTTTGTCAAATGGTGAAGATACTAGTGCAGCCACATCATATATAGAAATGGTTTTTCCTGGGTGACTGACAAGCCAGTTATCGCATTCAATGTTGTAAGCTCTTCGGAATGGTCCGAACACTGTCTTGTCCAGGGGCTGCATCTTGTGGCTGCAGTGTGGTGGGAGGGTCACAATACTGACCCCATTGGCCCTGGCTTTGTGAACGACTTCTATTGAAAGATGGGCTTCAAGATTGTCATAGATGAGGAGGGTTTTGTGATCCTGTGAACTATGTGATAGTGTGATGAAATGTTGGAGAACATCTGGGAATAGTTCTTTGCTCATCCAACCTGATGGGTTTGCTAGCCCCAAGGTCCCTGCAGGAGCACCGTTGAGCATGTGATCTTTGAAGAATTTTCGGGGAAAGATCATAACTGGTGGCAGAAATGTTCCTGTTGCACAAATAATGGCACATGTTGTGACAAGGATGCCACGCTCCCCACTTGTAGCTGCATTGAGTTGTTTAGTTCCTGTCTCTGTGACAACACTCTGAGGCTCCTGGACTGTAGGGGTTTTTGTTTCATCCAGGTTGTAAATTCGAGAAGGGTCTGCCAATTCGGGATATTTCCTCAGCACGTTTTTTAAATTTTCAAAAAACTGTCCCACATTTTTCCTATTGAAAGAAGTTAGTCTAGACAGGCTGCATGCTTCGGGTTTTCGAAGTGAAAGAGAATTTCGTTTCCTGAAACTCCTGAACCAGTCCCTTCCTGCTGCTTTATTGGCTTCCCATGAAGCTGGAATTTTGAGTCCATTGGCAACTGCAAAATCAAAAGCCAATCTCCTTGCTCGTAGACTGCTGAGTCCATATGCCATTTTTGCACAAGTAACAAAATAAGTCTTCAGCATACCTTCCATTTCATTAGTAAATACTTTATTTACAGTGTAGTTTGGCTCCATCTTCACTGGAGTCCCTGCTGGAGCATTCTTCTTTCTATCCACGTAACGGTGGAGGGTGCTTTTTGGAACTTTGAACAGTGCAGCCGCTTGTCTCACGGATCCCCCATCCAATACATGATTGACTGCTCGAACCATGTCTTCTTCTTTAGAAATCCCAATTTTTCGAACCTTATCTGGACGTGGCATCTGAAACAAGTGAGTAAGAAGAGAAGGCTAGATCAGTAGGCTAATATAGACAAAATAAGTAGTTAACATATATCAGTAGGATCTACCAAAGTTGAACAAAAGGTAACCAGAGTAAAGTAAACAGAATAAAATTCAGTTAGCAGCACAGTTATTATAAATAGTGAGCCAGTTATTTAATATGTCAAGTTATCAATATGTGAATAAGATAATTCAGTATGTTAGAATATTTAAAACTGCTCACAGTAGGTAACTGATTTGAAGAAATAACTAGAGGAATAATTAGATATTATTTGAATTGGTCACCTTAGTTGGACAACTAAGTACAGAGTGAAACAACCGTAGTACACAGTGGGACAAATGTAGTACACAGTGGGACGTCCCACTGTGTACCAACAATCTTTGTCCCAGTGTGTACCCCCTGCTGTTTTTATGATTCATGAACTATACTGACATAACCTCTCAGCTGAGAGATGGCAACCACATATGATTCTGTACCTTAGATAAAGTCAAAAATTATAATAATAGGAATCAGGAGTTAGGACACTTCCTAACTCAATAAAATCATTCGAAAATAGGCAAAAAAAGTAACTTTCATATGACAAAAATACAAACCTTAGGATAACAAACGCTCCTCTTGCAATACGAAAAAGATCTCCAATATGGTGGATGCCTAGGTCGAACTGCATCATGGGTACAGTGAATGAAACAGCTGTCATCAACACAGCGGGAAATATTAAAAGTGTCCCACTGTGTACACCGTCCCACTGTGTACCAGTCTCCCCTATATTGCAAAAGGAGACGGGTTTCTTATTTATATCAAAACATTTTCTTACAGAAAGCTTATATAAAATTTTGTTTGACTTTTTTTTGGTACACAAATTTTAGTTTCCACACCAGAGTTTTCAATAGGGTCGGGGTAGAGGACGGGTGACGAATTCTTTTTTGGAGAATTTTTTGGAGAGGATATCAGTTTTTTTTTTAATTACCTACTTGTTATAGAGGTAAAACACTGCAAACACAATGGATGGGGAGAGAGTCAATTTTTTTTAAAACAGTGAAATGCTATGTTATTTGATAAAAGATATTTATCCTCACTGGTTGCTACAAAATTATTCCAGCTATAAGTGAGCCAGTTATGGTTAATACTGAATGAACAAACATGACGTTGTGACTGTGTCTGTTGCACCACACCTTAACATTTACTATCCAGACTTTCACGTCATATCAACATTAATTTATGTATAAGCAGTTAACAACAAAGTTTGTTAAATGAGATTGAGAAGAGACTTTGTGATGACATAAATATTGAGTCCAGTATGCTGGACACACGGCCTGGGCCCAGATAAATGTAAACATAACCTAATCTGTTATTTTCAATTTGAGTTATTTAGATTATTGAAATTTATTCCAATATCATTGACTTAAAATAATCAATCAGTATAGCAGGATAAAACAAGAGAAAACGTGAAATCAATCATATTAACAATTTGGGACTGAAGAGGATAAAGAAATTAGATAGATACCTAATTTGAGAATTTTTCACAAGATTTCAAAAATTGCAATAAATTGCCAAGTTTAAATACATACCAAAGAACAATTATGACGACAAAAATGTCGTTGCATTGAGAGCACTCTGACAGCGAGGTGAAACAGTCTAATTTTTCACAAAACAAACATTTATCAAACTGTATTAAGTATTTGACTTCCATAGAACGGTTGCTAAATAACCGACTACGAGTGAGCACACTGGTTATGCTGCTTATTGAAAATGTCGAATTTGGCGGTGGTAACAGTGTGAATCACTTTCAATTTTTAACCGCTAGGATCGCGACATTTACATTCGATAAAATGTTAAATTCAAAATATTGCAACTTTCAACTTTCAGTTATTATTAAGACAGAGCTACAGAGCTTAATCGGACATTAAATGATTTGAAATTTTAAATGTAAATAGTTTAAACATGTCTTCAATCGCTTTTGGTAGTCCGAAATCTCAACTCATTACAGATTTTTCACATCAAGTGCTCTAAGTTGACCAAAATTTGAAAATTCACGAAAATTTTAAAATTTCCCCAGTCTCCCCTAATTATCCGATTTTTTTCAAATTTTCTATACCTATACTATCAAGTCCATCGATTTCATTTTTGGAAAAAAAAATTCAAAACTTCAAAATTTTGGGTCCCCAAATGGAGGGGTGAAGGGGCAATTTTCAAAATTTTCAAAATTTCATTCAATTGCGGGCATCTACTCGATGAACAGAACCTATATCCCAAGTTTCATCGAAATCTGTTGGATAGTTTTGTCATTAGCTGTGTGGAAATAAAAAGTCCCAAAATTAATAAAATGACAAAATACCCGCATATGGTATCTTCGCGGATTTATATCGTAGAAATTTCGTTCTGGTCTTAAATGAAAGCGCTCAAAAATCTAAAAAAATAATGTTATTACAACATTTTAATATTTTCACTACCTTCCGCGTAAATTGAGATGGCGGCATGCGCACATCAAAGGGAAGTTGCATGGTTACAGAATATACAGTGGCGTCGGTCTTTCATTCGTGTCGGGGGGGACGGGTGGTGGAACGACCGTTCCACTGGATAAATAAAAATTTTCTTACTTGGAATAATAATAATACCCGTAAGGGTCTCCCCACCACGAAAAGCCATACGAATTTACTTACTTTTTACTTGGAATAATAATGAGGGGTATGCATCATACTAGCACAGGACATGAATTTCAAGTTACTATGTATGTATTAGTGGCGTCTGCTCAGGGTGTGTGCGAGTCGTGCGCCAACGCACAAATAAAATTTGGGAGTTCATCTGTTCCTGTGAAGAATATTGTATTCATATTTTGTTTAACCTATTATTATTCAAATTGAACTTCTTACGTAGAAAAGTTGATCAAAATATCGCGATCGATCCCACTATCCTAGCCGTATGAGTTTGGTTTAAGGCTGTGCGCAAGGTTCTTAGTCATAATTTTTTTTAAAGTTTCTTGTATTGAATATTATTAGGGCTTTGACATTTTATCTATTGCTGTTAGGATTTTTTTCTTCTATTATTTTGTGAAATATGGGGGTTTAAAGTTGAAATAGGTGAGATCAATTGCCCCCAAAAACAGAAAAATTTTATCTTTGAGCCCCCATATTTCACAAAAAAATTATGAAAAAAACTTTATCTCACAGCAATAGATAACATTTCAAACCCCTAATAACATCCAATATAATAAACTTTGAAAATAAATTATGAACAAAACCCTTCGCATAGAGAGTTATGCTCACTGCGCTTGCACATTTGGCATTTTTTGCCACTGAAATAAGTGGTCAAGGCTTTGCATCGGATCGCAACGAGTTGAATAATTGTCGTTCTTTTTTGACAGCTTGTAGTGAACTGTTCCTTTCGTCCTTTAGATCCTTCTCAACTTTTTCTACAGGACTAACTGCCTTGGAGGAGCTTTAAATTGTTTACTCCAATAATTGGCCTTCGTATTCAATTAATTAAAAATTTTTTGAGGAAAAACTAAATTTTTCCATTTTACTTTTAATTATAATTGCCTAGTACTGAAATAATTGGTATGTCAAAAATGTTTTGTCGAAGTATTTCTTGCATTCACAAATTTATGAAAATTAGCATTATAAAAAATAACTGCCGATTATTCTGGAAGCTTGATTCAGTTTTACTGTTGTTTCAAAATTGATCACCATATGATTGCGTCTCATCTAATTTGTTCTCGTAACAAATGTATGCAGCCCAATAAATATATTTTTCCTCGGATTTCTTGTTCCATAACGATCTGCGTTCTCAATACCAACTTTTTGTTATAAATTTAACGACTTGCAGTCAGTTTTAGATTGTGAATATATAATAAATGTACTCACGCTTGGCCAAACGTTTTCGAGTTGTTGAAACTCTCAACTTTGAAACTTTCAAGCGTGAGTACAGTATTTATGATATATTCACAATCTAAAACTGACTGCAAGTCGTTAAATTTACAACAAAGATTTAATATTTTTTCCTTTGCAACGCCCTGTACAGATTCAACCATACTAACATAGTTGGAGATGTTTTTAAAATTTAATAAAATATTTTTATATGCTCAGATCTTGAACTGGCATAGCAGAAAAATTAAAAATAGGCATATTTTTATCTATTCTTATGGATAAATAAACTCTATAATATGGTCTGATAGCCAAAACTATAATAACTATTATATTAAACAAATCGTTGGTCTTGCTGTCTATTTGAAATCAAATGTAATTCAATTTTATGTAATTCATCGGAATTGAGTGGAAGAGATGAAACAGTTGCACGGCAAAATCGTGTGCACCGTCTCTCGAACGGAATCACAGAAGGCTGTGTCAACCCAATTGATGAGCATTCGTAGACAATAGCCTAGTCGTTGTCGTTCTGCGTGATCCACGCTGGATGCTCGAGAAGCGTGAAGTACAGATCATTAGAAGTGAATCGTTACGCCTTTGTTAACGTCTTGTCATCTTTGCCCTGGTCAATAGCAGGCCTAACGGTAATGTGCTCGCCTGTTCCTTTTTAAATCTATTCATAAAGAAGAGCGCTTTCCATCACTTCCAACCTCTCATTGATAGATTGTCTGGAGTTAGCCTAGGCTTCTTTCAATGAAACCAACCCTTACATCTCAATATTGTCCCATTTCTGTTGGCTTGACTGACGAATTAGTTGGACAGTAAAGCTTTTGTGGGAATATTCGAATAACGAATATTTAACAAATAACGAATATTTAAATAAATATTCGTGAATGACAACGTTCACGGTTCACCTATGATAATTGGTAAAACAAGAAAAATCTTTCATTCACTACCTAGTAGTAGGTAGTTATATAGTAATAGTACTACTGGCAGTCTGCTAAGTGTTGGCTTGAGCTCATAAACGGCCAACAGAAGAAAAAACCTGAAAATGAATAATAAGTTTAAATAAAAAAAGTATCATGACTTCACAATGCACTAGCTCTTTTTCTTATTTCTTTTATTTACTAGACACACATAGGCTATTAGAATAATATATTCTCATGTGTCTACACAACTATTAACTTGTTTGGATATTGTATACAACGTGTTCATTTTATAAAAATGGTCAGATACGTTCAATGTCCAAATTTGAATTACACGATAATCTCACTTATGTTTTTTATCATCAAAATAAAAGCTTATTGAATAATAATAATAATAATAATAATAATATTAATAATAATAATAATAATAATAATAATAATAATAATAATAATGATAATAATAATAATAATAATAATACTGTAATAATAATAATAAAATTCTATTTATTTCTCTTAACATTCTTTGAATTTTTCATTCCAAGTTTTTCATTCTCACTGCTATGCTTTTCAATGAATCGATGTTTCAATTTGACAGATGAATAATAAAATTAAAATAAATGTTTAATAAATTAATAATATATTTTCAGGTGAAAGCGGACTGTCAGCAGTGAGCGCAATGATGCGCCAACTCAAGGAAAGTGGAGAAGTAAGTCTGAGATGTTAAAAACGTTTATTTCTTTGCTTAAACTTACTGTTATGATGATGATGATGATAATAATAAATGATTATCTCCAATATTATTAATTTAGTAAAAAATATCTCGTTATGGCTTTGTACACTGACAACCTGCAGGGCTGTCTGCTTAGCCCGCTTATGTTTGCTTTATTCTTGAATGATATACGAGGCAACATGGAAGGAGGTGTGCGGCTAAATGCTTTATGTATAAAGGTACTAGCCTATGCAGATGATATTGCCTTGCTGGCCTCAGATAAGTAGATTTTGAAAAAAATGATTGGAGCATTGGAGGAGTAGCCTCTTTACTACAAGAAGTGGAATTATTAATCGGTCAACATACATGTCAATGATTGGAGCATTGGAGGAGTACTACAAGAAGTGGAACCTGCTATCCACTTGGGTTATGGGATATGAGTTCACATCTTCAGAAATAGTGGGAAACAGGGAAGGCATGAGAGGTGGTGGTTTGGAGGAAGGTCCATAGAAGTTGTGAATTCATACAAGTATCTGGAGGTGAGGCTATCAACAAAACTCTCTTTGAAAGAGCACTTTGAAGAAAGGTCTGCCTCAGCTAAGATTGTATTGAGTTTGTTTATTCAATAACCTGCTTTTGAACAACTCAATTTCGTTCAGTGCCAAGAAGTACGTGTTTAATGCTGTTGTGAGGTCTATAGTCCGCTATGGAGCACAGATATGGACAAGCAAAATGTATGATTCCATGTAAACAATTCATCGGGGTTGTTGTTGAAGAAAGTGTTTTGTCTACCAACTTATACTCCAAATCTAGCTCTATTGCTTGAGACTGGTACCCAACCAATTTTTCTTCATACGATCAAGCTGCATCTGTGCTTTGTAGGGGATGTTTCAAATTATTGCTAATACACGGGTACCCTAAATTGCTTCTGCAAGTCATGGCTCAGAGAAAGGTTTTTATAATTGAGGAGTGGAGGGTTTTGGAAAAAGCATTTTATGTTTCTCTAGAGGGGCTCAGCGGAGGTAATTTGGATATCAATTAGATAGTTTCGACTGAAGAACGTTTACAGGAGCAACAAGTACTACAGGTGGTCAGCAGCCAAAGATATACATTCCAGCGAGAGCTCAGGCACTGGAATGAGTACATATTCCAAGATAATGAATTATTGACTCATCAAGTGGTTCACAAAGGCGAAAACGAATTCATTTTATTAAATAAATATTCTTTCACACATGATAATAAACTGTGCTCTTTGTGCAACAGAAAAGAGGAGGAAGATATTGAGCATTTCATTGCCCGATGCCCAATTCTCACTGAATTCAGATGGAAGTATCTTCCTATCTTGGCAAGTCATCGCTCACATTAGCAGAATTAAAAAACTATTTGAATGGTATTACAGTAAAACCTGTGTAAGGCGGAACTCCACCGGACTGAAAAAATTTCCGTTTTGGCAGGTTTCCGTCTTACAAGGGGTCCGTCTTAGACAGGTTTTACTGTAATTGGTTGAAAATAAGTGCAAATTATCAGAAATTATAAATATTCTTTGATTACAGAATTGAATGCTTAATGTCAAATGGTGCAAAAAATATTAAAAATGTGATAAAACAAAAACTTTACTTTTAAAAAATTAGATAAATTAAGACTACAGAACTCTCTAACTTATATAGAATTATTTCTGTAAATATCATATCGATTTGGTAATGCGAAAATTTATGAAAGACATTTATTATAAAAAATACTGAAAAATCTCAACTCCCCCTTAAGTCGTTTAAGTCCTGTCTCAAGGAGCTGCATGTATGCTATTGCATGTCGATTGCTGCTTTCATGTATGAGTTTTAAAAATTTGTCAAAAACATGTCCTGTGAATAAAAGCAAATTCACTGACAACCTGAATACGGTAGCAAGTTTGTATAATTGACTTACCTACGTTAGGTTAGGTTAGGGTTGAAGAAAAAATAGCCTGAATCGTTATTTTCCCCCTACTTATATGGTAATGATCTACTTAATGATAATATTTTTATAAGTACCATTGAATTAACTTTATTTGAGTCATAACTCGGCTAGGCTTCTCTTTTATAGTAACGCAAGCAAGTGCCGGGGTAATGACTTTGGAAATAAAATCAAATTACCGGGTGCATTCTATGAAAACTACTGTTATTGAGTCTACCAGTCCTACGATGCTAAAACCACGAACTTTCATTTGTCTACGTCTTCTATGTAGATTAATCCAAAACGATCTTACTTTCTTTCTGCTGATGGACTTGTCTTCAGCATTATGAACGTTTCAAACAGAATGTTCTTGACCTTTCTTGAGACAAAACTCTCACTTTTCGTTTTTATTTTAATATTGTAATCCAAGACTTTTAAAACGTTATCTTAAGAAAACATATAGAAATTGATTGGTGATATATTTGAATTTTGAGGAATAGATTGATTAATATTTAATTTGTTATTTTTACGGTATGTGAAAGTTCACAGAACAATCTTAGAAGACCCTTGCACTGATATGCAATAAATCAATATGAAAGTACACAAACAGAAAGAAAATATAGTAGAATGCGTTCTAGAGTTCAAATAATAACTTTTTATGTGAATTTAACGACTTGCAGTCAATTAACTGACTGCTTCGTTAAATTCACCTGAAAAGTTATTATTAACAACGCAGTTCATCGTGGAACAAAAAATCCAGGTGTTCAAATTACTTGAGGTAAAAAGAAGAGACGAAAATAACACATGTTTATTGCAAGAAGAGGAAATAGAATTATGACTGCTTGACATGATGTATTCCAAGTTCCATCAGTGCTAGTCATAGCTTGGATGAATTTCAAAAATTCAATTAACACCAGAGATATCAAGTTATGAATTATTCTTAAAACTAAAAGATCACTTTTATTTTTCATAATATTAATATTCTTTACATAAACTTCATTTCACTCATCTATTTTATCAACCACTAGTCTAGTTGGGCCGTCGTGCGTTGCTGCAATCTCAAAAGAAATTCTCCGGGATTTGATTATTCGCCACATCCCACTATAAGGCTGCATTTCAAATTTCAACCGTCTAGGACTATTAGGGAAGAAGTTCCGTGTTTCGGAGGACACGTTAAACCGTCGGTCCCGGTTGCATATAAAAAAAGCAGTCATTAAAAAAAACGGCGAGGTGGAACTACCCGTATAAGGGTCTCCCCACCACGAAAAGCCATACGAATTTACTTTTTACTTAGGGAAGAAGTTAGTCCTAGGGTTCTTACAGCTGATCCTTCGTTGTTTTCTTACTCACTACCTCTCAATAAAGGAACATTTCAACTTTAAACCTCCCTCCTACCTACGACTATTAAGGTAGAAGTTAGTTCTCGGGCTCTTAGTTTCGCGCTTTTTTGAATTTTTCGCTTGGAAACACATTTAGCGATTCATTTTTATTTTTATAGATGTTCATATAGAAGGAAATATTATACTCTTCATATGCCCAAATCTAATGTTTTACAAGTTAGTTCGAAGTGACTGACAATTGAACAAACTGACAAATTTACTTAAACAGAATTTATTAATTTCGAATTCCTTTAATTGCTATCAGTTTATACTGAAGACTTCCGCAATGGCGGATATTGACAACAGTATTTAATAGCCGATGGAAATCGATGAACGCCACTGTACAAAAATATCAGTCACCACCGGGAATCGAACCACAGACCTCTCAATTGCCGCGCCCGACCGGCAATTGGGAGGTCCGTGGTTCGATTCCCGGTGGTGACTGATATTTTTGTACAGTGGCGTTCATCGATTTCCATCGTCTATTAAATACTGTTGTCAATATCCGCCATTGCGGAAGTCTTCAGTATAAACTGATAGCAATTAAAGGAATTCGAAATTAATAAATTCTGTCTAATGTTTAAGTTCACCTGACTGGCCAAAACGGGACATTACAGGCTTGTTTCATGCATTACCAACTTTGGGTAACAGATATCGTCTCCCCGGCATAATTACATTGTATCATAATAATTATGACTACAAAAATCGGGTAGATGTGAGGAGAGCTCCATATGATAACAATGATCGGCCTGGCAGACGGGAGGTCAGACTTATAGAGTGACCAATCTGTTCTCCTCGGATCTCGATAGCAGGATGAGCCGCCTTCACTTTGCAGGTTAAAACAGATGTACCTGTGATCAGACAAAGAGGCCTCATGTCTTACGTGCCAATTGTCGATGGCACTAAGGAGTCCTTCTGAGCAAAGTGTAATGTCAATAACCTCACTTCGATTTCGTGTAACGAACGTCAGACGGTTTCCAACATTACAGACATAAAGATTCTTTGATATGAGAAACTGAAGGAGAGCCTCACCTCTTGGATTAGTGTCAGAGCTTCCCCATCCGATTGTGTGATGAGCATTGGCGTCACAACCTAAAAGGAGTTGTTGTCTGCCAGCACAAGATGACTCCACCAGAAGTTCAAGTTCTCTTGATGGAGGAAGGTCCCCAGAGTCATAGGGCAAGTAAACCGAGCCTGCAATTGTGCTCCATTCCTTGCCTTCATTGCTCCAGGTTATAGACACCGCAGTGAGATCTCTAGAAGAGAATTCAGTGAGTGTTAGGCAGTCCATACCTCTCTTCACAAGTATGCAGGTTCTGACATTTTTGAGAGAGGCACAGTAAATTAACCTGCCCTTGGTATCGCCCAGGCCTGCAACCCTTCATCGGTGAAGCCATGGTTCTTGGATCAGCGCCAGGTCAAATCCCTCTCTGAGGAAGAACTGGTAGAAAGCAGCTGAGGCTGCTTTACTGTGATGTAGATTGATCTGAAGGACCCTGGGCATTGTCCTTGACTGTTGATTCAAATACAGGAACCTGCCCTGATGGGGCAGATCCTGATGGGTTTGAGGGCAAGGCAACTTCTGGAGTTGCCTTGGGGTTTGGTTCTGGTTCGTTTGTATTTTGGAAATTCATGTGGTTCCCACGAGCAGCTAGGGAAGTGGAGTCAACCCGGACAGAGCCCCGCATGCCCGGGTAAGGCTACATACTGCAGGAGGTCGCCTGGTGTCCTGCAGGCACCGTTAGAGACACCGTACAAAAGGCCCAGTGCCATCCACCCATCAGCACGGTTCACATCACACCTTGGGTTGGCCTGTAACAGATAGAGGAAAGGGTGGAGGAAGGGGCTGGGATGAAGAGCAGGATAAAGGATAGGTTTCTAGGATAATGAGGTCAACGGACAGTTGCCCTTTTAGTCGCCTCTTACGACAAGCAGGGATACTGTGGGTGCAATTCTACTACCCCCACCCACTGGGGTCATGTGAATAGTAAATTGGATAAGTTGAAAATTAACGGGTAAAGAAAGCCGAGGAGACCATTAACTTGTGACTTACAATTTGAGTCGAAGTTAGGTAGAGTTCAGTTTGGTATTAGGAATGGAGCTGAGAAATATTACTTTATAGAAATGTGTAGACACAAAGGGCTGAACAAATATAAAAACAGAATTTATTAATTTCGAATTCCTTTAATTGCTATCAGTTCATACTGAAGACTTCTGCAATGGCGGATATTGACAACAGTATCTAATAGCTGATGGAAATCGATGAATGCTACTGTACAAAAATATCAGTCACCACCGGGAATCGAACCACGGACCTCCCAATTGCCGCGCCCGACCGGCAATTGGGAGGTCCGTGGTTCGATTCCCGGTGGTGACTGATATTTTTGTACAGTGGCGTTCATCGATTTCCATCGTCTATTAAATACTGTTGTCAATATCCGCCATTGCGGAAGTCTTCAGTATAAACTGATAGCAATTAAAGGAATTCGAAATTAATAAATTCTGTCTAATGTTTAAGTTCACCTGACTGGCCAAAACGGGACATTACAGGCTTGTTTCATGCATTACCAACTTTGGGTAACAGATATCGTCTCCCCGGCATAATTACATTGTATCATAATAATTATGACTACAAAAATCGGGTAGTTGTGAGGAGAGCTCCATATGATAACAATGATCGGCCTGGCAGACGACACGGTTACCCGACTGCAGTTTATGTGTGAAACTGTCCTATTCGAACAAAATTGAAATGAAAAAATCGATGAATTTATTCCAGAAGTACTATCAAGTGAAAACACAACAGGCACAGCCTACTACTGCATTCTTTACAAATTTCCAAATAAAAAATACAAATTTTAGGTTGTATCCAAATAATGCACCTTTTTGTTTGATATTGGGCTAAGTATTGGGTCAATCCTTGCGAAACTTGGGTGGGACCACCACTGAATGATGCTCTTTCATTGAAAAAAAATTACTCGAATTATTGCTCCAGCCGTTTTTAAATTTTACGCTTTTATTACTGTTGCATAATTCTTTGAATTACACAACGGTTCATTCAAAATCTAACCTATATGGAGAAAACGTTGATTTAAATTCAACAATTACAAAACCCATTTATGGAATCTTTTTTATTTATAAAGATTAACTTATATCAACTTTTTAAGTGAATTCAACGACTTGCAGTCAAATTTTTATTAAGAATAAGTAGTATTTTACACTTACTCAAGGCCTTGAAGTTTTTACAACTCGAAAACGTTCGGCCAACAGAGTAAGTAAAATACTTCTTATTCTTAATAAAAATTTGACTGCAAGTCGTTGAATTCATTTAAAAAGTTATTACTAACAGCGCAGTTCGTCATAGAACAAGAAATCCAGGAGATTAATATTATGTTTGTATGTGTTATTTTCGTTTCCAGATAAGCAATCTTGATGCCAAGGCTTTGAACAATACACGACTTGCGCGCAAGGAGCTAATTTTCTTCAACAGAGTTCCAAAAGTGGGAAGTCAGACGTTTATGGAGCTGTTGCGAATTCTGGGCCAGCACAATGGATTTGCCTTCAATAGAGATCACATTCAGCGTGTAGAAACTGTTCGATTAGCCCCAGCTGAACAAGTGAGACACTAATCATTCAGAAAGAAGACATTTTCCATGCAAAACTAAAACTATCCTGCTCAAGCTTAGCCAATGATATTAGTTTAAGAAAATCCGATGCTTTTTTGCAACTTACTTAATTTAAAAAAAATTATTGGAGTTCTTTTGAACTTCTCAATGCACCACGTTCATTATATTCGAAAAAAAAATTGTTTCCATTAAATGAAAGCATCCTGACTCATTACCCTTGACAGGAATAATTAATATATGGTTGAGCCTAACTTGTTTAAAACATATGCCCTTATGGTGGAATTGAACCAAATGCAATAATTAATTATATGGTAACTTGAATCGTTTCATGCTTGAAACGAATATTGGACGGAGCCCGTCTGGGTTTTACATGTTACATGTTCGAAAATTTTATACAAAAACAATGATGAAACTTGTACAAAACAACCTTGAAATTTTGTTTGGTGTCTTATCAAACCCAAAAGCCAATAAAATAAATACAAAGTTGGGCAGATTAAATCATTGAGTCGCAATATTACTCTTCAATTGCATTTGGTTAAGTAAGTACTATACATTGAATCCAAATATTTAGATATGATTCAGGTTTGTGTTGGTGCTCTTTTCTTATGTCTCTTTCATCAATACACATATTGTCTTGGCATGTCATGAACTCTTCTGTGAGAATTATACCTCAGATCATATCTTGAAATATTTGCTTTCAGCTTGAACTTGCTACTATGATCAACAGTTACCGAACACCATCAGTCTTTGTCAAGCATATCTGCTTCATAAATTTCACACAGTGAGTATCAAGAACTTTTATGACATTAAAATATCCCAAACATACCTTTCAAATGATCCTTATTCTTGGAATAATGCAAATTATGATTATTCTACCCAAAGCAGCGTACATTTGTTGGCATTAATAATCAGACTTTGATCATTAATAAACATTACAAGGTATTCGAATATTCTGTGAGATTCTCAAGAAAATGTAGATTTTTGTAAGATTTATTTTAAAAGAATAATGAAATATTATAAATATATTTTTGGAGCACTCCTAATCGCTCTATTAAACTCAATTATGTGTTTTAGAGATTGCTTATTCGTTTTTCAACTAGTCTTTCTTTTTCTATAGATTCCATTTGCCGGAGCCCATTTATGTCAACATGGTAAGAGATCCTGTGGAGCGAGTCATATCTTGGTACTACTATGTTCGTGCTCCATGGTACTATGTTGAGAGGAAGCAAGTGTTTCCAGATATTCCATTACCTGATCCAATGTGGCTGAAAAAGGTACGGTTGTAAATCATTGTGTATGCAGTAGCATAGCTAGAATTTTTAAATTTGGGAGTTTTTTTGTAGATTACGTCTTGGATACTCCAGTTTAGGAGTAAAAGACAAGTCAGATTGGGTTACTGGAGATTTCGGGGTCCTTCCGAGAGTTATGAGGGTTATGGAATAAATTTATATAAATAAATCCTCTAAAATCATATTCTTAGAGATTGTAGACTCACGTATGGAAAATGTTGAATACATTTATCATAATCCATATTATGGGAACATTTTGGGATTTTGATGTTAGAAACGTGATTTGAGGCTCAAAAACAGTAATTTTGTACGATTATTTACCAAAATAAAGTTTATAAATTGGGTAAAGTGAAAGCTATAATCGTTACTTTTACAAATCGTTTGTCTAAGAAGTTAGAACCTCTTTTGTTATATTGTTATTTCATTAATTGGTTTCTAACACATTTCAATGCATAAAATTAAACAAAAATACTACAATCTAATATTAAAACTGACACTGTATTTCACTTTTAAATAATGTTTTACTCACATATATTTGAGATGCTTGAGGAATGCATTTCACTTCTGAAAAGAGCTTCGTCAGCCTGCCGCCAGGGGTTATGCTTTGTTGAGGTTAGGATGAGCAGCCATTATGTAGTTGAAAATTTCGTTTGATTTGAATTGTATTTTGTCATTGAGTACGTTGGTTCTATCTTGTTTATGGTGTTTGAATATTTCATATTGCTCCAGTGTATTTAGTTTGTGGCTTTTTTGGAATGTGTGTAGAATTTCTAAGTCAGTTTGGATGTTATTGTGTGAGTGTCCAATGTTGATTAAGTGATCTGCAAATGTTGAGTCAGTGTTGGAATGTAGTGCTTTGATGTGTTCTTTATATCTTGTGTTGAATGATCTGCCTGTTTGTCCTATGTAGTACTTGGGGCATGTGTTGCATTTGAGCTTATATATTCCTGGTTTGTTGAATTTGTGAATTGTGCTGTTTGTTAGGTGAGCTGGATTTTGTTGGATCTGGTGTTTTAGGTTGTTTGTTGTTCTGAATGCTGTGTTAAATCCGGACTTTTGAAAGATGTGAGCTATTTTGTGTGATTTTTTGTTGAAATATGTGAGTGTGATAAATCTGTTTTGGTTTGCAGGTTTTGGATTTTTACTCTCCATTTTATTCAGGATTTTGTGTACTAGAATGGTGTTGTATCCGTTTTGTTGTGCTAAATATTTGATTGTATTGATTTCTTCTTGGTGGTCAGCTTGTGATAGTGGAACATTTAGGAGTCTATGGATCATGGAGTTAAAAGCAGCAAGTTTGTGTTGATTTGGATGGTTGGATGAGTTGTGAATGAGTGTGTCTGTAAGAGTTGGTTTTCTGTAGATTTTGAATTTGTGCATGTTATTTAGCTTTTTGATAGTTAGGTCTAAGAAGTTTAAGGTGTAGTCTATTTCATATTCTGCTGTGAATTGCTAGTTTTTATGGGTTTTGTTCAATTGTGTTAGGAGTTGTTCACACTAACTTTGGTTTCCATTGTAGAGTACAATAATGTCATCAACGTAGCGGTGCCAGTAAATTATTTTGTTTGAGTGTTTGGTGTTTTTTAGTATTTTAGTGTTCTCTATGTGCTGTAAAAATATTTCTGCTAGGATGCTGGAGATTGGGGATCCCATTGGTACGGTAGTCCTTCTGGTTGGGTGTAATACTTGTTATTGTGGGTGAAGTAGTTTTGAGATGTGATGATTTTCAATGTCTCTATTAGTTCTTTTGTGTGTTCAGGTGGGTTGTTTTGTGCTTTGAGTATGTTCTCTATTATGAAAATGGTTTCAGTTACAGGAATGTTTGTATACAGGTTTTTTATGTCACTTAATCAACACTGGACACTCACACAATAACATCCAAACTGACTTAGAAATTCTACACACATTCCAAAAAAGCCACAAACTAAATACACTGGAGCAATATGAAATATTCAAACACCATAAACAAGATAGAACCAACGTACTCAATGACAAAATACAATTCAAATCAAACGCAATTTTCAACTACATAATGGCTGCTCATCCTAACCTCAACAAAGCATAACCCCTGGCGGCAGGCTGACGAAGCTTCTTTTCAGAAGTGAAATGCATTCCTCAAGCATCTCAAATATATGTGAGTAAAACATTATTTAAAAGTAAAATACAGTGTCAGTTTTAATATAAGATTGTTCATTAAGTATTTCGTCATGGAAAACATCACAGAAAAATACTACCCTTTCATAGGGCCAACTCAACAAGTAATAAGGTAAACATACCAATTATCGGCCGGTTAAGGACAAATTTGACTTTATGTTCCGATATCTACTATACCGTATTATTTTATATACCGTACCCGGCGTACCGTATGTCTAAAATGTTATCTAAGATTATTTAAGTGAATCTCAAAGTTTTATCAAGTTATTCTCACCATTTAAAGCGAAAAAAAGCCTTCCGAAATTTGTAATACTCATTTTTTTATCTCAAGCCCATTATTATGAACTTCCTAATATCGGCCCCAATGTCTTTTAAACGGGCAAACGCTCAAAAACCATAATACTGTACTTAGAAACAGCGAAACTTCATATAGGTACACTAGGAGATCACAGCTTACTAGAATACTTAATTTCACATCGATTTTCAAACTTCATATGTTATTTTTAAAATAAAGAACCAATAAATAATTTCGGGTTAATCAGTTGTTGAAGACTTGAAACAAGCGCTTATTTTTGTAGGTCAGAAAGAGTGAGGGTTAAAAGTGAGGCGATATTTATTAGCTGGCCGATAATTTGTGTATCGACCTAAGTGGTTTCAAATTATTATTACAATGTCTGTTTCACTATTAGTGTTTTTTTTTAATTGCATAATAGCAGATGTTTCTATGTTACATTAACCTCCTGTGACCCAGGAACCCCGCTTGGCTGCGTCCCCGCACCTATCCTATAAAAACTACAAAACAAAGTCTATGTGGCTTTAAAGAAAACTCATCAAGCACATCGTTTGTTGTAATGAAAATCTTTCGATGGACATTTAGTATTAAAATGCATCTCAACTTCAACTTTTGGTTTTTATAACACTATTAACACTTCAAGTATGAAAACTTTTTTACCACCAGTAACCGATATTGTTTAATCCATTGACGCCTTCCTACTCGTTCTGTGGCCTCTTTTACAGACTCAAGGGTTGGTTTGTAGCCCATAAAACCCCCCTATCGCTAGGTCACTGTGTGTATCAGAGTAATAATTATAATATTGTTTTCAAGAATAAATTCACAAAGGAAATATAGTTGATAATGTTTATCTATTCACTATTTTAACAAACGCATTACAGAAGAATAATAATGTAATATTAAAGCTTTTTTAAAAATTTTACACCTATTATGTAGAATCTTGCTGTGCCGAAAACTGACCTTTTTGAGTCGTGGCGGACGAGTTTTGATTCGAACTTTTTTTTTTTTTTTTTTTTTTGTAGATTACGTCTGTACTATGTGGTTCTTTTCCGGCGCATTGTTTACAGACTATTCCACTTTTGTCCAATAAATATTTCTATCAGGTTATCTACATGTGGTCTACTTTTTTCTTTCCTTTCCAATTTTTAATTTCTTAAAAAATTGTATGTTATCTTTATTTTTTCAGTAGTGAAATAATGGTTTATTGTGTCATTGGATTACTCTGTGATATTTTGTGCGTAAATAAATCCCTCAATTTCTCTATTATTTAGTAATGGTTGCTAAATGCATTCAATCTCACATTTTTATAATATTGAAAATTCTGAATTCATTTTAGAAAAGTTTCATAGAATAATTTATTACTTTAAATTAATGTTTTCAATCTCACATTACTATAAAATCATAGAAATTGTCGACTCCATTTCATTTTCCATTAGAAAGAAGTGACTGAATGAAATTTGATTTTCAAAGATAACATACATTCAAAGATAAAAGATTATGCACTTTTATAATGTATAAAAGCTGACAAAAAGGTATAGACTATAGTAGGTATGAAGTTCTTGTTAGAAGAAAATTCTTCCTGTTGATATAACATCTTATACAGGCTACTCGTTTATAATAAATTATTATATTAGTGGGGGAAATAAAATTGATACATATGCTTAGCTATACCTTTCAAAAAGGTGTTAGTTCCTGAAGCAACTTCTATAATTAATAATGATAATAATACTGTCTAATATTTACCGTACTTTCATTAAAATTTATATTTTTGATGTAACCTACTTGTAGAATGACCGTAATGATGAACGAATATGAATGCTGGAAGCAAGAAAAATGTTCATTGAGACTACGAGAGTTGGGGAAATTATAGAAAGCTTTCTTCAATCTTCAGGAGTGAAAAATTGAAGGTGGTTATTTGCAGGAAGAGCAATAAGTAGAATAAGCCTACAAATTTTTCCAAATGACTATTTCCTGTTTGCAAAAAAGAAAATATAATAATTCATGAGTGTGTAGACTACATAGAAGAAATTACAATAGTCTAGAAATGTTGAAATATAAACGAATCACTAAAAATGTAATACAGTGCAGAGTATACTATCAAAATAGTTTTGAACTGAGAAAGTAATGAAGAATTAATGACACTCTGCATGATATCTATCAACATTTCTTCATCCTTGATTTACAAAAAGTTATTAATTTAATTGATGTTCATTCGTTTTCCACTTAGGATTTTGAAACGTGTGTGTTGCGAGGAGACAGAGAATGCCAGTACATTGAAGGAGCACAACGTGATGGAATCGGTGATCACCGTCGTCAGTCACTGTTCTTCTGTGGTCACAGTGAAGCTTGCACGTGAGTATTTTAGCCATATCTCATTTCCATACAATGAGATAGATAGCCTATTTCATAAAGCTGAACTGAATTAATTTTTTTAAAGAAAGAGAATTTATGTGAATTGTGAGGGCGTTTGAGTATACGTCCTAGGAGGAGCAAATGTAAGGGCGTAATCTGGCCCTTGGGACCAAATGTTGAGGCCTGTGGTAGCTTAGAGGAATTGAGGAGAGAGAAGAGCAAGTGGAGGACCATATGAGGATAAGAGGAAGAGTAATGAGTGTTAGATGTACACTTACCAGACGTTGAGCTGAGTTGGAGAGATGAGGAGGGGCGCCCCTTATTTCCTGCTGCTTGTAGTTGTCCAGTCTGGTGTTTGTAGTGCGATGATATATGAGTGAGGAAGAGGAAGTGTGAGAGAGTGTGAGTGATAGAGAGGAAGAGAGTGAGTGAGGATAGTGAGAGACATAGAGCATGAATGCGAGAGGATGAGAGAGTAATCGTGTTTGGGCACTGATTAAAGAGACAATTGCACCATCTGCTATGGCTTACCGAGAAATACTAAGTACTATCGAGCTACTTCGTTGACGGACCGAGCGAGACCAACTGAGAGGGAGGCTCAGAGCTAGGGCGGGTGGCTGCTATCTTATAGTAGATAAGATTGGCCGTAACATACCCCCCGCCTTGAACCAATGGTTCAATATATGAGGTATGAAGGGTAGAGACCAGAGAGAAGAGACAAAAGAGTGTCCAGAGAGGAGAGACAAGAGTGTCCAGAGAGGAGAGACAAACGAAAAGAGATTAAGAGCGAGATTTCTCATGTCTACAATAGTTACTCGATCCACCACTGAGACATGAGAAGTGAGACTAAGAGATTATTCGAGGGGGAGAGGTGACACCTTGACAGCTGGATGAGAGAGTATGCCGTTTGCTGTTCTGACATCCACTACTCTCACAGTATTATCTTTACCAGGGTGAGTTTTGACAATGCGACCCAGTCGCCAAGAGAGTGTTGAGGAGAGGGAATTCACATTTTTCTGAAGATGATTCTTACACAGAGAGTTGTGTTGAAAGCACAAGAGAAGCGCTACTACACGGACTAGAGTCGTCCATGAAGAGAAGCGGTTGAGAAGCTCAAGAGCTGGAGAGTCTGCAGAGACCGTGAGAGCGTTGAGAGGTTGAGATTCAGCTTCTGAGAGATTGCTAGTAGAGAGAAGAGTATTAGACGTAATTTCATGAGCAGAAAGGTCTATAGCTACTGTAGAACCAATTAATACATATCCGAGAGATGTGTGCCATGCTTGAGGCATGTCCGAGCCGAGATCTAGAGTTGCGCCTGTTATGAGTTGTGAGAAGATATCAGCTCCGAGGAGTACATCAATGGGAGCTCTTTTATGAAACTGAGGATCGGCTAGCGTGAGAAATTCTGTGGCCTTTAGTACAGCAGGAGAGAGATTTTTCTGAGGCATGTCTCCAGTGATGCTGGATAATATCATCACTTTGTGATCTGGTGCAATAATATCACCTTTGAGAGTTTTCAGAGTCACATTAGTCACACCACGAGAGCGAGTACTAGTGCCTGAGATGCCACTAATTGTTAGTTTTGAACAGCTAGTTCGAGAGATCTTTAATATTGTTGCTATATGCTCAGTAATAAATGTAGCTTGAGCTGCTGTATCTAATACAGCTCTGGCGACGACAGTATGTCCATCACGAGTTGATAAACGTACAAGAGCTGTAGGAAGAAGAGTGGTAAGAGATTCCTCCTGAGCCGCACCAATGAAGAGTTGTTGAGATATTTTATTAACAGAAGTTTTTGAGAGCGGTAGTATTTTAACATTTGATTGAGAGTGGTGAGTAGATTCGGCGTTTCGAGTGAGAGAGTTCCGAGCAGTGGAATCCGAGGTTCGAGTAGATAGTCATTGCGAGGGACTGGTAGGTCTGCTGTTATGAGGAGTGGAGGCAGATGTTTTCTTAATATGCAGCAGCGAGTGGTGACGTCTATCACATATTTGACACAAGTGTTGAGAAGAGCATTGTGATAGTTCATGGCGATGACCAAGACAATTCGAGCAACTATTCGAGACTGATACAAAATGTAAGCACCTTTCTACTGAAAGATTGTAGAATTCTGGACAAGTATAAATTCTATGTCTGTCAGAGCCACAATAAGAGCAATCCGCTTTGGAGGGTGTGTCAGACTCTCTTCTTTGTCTCATTGGAGGTTTAGAGACCTGTTGAGTTGAGTTATTTGTAACTGAGGTCTGATTTTGCGAGACAATATTGGCGTATGAGGCCGGTGGTGAGATAGTGCGAAAATATCCTCGACCGCGAGGAGTAGATTGTTGAAATCTAAATTGTTGTAGAGGTTTCGAGACATCAACTATTATTCCACGACCACGACCACGAGATTGAGTGTTGAGAGGAGACAAGACAGCCGAGAGCTGAGGGTAATTCGGAGGTGATGCTTCCTCAATTTCAGAGCATTCTTGATTAATGAATTTTATTATTTCATCGGCCTTTGGAATAAATACAGTGTCCTTGTTTTCGCTAGAGTGAATTGTTGAGCGATAATGTTCATATTTTCTTCTGAGATTAATATCCATTTTTCTTAAGATAATAGCCGACAAGAGAGGATTTTCTTGAGTTATAATATCAACTTCAATACCTTGTAGCGCTTGGATATTTTCATTATAAGAGTTCAGAAAATATCTCATTTGAGAAGGAGTGTTATCGACTGAGGGTAAATCTAGTAGTTGATTGAGATGTAGCGAAGCGAGTCGTCGAGGTGAATGGTATCTATGTTTGAGCAGGTTATAGGCTACCTGATAATTAGCAGCTGAGATAGGTAGAGCTTTAATCAAATTAAGTGGTTCATCTGAGAGAACACTAAGTAGATACTGGTATTTCATTACAGAGTCCATGGATGCATTGTTATGAATACTTGAATCAAACATATTTATAAATGAGACCCATTCAAGCATGTCTCCTTGAAAATGCTTCAACTCGAGTTTCGGTAAGCGAACAACAGAGGCTTGTTGTGGAGAAGTAGAGGTTGCAGTCTTATTTTTAGAAGCATTAATTTTGGTTTCACAAAATTCGAGATGAGAGTTAATATAATCGACTAGTTCATCAGCACTATTGAGTGGTGCGTAATTGGGAACAAACGTCTTATCTTCTTGTAACTTGAGTTCATGATATGAGTCAAGAGCATCAGCAAACTCTTTGCGAAGCTTGTCAACTGATTTTGAACGAATCATAAATTTTCTAAGTATTTCTTTATCTGCTGTTTTTTTTTTGTCAAATCATAAATTATTTAGATTTGTGAGAAAGCATTATCCTTCTTTGCTTCTATAACAGGCAGTGATAAAGTCATATTTGAGAGTATTTAGTGAGCAGAGTGAGTAGAGTACAGGAGGAGTAATAGAGAAAATTCTGCTAAGTCGAAACTGTAAACAAAGAACAGCTGTGGTCGACGTTCCGATTAAGATAATTATTGTTGAATGGTGAACAAAGTGCAAAAGAGAATGAAAGTGATAAAGGACCGAGCGCCAGAGAGAGAGAACGACGTTGAAGTAAGAGCACGAGAGTGAGTGAGAACGCACTAGGGAGATAGAACGTCCTTTGTAATAGAGCATAGAAAGACAAAGAGTGATTGTCTTTAATACGGCGCTGCGAGTGTGAGAGAGAAAGAGAACGAGAGTGCGTCGAGTGAGAGAGAATGCTCGACAGAGTGAGATAACGAGTAGAATTCGGAATAATATTTTTCAACTTTGTAGGAAGCCTGCCATAGCTTATCACGGAGCTAAGAGATAAGAGCAAGCTACAATTGCAAGTTACAGAGATAATCCTTTCAAAATGCACAGAATTAAGCAACTTATGAAATGGCTTGACAAGAGTATTTTTGAATAAATTATTCACTTTTCTAACTGATTCAAATCCACCGGATTTTTGAGTATCAGGGGTAGCCAAATGATAATCAATATCCGGGCCATGAAGGACCAAATGTGAGGGCGTTTGAGTATACGTCCTAGGAGGAGCAAATGTAAGGGCGTAATCTGGCCCTTGGGACCAAATGTTGAGGCCTGTGGTAGCTTAGAGGAATTGAGGAGAGAGAAGAGCAAGTGGAGGACCATATGAGGATAAGAGGAAGAGTAATGAGTGTTAGATGTACACTTACCAGACGTTGAGCTGAGTTGGAGAGATGAGGAGGGGCGCCCCTTATTTCCTGCTGCTTGTAGTCGTCCAGTCTGGTGTTTGTAGTGCGATGATATATGAGTGAGGAAGAGGAAGTGTGAGAGAGTGTGAGTGATAGAGAGGAAGAGAGTGAGTGAGGATAGTGAGAGACATAGAGCATGAATGCGAGAGGATGAGAGAGTAATCGCGTTTGGGCACTGATTAAAGAGACAATTGCACCGTCTGCTATGGATTACCGAGAAATACTAAGTACTATCGAGCTACTTCATTGACGGACCGAGCGAGACCAACTGAGAGGGAGGCTCAGAGCTAGGGCGGGTGGCTGCTATCTTATAGTAGATAAGATTGGCCGTAACATGAATAGTATGTTATGTTATGTTATGAAGGGACGGATTCAAAGATCCAGAAGATTCAAAGATCCTCACACGTCAACTGAAGCTTATTGTGTGTCCCTAGTACATTAGTTGGGCAAACCAACACCTGTGCCCTTTACAAGATCCAGGAGTTTCTTCCCTATGCTAACGTCCCATTCATCACCTGGTTGCTTAAAGCCAAACAGAGCCATTCTCCTTGCCCCGAGTCTCTCGCAATCCAGTATGATATGCTTGGCAGTCTCTTCAGACTGATTGCAAAGCCTACACATCTGATTTTCATTTCTGAGTCCGATTGTGTGGAGATGTTTCCTGAAGTGGCCATGTCCAGTTATCAGAGCAATCAGCTGCTTAACCTGACCTCTACCCAGCCTCACCAGCCAGTTGGTGAAGTAGGAGCTTGTGTCTGCTAGCAGCCTTTTGCCAAGTGCTTGGCCTGAGTGACCTTGCCATTGCTGGTGATGTAAGTCCCTGGACCATTTGTTTATTGTGTGGAAGGCAGTAGTTTTGCTTATGCCACAGCTTGGCTCTGGGCCAAAGAATGACCTACTAGAACCTTGCTTAGCAAGCCCATCTGCACACTCGTTGCCACCTATGCCTACATGGCCAGGTACCCAACCAAGATGCACAGAGTTCTGTGTTGCGAGCTTGCTGAGTGTTTTGTGACACACTCCCACACCAATTTTGACTTGATTTCATTAGAGTCAAGAGCCTTGAGGGCTGCCTGACAATCTGACAAGATTACTATATGCTTGTCGCAATAGCGTCTGGCAATGCCTATATTGGCAAAAGCCATGATGCCCCAAATTTCTGCTTGAAAGATGTTATGTTATGCTATGAAGGGACGGATTCAAAGATCCAGAAGATTCAAAGATCCTCACACATCAACCGAAGCTTATTGTGTGTCCCTAGTACGTTAGTTAGGCAAACCAATACCTGTGCCCTTTACAAGATCCAGGAGTTTCTTCCCTACAGCTTGAAAGATAGTACAGTATTGTCCCAGACTTGCACAGATTTCTGTTCTGGGTGATTCACTGTACACCCCATAGCCAGATTTCCCTTCAATAAGAGAGCCGTCTGTGTACCAGACAAGGCTACCTCTCCTGATATAGGGCCCTTCCTCAGACCTCCACTCCTCTCTAGAGCAGAATTTAACAGAAAAAGGTTCAGTGAAAACCATCTCCGTACTCATGACATCTGAAGTCATTTCAAGCACAGGGCTATGAGCAACAGCTTTGGTGATTGTGCAATGGCCTGTTCCAGACAGGCCTTACCTCCATTGGCCTGCGACTTTCAATCGATAGGCTGATTTTCGTGCTTCTGCCTTGATAAAAATATCCAAGGGCAGCAAGCCAAGAGCAACTTCAAGAGTTGCTGATGGGCTGCTCCTGAAAGCTCCAGTGACTAGGAGTGTGCCCATCCTTTGTAAACTTGTGAGTTTGGCTGTAGCTGTAATCTGGTTCACCTTTGTCCACCAGACTAGTGATCCATATGTGACTTGAGGCCTTATTACTGCCTTGTACAGCCACAGCGCTATGTGAGGCTTTATCCCCCACATGGAGCCTGCAAATCTCCTGGACGTCATAAGCGCCCATTTTGCTTTGTGCAGTATATTATTCAAATGATTGTTCCAAGTCAGCTTGGAGTCGATAGTCAGCCCTAGGTATTTGACCATACCTGATACTTTGAGCTGTGTTGGTCCAAGTTTCAACCAGGAGAGAGACTCCAGGTTCTTTTTCCTTGTAAATGGAACAACTACAGTCTTTGAGGGATTTATACTTAGTCCCTCTCCAAGACACCAGTCATTAACAAATTGAAGGTTGACATTCATGACATCAGCAACAATATTTGTGAACCTTCCCTGTACCATGAGGACTATGTCATCTGCATAGCCCTGGACAAAGACGCCTCTACTAGTGAGTTCACAGAGGAAACCATCCACCACAAGGTTCCACAGAAGAGGAGAAAGCACACCTCCCTGCGGACAACCTTTTGCAGGTATGATCACCATCGATTTGTCTTGAAGATCAGCCCTGATCCGCCTGGAGTGGAGCATGGCCTCAATCCACCTACATATAGCAGACTCAAGACCACGCCCATGCACTGCCCGGACCATGGCCGTGTAAGTAACATTGTCAAAAGCACCCTCAATGTCCATGAAGGTGCATAGAGCAATCTCCTTGGCAGCAAGGCTGTCCTCCACCCTGCTCACAAGTTGATGCAGGGCTGTTTCACAGGACTTACCAGGCTGATAGGCATGCTGATTCCGATGAAGAGGAGTACCTGAAAGCACTCCCATTCTTAGATGTCTCTCCACCAGTCTCTCCAGTGTCTTCAAGAGAAACGATGTAAGATTGATGGGGCGAAATGATTTTGCAGTCGAGTAGTCTGCTCTTCCTCTCTTGGGAATGAAGACAACCCTACTGAGGCGCCAGGCTTGAGGGATGTACCCATAAGCCAGACTTGCTCTGAAGAGTTCGCACAGGAGGACCAAGAGAGCTTCTGGTCCTTGCTGCAACATAGCCGGTATGATACCGTCCCCCCCAGGAGATTTGAATGGGCCAAACTTGGAGATGGCCCATTTAACTTTGGAAAGTGTGACAATACATCCGGCTAAAGTCCAGCTTCCATGATCAGCTCTTGGCCGTGAGCCCATTTTGCTGTTGCCGGACATGCCTGAGCAAGCACCCTCAAAAACACAGTCTGGAAAGTGAGTCTCAAGGAGAAGTTTGAGACTTCCACCAGTTCCAGTGGTATATTGTCCCCCTGGTGACCTCAGAGTTCCCAGGAGGCCAATTGGGCTTGAAGCTAAGACACGCTGCAGTCTTGCTGCTGCCCTAAGACTATTTACCTCCTGTGTAAACAGTCTCCAAGAGTTCTCTTTGGCTTTCTTGATTGCAAGGCTGTATTCTGTGAGTGCCCTGTGGTATGGTTCCCAGTTACGGCTCCGTTTGCAATGGTTATGAAGCTTCCTGACAACCGCCCTTCTGCGGTCGAGGTCAGCAGTCCACCACTTAGTATTAGTACAACTCTTTCCCCGCCGCAGTGGACAATTGTCCTGAAAGCAGCTTATAATTGCATTCTGAAGATTGGAAGCAATCTGATCAATGTCTGCAAAGCAGGCGACCCTCTTGCCTAATGATCCAAGTTGAGACAGGAGGTCAGACTTATAGAGTGACCAATCTGTTCTCCTCGGATCTCAATAGCAGGATGAGCCGCCTTCACTTTGCAGGTTAAAACAGATGTACCTGTGATCAGACAAAGAGGCCTCATGACTTACGTGCCAATTGTCGATGGCACTAAGGAGTCCTTCTGAGCAAAGTGTAATGTCAATAACCTCACTTCGATTTCGTGTAACAAACGTCGGACGGTTTCCAACATTACAGACATAAAGATTCTTTGATATGAGAAACTGAAGGAGAGCCTCACCTCTTGGATTAGTGTCAGAGCTTCCCCATCCGATTGTGTGATGAGCATTGGCGTCACAACCTAAAAGGAGTTGTTGTCTGCCAGCGCAAGATGACTCCACCAGAAGTTCAAGTTCTCTTGATGGAGGAAGGTCCCCAGAGTCATAGGGCAAGTAAACCGAGCCTGCAATTGTGCTCCATTCCTTGCCTTCATTGCTCCAGGTTATAGACACCGCAGTGAGATCTCTAGAACAGAATTCAGTGAGTGTTAGGCAGTCCATACCTCTCTTCACAAGTATGCAGGTTCTGACATTTTTGAGAGAGGCACAGTAAATTAACCTGCCCTTGGTATCGCCCAGGCCTGCAACCCTTCATCGGTGAAGCCATGGTTCTTGGATCAGCGCCAGGTCAAATCCCTCTCTGAGGAAGAACTGGCAGAAAGCAGCTGAGGCTGCTTTACTGTGATGTAGATTGATCTGAAGGACCCTGGGCATTGTCCTTGACTGTTGATTCAAATACAGGAACCTGCCCTGATGGGTTTGAGGGCAAGGCAACTTCTGGAGTTGCCTTGGGGTCTGGTTCTGGTTCGTTTGTATTTTGGAAATTTATGTGGTTCCCACGAGCAGCTAGGGAAGTGGAGTCAACCCGGACAGAGCCCCGCATGCCCGGGTAAGGCTACATACTGCAGGAGGTCGCCTGGTGTCCTGCAGGCACCGTTAGAGACACCGTACAAAAGGCCCAGTGCCATCCACCCATCAGCACGGTTCACATCACACCTTGGGTTGGCCTGTAACAGATAGAGGAAAGGGTGGAGGAAGGGGCTGGGATGAAGAGCAGGATAAAGGATAGGTTTCTAGGATAATGAGGTCAACGGACAGTTGCCCTTTTAGTCGCCTCTTACGACAAGCAGGGATACTGTGGGTGCAATTCTACTACCCCCACCCACTGGGGTCATGTGAATAGTAAATTGGATAAGTTGAAAATTAACGGGTAAAGAAAGCCGAGGAGACCATTAACTTGTGACTTACAATTTGAGTCGAAGTTAGGTAGAGTTCAGTTTGGTATTAGGAATGGAGCTGAGAAATATTACTTTATAGAAATGTGTAGACACAAAGGGCTGAACAAATATAAAAACAGAATTTATTAATTTCGAATTCCTTTAATTGCTATCAGTTCATACTGAAGACTTCCGCAATGGCGGATATTGACAACAGTATCTAATAGCTGATGGAAATCGATGAATGCTACTGTACAAAAATATCAGTCACCACCGGGAATCGAACCACGGACCTCCCAATTGCCGGTCGGGCGCCTTAACCACTAGACTAGACTAGTTTGGGAGGTCCGTGGTTCGATTCCCGGTGGTGACTGATATTTTTGTACAGTAGAATTCATCGATTTCCATCAGCTATTAGATACTGTTGTCAATATCCGCCATTGCGGAAGTCTTCAGTATGAACTGGTAGCAATTAAAGGAATTCGAAATTAATAAATTCTGTTTAAGTAAATTTGTCAGTTTGTTCAATTGTCAGTAACTTCGAACTAACTTGCAAATATAAAAATTCCAAGTCCCAGAAAACATGGGAATGGATCGAAATAAGAGTACCTAAGGATGAATCTTATTTCTTTAAGTTACAAACAGTTGGAAAATGAAGTGATTATTCCTATTCACTATTCTCATGATTCTAGAGGCAAATGTGTGATGTTTCTAAATATAGTAAAATAGTAACTTAAAGTCATAATATGCAGTAAATTAATGCTGTTATTATACCGTATGTTCTCGGCTATTGGAGTACTGGACAATCTCTTTTTAAATTGAATTTTCTTTTCAAGTTACGTTGGGAAGCTGTAGTGGTACACAAATAACAAAGTTGATTCACTTCAAACTTGAAACCCCCGTTTTTATAGCTTATTTTGTGAAACGTCTCAATAATAATTATGAGTTTCAGACTTATAACAGGTTTTATTCGGGTGTAAACTCCTTTTACAAGAAACCTATTCAAGTTTCCACCTAAATAAAGGCCCTAGGGTTTTTGATTGAGTAAATTTTGTTCTCGTAGGTCCTGATTGTAACGGTGACCGATTAGATTGGCCAGCAAAAAGACACTGTTCTCTGCTGAAAATACCTTCCCGGTGGTTCGGAACCCACCTAAAACTGTAGGTCAACTCATAAATCACCATCATCCAACTCATTACCCACGCACAGGTCTCAGACCTATGTGGGCTTCATCCTCAAAAAAAAAAATATTGATAGGAATAGCTTCAGCCTTGGATAGCCAAGTTCAGCCTTTTTTATTCCAGTAGCGAAGCGTTTCTGGTCCTCTGTTTTTTCTTGTGATGAGAGGAATAAGCTTGAGAAGTACATAGACACTATATTGTATTGTAGTTGTAGGAAGACCATTTCAAAAAGATAGACGAAATCATAAATCATTATATGAAGGATTAAACAAAGCTCAAAATGTCCTTTCTAAATTTCTGCATATGACAATTGTATTTTATTATTTCTTTGTTTGTAAATTTCCATATTGTGATAAACACATTCCAGAGAGAGATGGGTCATCATCAGTGGCGTAGCAAAAGGGTCGAGGCGGTATTTCAACTTGTCTGGGTCCTCCCCCAGAAAAATTGAAAATATCCCTTCTAAAATAGCATTTTGATTCCTGGATTTCTTGTTCCATGACGAACTGCGTTGTTAATATTAACTTTTCATGTGAAATTTAACGACTTGCAGTCAAATATTTGTTAAGAATAAGTACACAGACTCAACAACACACCGCTTTCCACCGACAATTACCACACTGAACTAAATACAATAAAATACCTAGCACAAGAAAACGGCTACAAACACGACCTAATTGACAAACTCAATCATAAAATAAGAAACAAAAAACAAAACACCAACACCCCTGACAAAAAATACATCACAATGACATACATTAATCCACAATCACACAGACTAGCAAAAATCTTCAAAAAAGCCGGCCACACCATCTCATTCAGAACAAAAAACAAAATAAAAAATGCACTTACACTCAAAACCACACTGAACACAAACAAATACGATCTCCCAGGGATCTACAAACTAAACTGCTCTGATTGTAACAAATTCTACATAGGACAAACAGGCCGCACATTCAAACAACGTTACAATAAGGAACATTTTCAAGCCCTGACATCCAAAGCTGAATCGAATTTTGCCGACCATATCATTCAAACTACTGGACACACTTTTACTGACATCAGTACCAACCTACACATAAAATCTAAAGGACACGAACTAAACACCTTGGAACAATTTGAAATATACAAACACACCACACACAATAAACAAAACATTCTCAATGAACAACTAAATTTTAAATCTCACAAACTTTTTGATCACATTTTACAAAAACCACAACACTTCTAACCAAAAAACTGACATGATGATCTAGGAACCCACGCCTCTGAAGATGGATCTCATAGATTCTAAAGTACTCGGCCAGATTAAGTGAGTTATTATACTTATTCTTAACAAATATTTGACTGCAAGTCGTTAAATTTCACATGAAAAGTTAGCATTTTGATCTTCCCACACTATTTTAACCCATATAATATTTCTGTATTAGCCAACCGAAAAGTATAAAAAAATCCATATAGGCCTACCATTCATGTAAACACTGTATTTCAGTATTTCAACCCACATTATAGATCAAATTCTATTAAGTGCTTGAGTCATTGCTAATGGGAGTGTCGTACCCGAGGACGCCCCTTGGCTCCGCTCCTGACACCTGCATCCTGCATCTCTGAGGGTGAATGGCAGTAGTAAAACAGAACATTTCTTCAAATAACGAAAATAAATTTGGCTGATAAGAAACCCCTGTCACACATTTCTACACTCACTGCTCCTGCACCATCAACCGTATGACCAAATTTCTCTCTACTCATACTCAATCGCACTCAACTGAGTCGCCTCATGTCACACCAAGCTAGAATATTTTTTCTTTATTTATTAGAAAAAATAATCTATTAAACAACATTCAACACCTTTTATTAGATCTGATTTTTGCCCCTCCCCTTGGGCTATCACCGGGGCGGTCCGCCCTCTCCGCCAGCCGTTGCTACGCCACTGATCATCAAATAAAATTAATTTTAAAATGTCTATTTTAAATTATGACACTCTGCACAGCCTATTACTTAATAATTCAGCTGAATTTAGACTCAACAGAGATATTCTTATTCCAGGCCCTTCAATACACAAGGAGCTTTGCAGAGAGCTAAGAGAGCTGTTGAGGAGAATTACGCAGTTGTTGGAGTATTGGAGGATCTGAACTCGACTCTGACAGTTCTTGAACACTACATTCCAAGGTTTTTCAAGGGAGCAAGGCGCGTTTATAGAGGTAATTATATAATATTATTGTGACGTTTTCGCGGGGGATCTGGGGATTTATCGAGTAAGAACGACTAACTAACAAGGCAGACAATTTATTACACTTACACACAATAAAATCGGTACTAAGCAATATGTCACAGTAAATGGCACAAGCTTGCAATTATCAATATACTGGCTCTACTTCTACAATCGAAACATATTCAAAACCTAACAAGTAATTAACTGATCTACAAGTATTTATTAAAACTTTTACTACAATCACTACTCAAGCTGCAATTAAATACAAGAAATCCTTTGCAGCTTTGCATAATATTGCAAATCACTTATTAGCAAAGTTAAGCGTAGTTACAGTTATGCAATTAAATCTACTCTTCCTTTTTTCCTTTCCATCTCTTTATCTTTTCATTATCCTTAAAAGCTTTTTTAAAACGTTAGGCATGGAAGTTGGAAGTCTTGTTCTATTTTATTTTATTTTTATTGTAACTCTATCCCACGCTCAGACTCAAGTCTTTGTGGGATATTCCACTATTTTTTGTATCTAATCAAACATTTGTATTTGTTTTTCCTGTGGAAATAAAGTTACATTTCATTTCAATATTCCTTTGATCAAACCACAAACCTAATTGGAACGATTGCCTCCAAAGACGTGTTGGAAATCAAAAAAAATGTTATCACAGTAAGGCCCTTATTAGACGAGGCAACCAAGTTGCGCGACCAGTCGGGCAGCCAGTCGCTCACCCCGTCACCTGGCATTGGCTCATATGGAGCTAATTACACGAGGGCAGCCAATCGGCCAGCCACGTTCTGGCTGCCGAGCCCGGCGACCGCAAGGCGACCACTGGCTGCTCAGTCTGGTCGCCCTCCCGTGTAGCATGTGGAGCTTATTACACGACGGCAGCCAGTCGCCCATCGCCACACTGGAATTCCGTCAGTGACAGGCCATCACTCAGGAAGAACGTACCGCTACGCTATTCATTGTTGTTTGAAGACTCAAGTGATATTGCTTAGGAGAAAATGTCAATAACAAATGGTTCATAAAAGTGCTATGGTCTTTGACAATCTATTAACTTTGATATTTCTTCTCTTTCATAATCATTCATAATTATAACTGTGTAGGAAACTCGTAGTACTGTATCCAAAGTTCAGTTCTTAACTAGTAAAGTTTTTTATAGTCTCACTATTTATTTTTATTCCCCTCAATCAAAACTTGTGCTACTGAAATCTGAATTAAAATAATTATGATTAATTTTACATATTGTTTAAGTATGTATTGTTGTTTAAATACATACTATACGGTACTATCATACTCGTACATTACATACATTCCTACCTTGTGATGAAAACTATGATTAGGGAGACAGAATTTATTAATTTCGAATTCCTTTTAAGTTCTATTAATTTATACTGAAGACTTCTGCAATGGCGGACATTGACAACAGTATTGAATAGCTGATAGAAATCGAAGAATGCTACTGTACAAAAATATCAGTCACCACCGGGAATCGAACCACGGACCTCCCAATTGCCGGTCGGGCGCCTTAAAACACTAGAAAATTTTTGCACAGCAGCATTCATTTTTAAACTTGGTCATATCGGCTCGTATCTCACAACTCGTTTTGTAAAGTAGCATTCATTGATTTCCATAACCTATTTAATACTGTTGTCAATGTCCGTCATTGCGGAAGTCTTCAATATAAATTAATAGAACTTGAAAGGAATTCGAAATTAATAAATTCTGTTTCTGTATGTTTGTTAAATTTTCAGTCGCTTCAAACAAACTTGTGTATTATTAGGGCTTGAATTAATTTCAACATAAATACTTAGCCTACTTACCTTAAAGTAACTACAAGCTTCTCTTCTGGTGTGATACATTTTCTCATTTGAGTATCTATCCCAGTTAGGTCACCTCTTATTAGGCTTAACACAGGGGTGCCCACCCCCCCTAAGCCTCATGACGCACCCCCCCCCCCTATTTAGCAACAACCCCCCCCCCCCATAAATTAGGCCCCCCCCCCAAAAATGCGAAAAAAGCCCCCCGTATTCTTTCTAAAACTAAAAGAAGATTTTTATAACTATTGAAAAAATTCAAACCCAGTCGATAATATACAAAATGAATGTATATTTCTTGAGATTCTTTACATAGGTAACATTTTTTTGTAAAGGTAAAAAAGAAATATCAATGAAATGAATATATGAACTTCTGCTCAATAAACTTAATTGCAAAATAGCTAAATAAGAATTTGAACCTAAATGGTTTTTAAACAATAAAATATTATTACAAATACACAATGTTCAATAAAAATGAAATACCTATAAGTTTATGTTCGGTGTACCAATTAGATTAAGGTTAAATAATTCTACAAAGTTGTTCCTTTAAAGGAAGTGAAAACAATGAGTTAATAACTTCATTTGTAAAACACAAAAATTCAAAATACTAAGTCATTTATTGGACAGTAGTTAAACAACAGGTTATTTACTCAGTGTAGTATCTTGGGAGAGGATGAAGTACATAAAAGGCACACATTTCATGTATAGTTATTTACAACACACAATCGAAAGAAGTGTCTTTCAAAAACAAAATAAAGACATAGTTATGAAAAATTACTGAATTTTTAGTATTTAGTAAGTTTTTCAAAAGCAGTTCTTACTTCTTATTAGTAAGTAATTATTGTAAAATACATGAAAAACATCAACAGTTTGAAGTCAAACATTTTAAATTTGTAGACTGTGACCATCTACAAGTTAGCTAGGCACCTTCTAAGATTGTTAAATCTATCTCTCTAAACCCCACATAGAAGTTTTTGTCTTTGGGATGAGGAAACAGAAAACCTTCCAATTATTTCTTCGTTAGAAATAGACTCAACAGTGGCGTACCGATAATGGAGCAAGTGGAGCAGTCGCTCCAGGGCGCAAGGCTGTGAGGGGCTTCCCGTTCTTTAGAGAAAATTGCTTTTTACTTACAAAAAATGTATTAATATAATGAAGGCCAAAAGGGTAAAATGCAACACAATTTAAAAAAAGTTGTATGTATACATTGCTGTGCATTACTAAAGGGAACATTCATGTCAAATTTAAAAGAAATCGGTTCACGCGTTCAGCCGTAAATGCGTTACAAACAGACAGAATGCAAAACGGTCGAGTCAAAAGAAGCAAATAGTCGAAAGTACCAAGCCAAAACAATTTAAATTGGGTGACAAAAGGTATAACAATTTCAAGTAATTGAATGAAGACTTTGAACTTATTCTGGAAAAATAAATCCACAAGAAGTTAAATGGTTTTTATATTAACAAGAACAGGACTGAAATACACCACTTTTGAATCCTATTTCCAAAATATAAGAAAATTTTTGTAAGAACGAGAAAATGATAAAAAATAACTGCAAACGAATTTATAGAAAAGAGAAAAAATCCAAAACAAGCTGTTTGGAAATTGATAAAAGCAGAATCTGGCCTGGCAAAAAATCATTCATTGGAGATTCGCATCTCTGACAAATAAGGTGTAGTAAGAGGCGGGAAAAAGCCGCTGATTCATTAAATGACCACTATATTAATATCAGCCCAATCGGGTGGTTGAGTGTAAAGACTGATTTTTTTTTGGGGGGGGGGGGGGGGGGGGCATCAAAAGACCCTTCCGCTCCAGGGCGCTTGAAACCTCGGTACGCCACTGAGACTCAAGTACATATTTTTCTGCACCTAGAGCCATTAGATTGGACAACCATGAGTCTCCCATAGCTGATCTGAGTCTGTTTTTGATAATTTTAAATCGACTTATTGCTCTTTCTGCTGAAATAGTAACTGTTAAGGAGAGGAAAGTTGTATAAACCACTTTCAGAGCACTCGCTTAGCGTCTTGCTAAGTTTGAATAATAACTTCCTGCACAAATCCTAAACATAACTATTTTAGCTAATTCATATTCAATTGTATAATAATAATTATAAATATATTTTCATTAATTGACATTCTATCTGGTGACTTCTTAGTATATTTTTTAATGTTGTCACGTTAAACACGATTTCAATCAACTTTACGACCCCCCCCAAAACGTTTTTTGGAACCCCGCCCAAGAATTTCAATGACGCAGTCTGCGTCATAGCCCCCCCCTGTGGGCACCCCTGCTTAACAGCTCGAAAAAACTTGGTTTTGACATGCGAAAGTAATTAAAAAACTCAACTAAAGTTTTAACTCAACATGCAACTGATGATGATGCCATGAGCATTGAAACCTGGTTTTGCATATTAAAAACTAGTAGAAATTGACAATATCTGTGTTATTATTCAATCATGAAACAGTTCTACAATATCTCTGAAAGCAGTGTTAAATTAAAAAACTTATTGTCATCTAAGCATAGTTCATCAAAAAGTGTGTAGTATAATCCTTTTGATGATCTTAAAGAAAGGATAGGATGTATATGCATTGTCCTCCTTTTTTGTCTTCTTTTCTTCATGAGTAACAACAGAGGAAGCAAATATTCATCTTTCATCTTGACATTCACCACTATCTCGTCTATACTGAACAGCGAACTGAGCTATTCTGACTTTCTGGCTGCTCT
This sequence comes from Conomelus anceps, assembly GCA_948455865.1. Classification (NCBI taxonomy): domain Eukaryota; kingdom Metazoa; phylum Arthropoda; class Insecta; order Hemiptera; family Delphacidae; genus Conomelus; species Conomelus anceps. The sequence goes on from OX418220.1 coordinate 57,679,207, forward strand.
ACAATGGTCGCCCGACTGGTCGCTCTGTTCGACAGCCAGTCGGGCGTCTGGCTGCCCGACTGGTCGCGCAACTTGGCTGCCTCGTCTAACAAGGACCTAATTGTTCTTACACCGTTGAGTTTTTATGGGGAGAGTTCAGTTGCCGTCACTTCTACATAATGTATTGAAAAAATTCCAACTTTTATCATTAATACATTAATTTTATGTTTCAGATGAGGTAGAACGATTCAAAGGAATCAACAAGAATATTTTCAAGCCACCAGTCAGCGAAGAAGTTAAAGAGATTGTCAGAAGAAATTTCACTCGCGAGATTGAATTCTACCATTTCTGCAGACAAAGACTCCATCGTCAGCTTCTAGCTTTACAATTGCCTGAAACAAGTGAAGGACTGCGATGACCAAATCAATATCTGAACTTCAGCCACCTTTTGGATTATCATATAGTTTCATATGTGTTCATCTTCTATACAATGATCATCATCCTGACAATGACGTTTTTTGGTGATTCTTGCCACATAAAAATCAACAATTATCATATTCATCATCGCCATCACAATCGTCATACATTCATTCAACTTAGATATTGAATATCAGTATCATCAGTTTCATTGTACAGTAATTGTTCAAATCAGGGACCATGAAGTGTATAATATCTTCTCGTATTAGAGTGGGACATTTTGACTTCCCATCTTAATAATTTATGTTGGTTGGAATAGATTTGACAATTACTAATCAGCTGAATTATTTATAGGAATTCTGCTGATTATGTTTTATTGTGTGCTTATTCTATAGAATAAATCGGTTTTACAAAATTCATGATTATATTCATGGATTAATGGAGTGAATTCATTCATGGAGTAAATTGAAAATAGTGTGGAGAACATTGATTTTCTCACTCCAAGCTTGAGTTGGCGTGCATTAATGTAAAACAAATCATTTAGCTTAGAGTGACAATTGAAGCTGGATCAGTTTATTGACTAAAATAAGATGGCTTTGATTTTGCTAAAATGGACTGTTTATAATACTTTGATAGTCATTGTATGAAAATGAGATAGTGTGAGAATATAATTTCATGTATTTTGGTCTCCTATCTTCCTCGGGGCTACAAAATGGGTTGTGTGAATTAAGTTGTCTGTTGAGTAACTCTTTTTGACTCGGCCGTCGGCCCTTGGGATTCTCATTATTTGAGGTGATAAAAAATTGAGTTAATGACAGCTTCTTCTCATTCTCATGCCTTCCGATCCGACTCAACAGATGCCTCCAGTCACTCAGCGCACTAGGCTATACTTTCTTCACACCACTCAATAATTGATTCATACTTTCTGTGTAGTAAAAACTACTTTCTGCCAATAAATAGGTCCAAATGTTTTCTCAGACCAACTCATTGGACACTAAATACTGTGTTATTCTCATTGAAATATGGATGCCTTCTAATAATTTCCTAAATTTTCCGGATCTCATGTGGTATTATTAAATACAAAATGCATTCTATTGATTCAATCTATTGACAGGCCTAGTGGAAGTATTAAATGTATGATTATTTTTGACTTGTCAATAATTATTACTTTTTAGTTTGTGGATCTCTAGTTTTCCATAAAACTTTGAAAGATGAATTTGGTTTGTGAATATTTACTAGTATACAACAAATTTGTATATCGATTGAAAATTAAGGACAGAAATAAAAGGCCACTATTTTTAAATAACTGAGCCTTTTAGTTTAACATAACGTGAATTGCTATTGAAGTGCTCCACAAAGAATGAAATAGCAAAGAAGAGCCAACGTTCGACTATTTTAGCCAATGCTAAAATTATTTTAGAAACTCTTAGATGCAATAATTGTATAGATTAATTTATAAAGTTGGTTTGTTACGACTGTTAATGTGATAAATAAATTGTTTTACCATGAAAAGGTTTGTGCTGTCTTCCTGATGTTCGCCCCCAAAAATCTTCTCTATCATAATTATAGATTAGATGATGACATTCTATTTCGCTTTATTAAGAACCCGTCAGAGCCTTGTTGAAATCGTCCCGCTGTATGTCCGTCTGTACTCTAAACGCTTGAAAGGACGATCCTACACTCTTGGAACTTGGTATGTAGCTTCCTCATAGTCCAAGTGAGATCGCTATTGATTTTGGAGTTAACGGTTCGAATATAAAAAGAATTATGATGCAATGAGATAATTAAACACATTTCCACTGTAGGCTCTAGGTTAGTTTTGCCTAGCGAAAATTAAAACTTTGTACAGCTGGTTCATTTCTAATCCAAAAATAAAATTAAATATAATTGCAAAGGTTGCTGCTTAGCCCAATTATCCAACTTACTTTTACATTGCAAACGTAGCCGGTTTTCATTTTGTATTGTTTGAATCTTTCCTTTAAATTTTATTCAAATCGGCAAATTGAAAACCCAACAAAGGAAATGATGAAGCCTGATGCATTTAGAGATCTGTTAAACAAGAAAAAAGAAAGAAAACATTTTTTCAAGAACTACCGTTGTGAATTTTTTGTGAACCGGGAAGCATAAGATGCTTATAGCAATCAAAGCGGTTAAATGGTGCATATGCCTATCAGCACAACTGATAATAATAATAATAATAATAATAAATTACATGTGAATTCGTCAGGCCCTTAGATACTCCGTTGAATCGGTTTATTTCAACAAATCTTTGACAGAGAAGCATCGAATAGAAAAATTACACTTAAGAGTCCAACTACATTAACGTTATCAACTACATCTTCTACCTTCTACCAAGTAATATTTCCTAAGACAACTATCAAATTATTGCATCAAGCCATCAATGAAAGTCACAATTATTGACCTGCATCTAGACTCAGTACGAGTAGATGGACCCTGAAGCTTACGAAATAAACATTTTGGGTGAGTCAAAGGGGTGGAAACAAAACACTATTTTTTAATATTTTTTATAAAATATTTTGTTGTCAAATCTTATAAAATTTAAGTTTCATTTGATAAGTACATATTCTATAAAACAGATTTTATATTTGTCTAATCTCAAATAGAAAAAATACAATAGAAAGAATATCTTTATCGATTGCAGACAACATTGCCTTTTAGTTCAACTAAGAACTGGATTTTTTGAAATTTGCTCTTTTTGCAACGAGGACCACAACATTTTTCCGGATGATGTCCACAAGTCATGAGACTTGTGCGTGGGTAATGAGATGAATGATGACATGGTGAAAATATCCAAGCCTGAACGAGATTCGAATTTAAGACCTCGAGGAACAGCAGCCAGCCAGTCTCATCTAATCAGAGACAAGCGCACCAACTGACAGAACAGCTGAGGCAGACTGAAGAAGCAGTGTAGTAATTGTGTCTTGTATCATTACAAAATTAGTGCTATAATCCAGTTCTTAGTTTACTCTAAAAGTGTACTATATATAGTATATATAAATTAGGGTGTCCGCCCAAAAATGTAGCAAAACTATAGTTTAATAGGAAACAATAATACATAGCATAAGAAACAAGTATTTAAAATGACAGCGCAGATTGAAACAATGCAACTAGAATAGCAGTGATTGGGCGAGGTGGCTGTTAAGAGCCTAGTCCTGACCTTACAAATGTAGCATGTAAGACTGGGCACTCACCATTGCTACATGAAGAAACGATATATGAGATTGCGTGCTCCAGAAATAATGGATGATGAAAGTCAGGTACAAACGAAATCAACTCAAACAGGTGACAAATCAGAACAAGAAATGAATTGCGGAAGTAAAGATGAAAAGGAATCTTAAATCGATTAAAAAAGCAGTTGAATATTATGGTTGCACAAATTAAAAAATAGGCTGAAACCAGCACATATTCGCAGGTGGTTGCATTTAGTATGGCATGGGCGAGTTTGTTCGAAAAATACAAGATTGAATATCTATCACCGGGAAGTGATCGCCGCGAGCCGTAGCAGGTATCTGTTCAATCAGAGAGATAAGCTGCGATCTCATAAGTCCTGTTTGTAAAGGTGACCGATTAGATTGGCCAGCAAAAAGACACTGTTCTCTGCTGTAAAATCACTTCCCGGTGGTTTGGAACCCACCAAAAACTGTAGGTCCAACTCATCAATCACCATCATCCAACTCATTACCCACGCACAGGTCTCAGACCTATGTGGGCATCATCCTCAAAAAAAAAATGCTCACAAATGTAATCAACAACACACAAAACTTGCATAATAAAACCCCCATTGAGTGAAAATTAACATTTTTTGTAGAATTCTAGTGAACTACAAGTATTTCCCAAAAGCCTTTTCATGTTTATTTCCGACTGTTCAAATGAAAGACTGAAAATTCTGATGAATAAGAAAAAAACAAAATAGAAATGACAGAGAAATGATGATAATACATGGTTGCATTCTCATAATGTGCTACAATTGTTTACCTAACATCTCTGACTATTGGTCAATGCAAGAGTACATGGGAAAAAGAGTCATAATGCAAGCTATTACTGTTACGGCCAATCTTATCTACTATAAGATAGCAGCCAACCGCCCTAGCTCTGAGCCTCCCTCTCAGTTAGTCTCTCTCGGTCCGTCAATGAAGTAGCTCGATAGTAAACAGTCTCTCTCGGTCCGTCAATGAAGTAGCTCGATAGTAGATAGTCTTTCTCGGTAAGCCATAGCAGACGGTGCAATTGTCTCTTTAATCAGTGGCCAAACGCGATTACTCTCTCATCCTCTCTCATTCTTGCTCTCTGTCTCTCATTCTCCTCACTCACTCTCTTCCTCTCTATTACTCACACTCTCTCACACTTCCTCTTCCTCACTCATATATCATCACACTATGAACACCAGACTGGACGACTACAAGCAGCAGGAAATAAGGGGCGCCCCTCCTCATCTCTCCAACTCAGCTCAACGTCTGGTAAGTGTACATCTAACACTCATTACTCTCCCTCTTATCCTCATATGGTCCTCCACTGCTCTTCTCTCTCCTCAATTCCTCTAAGCTACCACAGGCCTCAACATTTGGTCCCAAGGGCCAGATTACGCCCTCACATTTGCTCCTCCTAGGACGTATACTCAAACGCCCTTACATTTGGTCCTTCACGGCCCGGATATTGATTATCATTTGGCTACCCCTGATACTCAAAAATCCGGTGGATTTGAATCAGTTAGAAAAGTGAATAATTTATTCAAAATTACTCTTGTCAAGCCGTTTTATAAGTTGCTTAATTTTGTGCATTTTGAAAGGATTATCTCTGTAACCTGCAATTGTAGCTTGCTCTTATCTCTTAGCTCCTTGATAAGCTATAGCAGGCTTCCTACAAAGTTGAAAAATAATATTCTCAATTCCACTTGTTATCTCACTCTGTCGAGCATTCTCTCTCACTCGACGCACTCTCATTCTCTTTCTCTCTCGCACTCGCAGCGTCGTATTACAGACAATCATTCTTTGTCTTTCTATGCTCTACTACAAAGGACGTTCTATCTCCCTATTGCGTTCTCACTCACTCTCGTGCTCTTACTTCAAAGACGTTATCTCTCTCTGGCTCTCGGTCCTTTTAATCACTTTCATTCTCTTTTGCACTTCGTTCGCCATTCATCAATTATCATAATCGGAACGCCGACCCCAGCTGTTCTTTGTTTACAGTTTTGACTTAGCAGAATTTTCTCTATTACTCACCTGTTCTGTACTCTACTCACTCTGCTCGCTAAATACTATCAAATATGACTTTATCACTGCCTGTTTTAGAAGCAAAGAAGGATAATGCTTTCTCACAAATCCAAATAATTTATGATTTGACAAAAAAAACAGCAGATAAAGAAATACTTAGAAAATTTATGATTCGTTCAAAATCAGTTGACAAGCTTCGCAAAGAGTTTGCTGATGCTCTTGACTCATATCATGAACTCAAGTTACAAGAAGATAAGAAGTTTGTTCCCAATTACGCACCACTCAATAGTGCTGATGAACTAGTCGATTATATTAACTCTCATCTCGAATTTTGTGAAACCAAAATTAATGCTTCTAAAAATAAGACTGCAACCTCTACTTCTCCACAACAAGCCTCTGTTGTTCGCTTACCGAAACTCGAGTTGAAGCATTTTAAAGGCGACATGCTTGAATGGGTCTCATTTATAAATATGTTTGATTCAAGTATTCATAACAATGCATCCATGGACTCTGTAATGAAATACCAGTATCTACTTAGTGTTCTCTCAGATGAACCACTAAATTTGATTAAAGCTCTACCTATCTCAGCTGCTAATTATCAGGTAGCCTATAACCTGCTCAAAGATAGATACCATTCACCTCGACAACTCGCTTCGCTACATCTCAATCAACTACTAGATTTACCCTCAGTCGATAACACTCCTTCTCAAATGAGATATTTTCTGAACTCTTATAATGAAAATATCCAAGTGCTCCAAGGTATTGAAGTTGATATTACAACTCAAGAAAATCCTCTCTTGTCGGCTATTATCTTAAGAAAAATGGATATTAATCTCAGAAGAAAATATGAACATTATCGCTCAACAATTCACTCTAGTGAAAACAAGGACACTGTATTTATTCCAAAGGCCGATGAAATAATAAAATTCATTAATCAAGAATGCTCTGAAATTGAGGAAGCATCACCTCCGAATTACCCTCAGCTCTCGGCTGTCTCGTCTCCTCTCAACACTCAATCTCGTGGTCGTGGTCGTGGAATAATAGTTGATGTCTCGAAACCTCTACAACAATTTAGATTTCAACAATCTACTCCTCGCGGTCGAGGATATTTTCGCACTATCTCACCACCGGCCTCATACGCCAATATTGTCTCGCAAAATCAGACCTCAGTTACAAATAACTCAACTCAACAGGTCTCTAAAACTCCAATGAGACAAAGAAGAGAGTCTGACACACCCTCCAAAGCGGATTGCTCTTATTGTGGCTCTGACAGACATAGAATTTATACTTGTCCAGAATTCTACAATCTTTCAGTAGAAAGGTGCTTACATTTTGTATCAGTCTCGAATAGTTGCTCGAATTGTCTTGGTCATCGCCATGAACTATCACAATGCTCTTCTCAACACTTGTGTCAAATATGTGATAGACGTCACCACTCGCTGCTGCATATTAAGAAAACATCTGCCTCCACTCCTCGTAACAGCAAACCTACCAGTCCCTCGTAATGACTATCTACTCGAACCTTGGATTCCACTGCTCAGAACTCTCTCACTCGAAACGCCGAATCTACTCACCACTCTCAATCAAATGTTAAAATACTACCGCTCTCAAAAACTTCTGTTAATAAAATATCTCAACAACTCTTCATTGGTGCGGCTCAGGAGGAATCTCTTACCACTCTTCTTCCTACAGCTCTCGTACGTTTATCAACTCGTGATGGACATACTGTCGTCGCCAGAGCTGTATTAGATACAGCAGCTCAAGCTACATTTATTACTGAGCATATAGCAACAATATTAAAGATCTCTCGAACTAGCTGTTCAAAACTAACAATTAGTGGCATCTCAGGCACTAGCACTCGCTCTCGTGGTGTGACTAATGTGACTCTGAAAACTCTCAAAGGTGATATTATTGCACCAGATCACAAAGTGATGATATTATCCAGCATCACTGGAGACATGCCTCAGAAAAATCTCTCTCCTGCTGTACTAAAGGCCACAGAATTTCTCACCCTAGCCGATCCTCAGTTTCATAAAAGAGCTCCCATTGACGTACTCCTCGGAGCTGATATCTTCTCGAAACTCATAACAGGCGCAACTCTAGATCTCGGCTTGGTCATGCCTCAAGCATGGCACATTTCTCGGATATGTATTAATTGGTTCTACAGTAGCTATATACCTTTCTGCTTGTGAAATTACGTCTCATACTCTTCTCTCTACTAGCAATCTCTCAGAAGCTGAATCTCAACCTCTCAACGCTCTCACGGTCTCTGCAGACTCTCCAGCTCTTGAGCTTCTCAACCGCTTCTCTTCATGGACGACTCTAGTCCGTGTAGTAGCGCTTCTCTTGCGTTTTCAACACAACTCTCTGTGTAAGAATCATCTTCAGAAAAATGTGAATTCCCTCTCCTCAACACTCTCTTGGCGACTGGGTCGCATTGTCAAAACTCACCCTGGTAAAGATAATACTGTGAGAGTAGTGGATGTCAGAACAGCAAACGGCATACTCTCTCGTCCAGCTGTCAAGGTGTCACCTCTCCCTCTCGAATAATCTCTTAGTCTCACTTCTCATGTCTCAGTGGTGGATCGAGTAACTATTGTAGACATGAGAAATCTCGCTCTTAATCTCTTCTCGTTTGTCTCTCCTCTCTGGACACTCTTGTCTCTCCTCTCTGGACACTCTCTTGTCTCTTCTCTCTGGTCTCTACCTTTCATACCTCATATGTTGAACCATTGGTTCAAGGCGGGGGGTATGTTACGGCCAATCTTATCTACTATAAGATAGCAGCCAACCTCCCTAGCTCTGAGCCTCCCTCTCAGTTAGTCTCTCTCGGTCCATCAATGAAGTAGCTCGATAGTAAACAGTCTCTCTTGTTCCATCAATGAAGTTGCTCGATAGTAGATAGTCTTTCTCGGTATACCCTTGGCAGACGGTGCAATTGTCTCTTTAATCAGTGCCCAAACGCGATTACTCTCTCATCCTCTCTCATTCTTGCTCTCTGTCTCTCATTCTCCTCACTCACTCTCTTCCTCTCTATTACTCACACTCTCTCACACTTCCTCTTCCTCACTCATATATCATCACACTACGAACACCAGACTGGATGACTACAAGCAGCAGGAAATAAGGGGCGCCCCTCCTCATCTCTCCAACTCAGCTCAACGTCTGGTAAGTGTACATCTAACACTCATTACTCTCCCTCTTATCCTCATATGGTCCTCCACTGCTCTTCTCTCTCCTCAATTCCTCTAAGCTACCACAGGCCTCAACATTTGGTCCCACGGGCCAGATTACGCACTCACATTTGCTCCTCCTAGGACGTATACTCAAACGCCCTTACAATTACAATGAATAGGTTTCAGTTGCTGATTTCTAAACTATATTTCAACATCCCTTTATAAAATATTTATTTGTGTAACTAGAGTGCAAAATAGCATTTTTCTACATCGAGAGTAACAGTTTTTTCATGAGACGAAGGCGATTGAAAAAAGTTTCTCGAGTGCAGAAACAATACTTTGCACTCATATTACACATTACATTTTTCCTACAGTAATGTATAAAGTAATTTGAACAGAACAAACATAACCTGACAATTCCTCACATAACCTATCTTCAAATCAAATCGATTTCAACAACAACTATTTCACAGCTGAAGCAGAGTAGCCAACCTATTTTTGAATGCAGAATACGGAACCTGCATATTACATGCTCACTATTTTGTTTTTAGGTTGCAAAACTGGAGTGCGGAAAAGTACTTTCCCACACTGGTGCAGGAATAGACTATTTTGCATGCTATAGTTAGTGCAAAAATAGGCACTTTTTCCGGTCACTGTAGGAAAATAAAATTTCCTTGACAAGGATGCCTGTGCTCATATGTGCTAAAGGGAAAATTTGTTCAACCCCCTTCAATTATTCTGTGAAATTTGCATTCCCGCCACTACTTTCAAAGGGCATTGATTTCACAAAATTTTCGAACGCAAGTCTCTAGAGTATTTTTGCTCTACCTGATGAGAAAAATTTCTCAATATTTGAGTTTCATCAACTTTTTCTGTTGGCTAGCAGCACACTGTGATATGAAGTTCATTTTTGCAATTCAAAGCCAGCATTGTACAGAAGGTCAATCAATTCATTCACCAGTTGATATGCCTGTCATAAACTGTAAGATCCAGCAATTAAGTCTTCTACATACAAGTGAAAGGTAAGTGGTGCCAGAATTGTTTCAGTGTATGCAGGGGTGCCCACCCCCCCTAAGCCTCATGACGCACCCCCCCCCCCCTAAATTTAGCACCAAACCCCCCCCCCATAAATTAGCCCCCCCCCCCAAAAAAAATGCGAAAAAAGCCCCCCGTATTCTTTCTAAAACTAAAAGAAGATTTTTATAACTATTGAAAAAATTCAAACCCAGTCGATAATATACAAAATGTATAGGATGATCAAATAATAGATGCCTACATGAGAAAATAAAAAAATTAAAATTAACAACACCTATTACTTGGCCCCAAAAGGGAATTGAGAACAGAAAGGAAGAATAGTAAAAATTCATGAAAAGCGGTAGTGAGAGACCACCAAGATTAGTAGCAGATAGATCTGTCTACTAACTTTGGGTGTCCCTAACTTCGCCAATCGCCAGAGCCTTGTCGGCCGCAGTCACTGTGGTATCCCACCGTCAGGAGACATCTCAACACTGCCTCCAGTCAAGAGATGAATCAAACCGAGGGCACCCAGGACGTACGTTTCACAGCCCACACGAGGTGTGGCATCAACACCATTCGAGGACGTAAGGTTGACTTGCCCCCCTTCCGGGAGGGGCCTTGTGGGCCACGCGAGGTGGATACTGCTCCTAACTACAACCCATTAACGGAGGGAAGTAGTGTTGGAGTTGAGAGGCAATCCCTGGGGTACCTCCAGAGATCACCTCTGTCCTGCCAACCAAACAGTATCCCCTGACCACATTTTCTATTAATAAATAATAATTGTTTTAAAAAGAATATATTTTAATGTAAATCTCATTTTCTGGGTTTTCTGCAGTACTCCTCTGATACAACAAATAGACATCAAAAGCTATTCTACAAACTGACACCGTAGCAACACAATAGAACCAGTACCGCAAACAATACCCCCCTCCAGCAAACAATACCCCCCTCCCTAAACACCAAAAAGAGAACATCATCAAAATACACCAGAAGAGCAGAACTTCAGATGTAATTCAAGATGGACAAAAAGAGCCTCTCAAAATTCTCCATCGGTTTGTACAGCAGAGAACCCAGTATAAGATTTTATAAATGAAATTCATACAAAAGAGAAAATAATTTTGAATAAATCATAACATTTAAAAAACAATGTTTCCTATCTATATAACAATAAAATATTATTAAAAGTGGAAATTAAATTAAATGTTGATCATTCAATATAATATACTAAGAAAGATGGAGAAGCCCGTGGCCTAGACCTCCCACCTTTCTCGCTTCTTCCTTCTTCTGCCCTTTTCATCCTGTATTTTTATTTATTATTATTTGAATTTTTTAAAGATTAAGCCTTGAAAACTCCACACATGGAGTACAAGACAAGTCAATACCAACAGTATTCTCACATTACATTAGTCACCATCGATAAAATTACAGCAGTTGAAACTTGATTATACTTAAATTATAAATCATTATCAACTAGATATATCTTCAATTTTTTGAAGTGGGAGCTGACATTTTTTAACAATGATTGATACAAAGTGTCTGGTAAAATCAATGACAAGAAATACACAATAAAACAAATAAACGAAGTAACAGAGAACTGCATGCCCTACCTAGTAGTGGATTGTACAAACTGTGTTTCAAAATCATGCCTTGAAGTATTAAGACTAGTCAATACAAACAGTATTCACAAATTACAATAGCCACAATCGATAAAATTACAAAAGTTGAGACTTGAAATAATCTGAAAAGGTCACTTGTACTCTATAGAAACTTTATCAACTATATATATTTTCATTGTTTGAATTTAAATAGAAAATGATTTTTTTGCTATTATTAATACATAACGTTTTTTAAATCAATGCCATGAAAAACACAATATAACAAAGAATTGTAACAACATAAATGCATGCCCAATTACAAGTACAATATAAAAAGTTGCTAAAAAATATTTTTTTAATTCCCGACATACTTAGAAAAACGTTCCGGTATAACCCTGAAATCTGCGTTCCAGAATTTGTGCATAATTCCTTCCCCACCAGTAGAAAAGCAAAAAACAATTATTATTTCAACATTAAACAAAAATTATTGCATTTCAATTCTGATTAAAAGGTTTATAATACCAACGAACTACTGAAACTGTGTATTGGTAGCCTAATCATGTTTACAGAAATTTTCATCAAATTTCCTGCATCAATATGAAAACAATATAATCTTTTGAAGAATATTATTCTATCATTTTCAACAATAATATTTTTTCAAGTAACTGTCCAGCTAGCAGTTTGTCTGGATCATCAAATACCAAGCTTCAAACAAAAATTCTGTTCAGGTAAGCTACCAGTACTACTATATATCTTATCAGTTTTAGTTTTGGAGTTTCCATCCTCTTTGATAGCAATTAGATGAACACTTCTGCTGGCAAACTAGCCTAGAAAACAATCAGAGATAAAAGAAATTTTCAAAGCATAAAGTCCACTAAATAGTTTTAAAACAACATAATTTAATTTTTAATTCAAATAATCAAGAATAGTTTAGAATTGGATAGCAATTAAAAAAGCTAAGTCGGATTGGCTGGATTTATTATCTGATTTATTGATGGAGATTCAGAATCATCACTCATGGAAACATTCAATTATTACTGCGTTGAGATATCTGGACAAATCTCAAAATGCAATGCTTGAAACTCAGCACTGGATTAGATATTTGAATTGCTCTGAAACCGAATCTGTTTAGCTATGAAGGCTATTGTGATTTCTTCAGTTATTTAGAATAGATTCTACAAGAAAAGAAAAACAGTTAATTACCTAGTAGATGAAGCTTAAAAAAAGACTGTAGCACGAATGGAGTTGAATCTGTTTGAGAAGAATACCCGAGAAGAAGTGGTGATGACAACAACACAGTGTGGCTGAAACAGACTTGAGCAAGAGTGATTAAATGGGGAAAATTCCTTATTTAACAATAGATAGTATCACATATTTGCACTCCTACCATCTGCAGGCAAGCGCCAATAATCTATCAATAAATAGTATCAAATTTTTTGCACCCCTACATCAGTAGGCAAGCGCCAATAATCTATCAATGAATGATTTCAAATATTTTTGCACCCCTACATCTGTAGGCAAGCGCCAGTAATCTATCATTAAATAGTATCACATATTTTCATTTCCTAGAAAGTATAGGACAGCACCCTTAAACTACCCTTGAATTATTGCTTCCATGCTTGAATGTACCCAAGTGAACTCTATTCTCAGTGTGGTAGAGCTTATGAAATTTTCACTGCCAAAGCATTGCCAGAGAGAATGGCATAAACTCTAAGCACAAAGCCAGTAGCTGAAGCTAAAGTGAGAGCCACTTCCCCAAATTTTGAATAATCAATGTCTAATCTAATTTCTTATCACATTCACCATACATGAATAGGCAAGAGCCAATAATCTATCAATAAATATGGTATCACATATTTTTGCACTCCTACCATCTGTAGGCAAGCGCTAATAATCTATAAATAAACAGTATAATATATTATTTTGCACTCCTACATCTGTAGGCAAGTGCCAATAATCTATCAATAAAAAGTATCAAATATTTTTGCACTCCTACATCTATAGGCAAGCGCCAATAATCTATCAATAAATAGTATCAAATATTTTTGCACCCCTATGTCTGTAGGCAAGCGCCAATAATCTATCAATAAATAGTATCAAATATTTTTGCACTCCTACATCTATAGGCAAGCGCCAATAATCTATCAATAAATAGTATCAAATATTTTTGCACCCCTATGTATGTAGGCAAGCGCCAATAATCTATCAATAAATAGTATCAAATATTTTTGCACTCCTACATCTGTAGGCAAGCGCCAATAATCTATCAATAAATAGTATAATATATTTGCACTCCTACATCTGTAGGCAAGCGCCAATAATCTATCAATAAATAGTATCAAATACTTTTGCACTCCTACATCTGTAGGCAAGCGCCAATAGTCTATCAATAAATAGTATCAAATATCTTTGCACCCCTACGTCTGTAGGCAAGCGCCAATAATATTTCAATAAATAGTATCAAATATTTTTGCACTCCTACATCTGTAGGCAAGCGCCAATAATCTATCAATAAATAGTATCAAATACTTTTGCACTCCTACGTCTGTAGGCAAGCGCCAATAGTCTATCAATAAATAGTATCAAATATTTTTGCACCCCTACATCTGTAGGCAAGCGCCAATAATCTATCAATAAATAGTATCAAATATTTTTGCACTCCTACATCTGTAGGCAAGCGCCAATAATCTATCAATAAATAGTATCAAATATTTTTGCACTCCTACATCTGTAGGCAAGCGCCAATAATCTATCAATAAATAGTATCAAATATTTTTGCACTCCTACATCTGTAGGCAAGCGCCAATAATCTATCATTAAGTAGTTTCAAATATTTGCATTCCTACCATCTGTAGGCAAGCACCTCTAAGCAATTGATAAATAGTATCACATATTTCCACTTCCTAGCATGTGTATAAGAGCCCCAGAAAATTTTTTGATTCTTTCAAATCATGATTTGTACTTTTGAAACTGGTATATAAATACCATATAAACTAGTTATATATTTGTTGATTTAGTGCAATTTTATTTTATATTATTCAGATGTATTTTTTATATTTTTATGTTTCTATTTTTGTTGAGGAGGATATATAAATGATTTGATTTAGTGAACTCTATTCTCAGTGTGTTGGAGCTTATGGCATTTTCACTGGCAACAGTAAATACGGCATAAGCTCTAAGCACAAAGCCAGTAGCCGAAGCTAAAGTGAGAGCCACTCCCACAATTTTTGCATAATCAATGTCTAATCTAATCTCTTATCACAATTACCAAACATAAAGGTGCTAACACCTGCACTCAACATATGTCGGAGACATCATTACTCCAGGGTTTTCACCTGGCAACCGGCATCTCTTGATCACAGGGTAACACAGTCCATGCACAATGAATGTGACATGAGAATCCTGACAGGGATCTAACAGCAAATCCCTATTTACATTTGTTAGCCTTATATCAACCCACCAGCTGCAATGAAATGTACCACACCATAATAAAATGGTTGTGGCGACTGAGCAGTGCACCCTGTTCTCCTTGTGGAACTAACAAGTAGTCACAAGGCCTTAGCGAGGAGAGAGACTCTCGAAGCATCCGTGAGAGCCACTGAACCCAGCCAAAAAACCATCAAGCGCGATAAGATTATGTCATGGCACAAATCAAGAGCCCGGATAGAAAGTGTGATACATGATTAACAACTGCAAATGCCCTACAACCCAACAAATCTCCATTCACGATTGTTAGCCTCATAACACATCCCACCAGCTACAATAAACAGTACCACTCCATCATAAGACGGACGTATAGCAGCGTTATCTGACAACTGCGGTCATGAACTCTACAAGAGAGACATGGACTCTCAGATGCAGACCCTGCCATCGAAGCCACAAATATGACTTTGTGGCACAATCCAAGAGCATGGTTGAAGAGTGTGGTACTTGACTAACAACTGTAAACCTCCTAGCATATGCAGGAGAATGGTGGGAAACTTCTAACCTAACTGACTATAAAAGCAAGATACATAATACCAAATCTCCAGTTTCACGTCCTGGCCAGTTTGTACTCCACCATCTTGACCTACTGAAGAGGTTACCGTGAAGTTGAGTCTTTTCATATCTCCTTCTTGAAGTAGGTTGAACTGATCAGTCATCCTGTTGAAAAAAAAAATAGTTCAGTTAAGCTATTACAAATTTGGAGGTGTGTTGATTGCTTCAATTATATCAAAATATGTGGTGGTGTTACATTGATAAAAGTTTGTAAAGTTGATTGGAAATTGATATGTGCTGGCAATATTCAATTGACTATAGAATGTGTTTGAAGTGATGATGTTGATTAAGATCAAGTATCTTGAGCATTAAACAATGTGTCCTAATATACTGATACTGCATCATATGTTTTGCTGGATATAGTTGAAAACTCAGAAATACTTGTTCTTAAAAATGGAAAGCCATACAAAATAAACCAGTATCAATACGGCTCCAACAATAATTATATTGAAATTTTGATAGGGTAAAACAGCCACTTCATTCATCAAGTATATCAATGAACAATCTCTGCCCTTGAGAATAATGTTGGAGGATACTTGGAATGAATTAAAATTTCCTATTCAATCCCAATAAGACTATCATTAGTATATATTAGAATTAATTGGTGATCCAATGGAATTGAATTTGGAATGAGTCATTTCGATTCACTGGCATGGAAATAACATCATGATCAATTTAATATATGGTTCATGCCTGGTTTCTTAGTCGTTTAGAAAATCATTCAAAAGCTATTGATTCATTAGAGGCCCTAAGGCTTGTTTCACACATACCCAGCAGTTAGGTAACCATTATTGTTTATCCGGTATGATTACATAGTCCCATATATAATGCAATGTTCGTACAGCTGGGCAAACAACACCAGTTACCCGACTGCCGGGTGTGTGTGAAACAAGCCTTAGGGCCGCTAATGAATCAATAGCTACTGAATAATTTACTAAACGACTGAGAAACCAAACTTGAAAAAATATTTTACAAACTAGCTTCAAGTTAATAATCTTGCTAACTATATTCAGCAATGCCTGAAACGACGTCAAATAGTGGAACCCAATTTTATAATATCCTAAAAATAATTGTGAAATAATCAAAGAAATTGGTCAATTTGGGTTGCAGCAACATAATTTTGAGAAAATGTTGGATTAGTACAGTAGGCCTATCTATAGTCACTGAACATGTCAAATTGCAAGTGGGATGTGTATATATTTGAGTAGTGAGTAAGTGGAGTTTGAGCAAAAGGACAGAGATTAAAGATAATAATTAAATGAGACTGAAAAACATTTTCTCATTGAAAAGAATATGGATTAATTATCTATAAGGATTGGAATAGTTTGAATTAATTATTGGTAGATCATGGTTCAAATCAGTACGGTAGCTGCTGGCTTGTAAGAAACATTTCTTGAAATCATAAAATTAAATTAGCCCAGTATGCATACAAGTTCTAATAAGAGGTTTATCAATATAGTTACTAGTTACTTGGATGATCATCATGATATAAAAGCTCATTGAAATTCCACTAAGAGGCTACTAGTGTGATAACTAATTTTAATTTGATTATATAATAACACTATCAATTTATAATAATTATAATGTAGGCGACGACCAGTTCTGAACTTATTTTTCAAACAATGAATTATTTCTTTTTTCAGTCAAAAACAATTTAAATTCTCTGCTTTTGATTTTTGAAGGACTTTTCAATTGATGGATAGTTTTAAGATTGACTTTTGAAGCACACTGTCTGGAAAATAATGTCCAAGGGAAAATAGAAGCAATAATAAAAATAAATTCATGAGAAATTTGAAATCAAGCAGCATTGGTAGATTAAAACTAACAAAATGAGAAAATGCATGTTCACTGAGAATGTACCAATAAAATTTATAAATTCTTATGATCTATAAAATAAATTGGTACCGTAGTCAAGGTCAATGTATAATAATGAATAGCGAGAAGTCTACCTAAAAATGAATAACAATTCTTTCTTGGTTTTTATATTAAAAACTGTAGTTATTAAATAGTTTCTTAGCTTGGCTTTGAAATAAGTTAATAAAGGGGAAAACTAGTAGAGTTTACCCTACCCGAGTATTGAAACATAAGTTATTGAATTAGAGTTGGTAACTGAAAATGACTAGACAGATTTCAAAGAGTTAGTGATGATGAACTTTTTAGGTTAAATTTTAGCCATTTCATTTTAGTTATTTCTCACTTCAAAATAATGGAGCAAAGCTATGCAATTAAGAAACTATGGTATTTAAGGGTGTCTTAAAATAGACTAAATTGCAAAAATTGATATGAAACTGCTTACCTTGTGAAAGATATCCAGAATTGATTTTCCATTTATTCATCACTAAATCATTTGAGCACTTCAGTATTTAATCAGTAGGCACTGTTTAAATAGCAAATTTAAGGTAACATTCCAGTGATGTGTGTTGAAAAATCTACTGGAGCACAAAACAGCTCTTCTCTCTATCAGTGCTAAACATCAACTGATGAAGGTTTGAGGTTTAAGGATGAAAATGGAGGCAGTCAGCTGATTATGAAAGCCGGTAACTGGTAGCAATGCCAACTTGATTATCATGTGGTTCTAGTTGGTATTACTGGGACTGTTTTTGTTTACAGGAGACCGAATCAAAGTGGACCCGGTTCATCAGCTGATGTTACCATATTAACGCTCTCAAATCAACAATATTGTCCTAATCGACAATAACTATAATAATTATTGTACTTTTTAAAACTATATATTTTTGGATTTTCAAAATTTTTCTTAGAAAAATAACAGTTTTAGATCAAATAGTATTGTTACTAGTAATACAGTCGTCGCCCTTCCACTTCTTGATTGCCCATTTTGTGCCAAAAGCGTTTTCAAGCCCCCCCCCCCAAACAATTTGTAAAATCAGGTTGAAAAGTAGATTATTGGTTGAGTTTATGGGAGCCTTCTCATTTACTGGTAAATGTTACTGGTGGAGTCTGATTGGTCTATTCAAATTCTTCAACATCTTTGAATTTTAATAGACCAGACGACAGGGAAGTGATAGCCGTGAGCCGAAGCAGGTATCTGTTCAATCAGATAGGGATAAGCTGCGTTCTACTGGGCACTCTTTGTAAGGGTGACCGATTAGATCGGCCAGCAAAAAAGACACTGTTCTCTGCTGTAAAATCACTTCCCGGTGGTTCTGAACCCACCGAAAACTGGTTAAGTGGTAGATTGGACATAACTGTCCAAACTTCGCCACGTCAACAAATAAAAAAGTCATCTATATAAATAAAATTAGAGTTTTGTCTGTACATTTATCAGAATTGTATATTTTTTGGTTATTTTTACGTTTTATACATTAAATAAGCCGAAAATAGTCTTATCTCACTTTCTGTCTGTCTGTCTGTCTGTCACGGCCGCAAAGGTATTTTTCGCGGCCTTCTCCTCAAAAACGAGAGCATCGATCGGGATTTTAGTTATTGAACAGTATTGAAAACATTATTGACAATGTCTTTAGCTATAAAAAACTAAATTAACTATTTTTTTAACAGAGTAATAAACGTTTAAAAACCAAGTACTGTGCGATTTTGGATACATTTTACGCGGCCTTCTCCTCAAAAACGAGAGCATCGATCGGGATTTTAGTTATTGAACAGTATTGAAAACATTATTGACAATGTCTTTAGCTATAAAAAACTAAATTAACTTTTTTTTCAACAGAATAATAAACGTTTAAAAACCAAGTATTGGGCGATTTTGGATACATTTCTTCCAAGTTTCATTACCACATAAGAATAAGAACAAATCACGTAATTTATCAATCAGCTGTTCTCAAATATAATCTGAATGGTGGGCCCTTCGCGGCGTTATTTACGCTGTCTGCAGACTTGCGTATTCGGAGCATTGCAGTCTTTTAGGAAACATATGACTGGTGAATCAAAGCTCATGTTATGTTTCATCAATTATTTCTTTGTTGAAAAAAAAAATTCTAATTTCAATTTATCAAAACAAAAATTGACATTTTAGGAAGGTGCGGTTTGTGCCAGGCTCTTGGGAATTCGCCAGGTAGCACTATTATTACCACATAAGAAAAAATCACGTAATTTATCATGATATATCAATCAGCTGTTCTCAAAAAATATTCTCTCCGTTACCTGTCACTGAATTGTTTACGTTCTAAGTTGTTTACTAAGGTCCCGGCCATGGTCTCGGCCCGTTCACACGATACAGTTTTTGTGCGGTACAGTAAATTTGCTGTATAAGTTATTTTGCAGTGCTTTCGTTTGCATGTACATTTCATATTGTATGTTCACACAATACTGTTTCGACTGGATCCAGTAAAAAAGCTGTTCTAGCCGATTTCTACATTCGGTTTTGTCTTCGAAAGCTGTATCGCTAAAATCAGCTGTACCGCAAAATAACTATTCTTATCCGGTGGCACATGTATTGTACCGGTAATGGATATGTTCAAACGATACGCTTATTATGCTGGAAGCAGTCTTCAGATCGTCAGCATTGATCACCTTTATTGATATTCTTCAGCATTGATCTTCTTATTAGTGAATTCCAGTGTCCAGAAGTGGAAGATATTAATTGTGAAAATTTAATTTCTCTAATATATGAGAGACCCGCCTTGTGGGACAAGACTTAAGATTAATATAAAAATAAAGAGAGAAAAATGTGTGGAATATTGAAACCAGAATTTGCGTACTTTGATCAAAATTTAAGAGAAACCTTCAGTAAGAAACTTATTTGAAAAAATCTTACTCAAATAAAAAAAATCCTGGACTTGAATAAATAAATCTGAACTGGAAGCTCAATGGAAGAAGGAGGAGAGCACAGCAATAAGCAGCAAAGCCGGACCGTGTGAACATCACAGTACAGTTGACGCCGTACAGTAAAAAAACCGCACCGCAAAAAAACTGTATTTTCTGAACGGGGGGGCCTAAGCTGCTAACAACTTCATGATCGTTGCTATCAAAAAAGCCGAAACATATTTAGTCTTATTTCTAAACTTAATCCGTACGAAGGACGGGCACAATAGCTAGTTCTATTCTAAAACTGTAGGTCCAGCTCATCAATCATCATCATCATCATTCAACTCATTACCCACACACAGGTCTCAGACCTATGTGGGCTTCATCCTCCAAAAAATGATACTGGTAACATTTACTGGTTTTGAAATCTTGAAATTTGGTATACAGCATTTGACTTTATGAATAATTGCACGACTATGAAGTCAAATATTTGAGTAGAAAATTAAAATATTTTACTCACTGAGCACTGCAGTGGCGGCCGGCAATCAAAAATTTTGGTGAAGGACTCTTATATTAAATTATTCCACAGAAATTAAATTATTTTTTAATATTTGGATTTTCTCTTAGTGTTGGAGACACATTTCGACCATTATGATAGAAATGGGTGATCACATAGGGAGGTCGGCAGGATGGCTGTAGTATATTCGTCATTGAATTGGAAGTAATTTTATTTATGATGTTGAAGATCCATCTTGTTTCCACTAATATGTAATATAAACTTAAAAAAACCACTTTTAAATGGAAATTAACTCACGTTATGGCGTGACGGCCGTTTCGCTCTGTTGTCTAGAGCATCGTCAGACAACCCACAGTACACTGACTTAAGGTATGAGTTTGAGGGTTATGTATGTTGGAATGGTGCTGGGGTGGGGGGATGAGTAGGCGGGAGGTTTGAAATTGGGATTATTTTGTCAAATAGTGTGTGAGAAGAAGTTAAGTTGATCATTTTAAATGTTGTCAGGTTCCTGCTTTGCATGTTTGTAAATCTCATATTGTTCTAAAACATTGAGTTTATGGCTTTTGTGAGTGAAGTGTAGTGTGTCTAAATTAGTGTCAATGTCTGTATAACTGTGGCCTGTTGAAATGATGTGTTCAGCAAAAGTGGAATGTGTGTTTGGGTGTGAGATGGCTCTTGTGTGTTCTTTGAATCTAGTGGTGAATGTCCTGCCAGTTTGTCCTATATAGAACTTGTTGCAGTCATCACATTTCAATTTGTAAATTCCAGATCTGTTGTACTTGTTTTGAGATGTTGTCTGAAAATGCAGGTGTTTTTTGAGTGAATTATTTGTTCTGTAAGCTATTTTATGAGTTTCCTGAATGAAGCTGCTATTTTATGAGTTTTTTTTGTTGAGGTAGGTAAGTGTGATGAATGTATGGGGGTTGTCATTCTGTTTGTTGCTGGTGTGAGTGATTGGTTTTGTTGATATTCTGTGCAGTAGTTTGTCTATTAGTGTGTGTTTGTAACCATTCTGTTGTGCTATGTATTTTATAGTATTCAATTCTGTAACGTAGGTGGTAGAAGTAATCACAAACTCATTGTAATTGATGAAATACATTTTATTAAAAGAACGAATAGCGTAGTAAAATCATTACATCATGAAAATTCAATCGATAATAGAGACATAGTACAGTAGGCGTTGTCTCTCTGGTGTGGCACAGTCTTGCCAACTGCATAAAATAAAACTAAAATTCATGTTGTACAAGGATATATGACACCTCCCCCCGTAATGAAACCTAGGGTGAATACCTTTCAGGAGGTTTTCTGAACCTAACAGGTCTAGCCTGTGGCGTATGGTAAATAGTATCTGTCACAATCGGTAATTTTGTAGAAACTGGCGTTGAATGTAAAACATTCTTGAAAGAATTAGAAAAGAAAGTAGAATCATCAACATCATTGCTTGTAATAGCTTTCGATTGTTCAGAAAGTACTGTTGATTTAGGCACAATTACATCAGTATCATAATGAACATTAGGTATATCAGTTGAAAAATCCTTTAAATTAATTTTACAATCCTTCATTTGATTAGCATGTCTCCTAATAGAAAGATTATCATCAGTAATGATATTGTACATAGAAGAACCAATTTCATCAGCTACAATACCTGTATTCCATTTACCCTTATTATTGTAAATTCGGTACATAACTCTATCATTGATATTGAAACATTTATCTTTAATTGTCTGTTTTTGCATTTCCTTTCTTTGAGTATCTAACACTTTGTCAGTAATATTGGGTAGCATCAAATCTAGTCTAGTTCGAATATTTATTTTCATGAGTAAATTACATGGACTTTCACCAGTAGTAGCATGTGGTGCTTTTCTGTAGTTCATTAAAAAATTATTTAATTTGAACCGTAAAGTAGAATTTACGATCATACCTCCGCAACATTTAATTAATCCTGACTTCACAGTTTGTACAAAACTTTCTGCCTGACCATTGGATGCAGGAAAGAAAGGAGCACTGGTAATATGCTTTATACCATTATTAGTACAAAAGGTTTGAAATTCACTAGAGGTAAACTGAGTACCATTATCTGATACTAGTGTAACTGGTAAACCAAATCTAGTAAAACATTCACGCAAATTTTCAACTGTTTCTTTGCTTGAAAGAGTTTTCATTATGTAAGTTTCAACCCACTTACTGTAACTATCAACAATTATTAACAGCCATAATCCTGGAGAAGGATTAGCAAAATCTATATGTAATCTTTGCCATGGTCCTGAAGGAAATTGCCATGGATGTAAATTCACATTAGACTGTTGTCTAGAATGACGCACACAATGTATACAATTCTTTGTAACAAGCTCAATATCAGAATCAATATTTGGCCAATAACATAACTTCGTGCAAGGCCTTTCATTTTTACAATTCCTAAGTGTCCTTGGTGTAGTTCCTCAAGTACTTTAGATTGTAAAGATTTTGGAATCATAACTCGTAAGCCTTTCATAATACAGTACAACCTTGTTCAACTGAATATTCAGCAATATTGTTTGTATTTTCACCATTTTCAGTACCTAAAATTTGTCGAAGTAATTTACACATATCTGGATCTTTTCTAGTTTCATGAGCTATTTGTTCCCTTGTAACCAGTAAAATATTAATTTGATTCATTTGTACAATTTGAACCTCATCAATAGTATTGTCATTAACCATTTCCATAGGAAATCTTGAGCAAAAATCAGCATTCATATGTTCAGTGGTCTTACGGTATTGTATGGTGTAATCAAAACCTTGTAAAAATAATGAATAATGTAATAAACGTGTAGCACTGATGGATGGAGTAGCAGCATGAGCATTTAAGATGCTTTGTAATGGTTTGTGGTCAGTCAGTAAAGTAAAATGACGACCAAACAAGTAATTGAAAAATTTCTTAACTCCCCAATAAATTGACAATGCTTCCTTGTCTATCTGGGAATAATTTCGCTCAGCTGCAGTGAGACATCTACTAGCAAAAATTATGGGCCTTTCCACACCTTTTTCATCTAAACATGAAAGAACCGCACCAATAGCATATTTACTAGCATCAGTAGCAACAATTATAGGTTTAGTGACATCAAAATCCGCAAGAGTAAGTTTTGTTTCAATATCTTTCTTAATTGTTTGAAATGCAGTTTCACACTCTTGTGACCACGAAAAAACAACATTTTTCCTGAGTAAGTTGTATAAAGGTGAGAGAGAATTATAGCCATGCCCTGTATAAACCTTGAGTAATATGTAACAAACCCTAGAAAAGATTTCAACTCTGATACATTTGTAGGACGTTTTGCATTCTTAACAACTGCAATCTTATCATCAGTTTTATGTATGCAATCTTTGTCAATTTTAAACCCTAAATAAGTAATTTCAGATTTCAGTACTTCACATTTTTCCCATTTAAGTCTAATACCATTTTCACGGCACATACTAAAAAACATATTTTAAAACAAAAAAAGAAACCGACTTCAGTGAAATGATTAAATACTCACGTACTAAAAAGTTTAAAATAAAGTATTTACTTTAAACTGAGAAAATTTTAAATTTCATACAAGTAATCTTTTGAAGTCGGTGCCAAATATTTTATGTAGTTGATAAGATTTAAACAAGTAATTGAAAAATTTCTTAACTCCCCAATAAATTGACAATGCTTCCTTGTCTATCTGGGAAAAAAAAAAAAAAAAAAAAAAAAAAAAAGAAATTCTATCTAATATCAAAACTAACACTGTATTTTTTTGGAGGATGAAGCCCACATAGGTCTGAGACCTTTGCATGGGTAATGAATTGGATGATGGAGATTGTTGAGTTGGACCTACAGTTTTAGGTGGGTTCCGAACCACCGGGAAGTGATTGATAAGAGATTCTATCTAATATCAAAACTAACACTGTATTCCAATTAAATATGTGATTTACACTCACTTTTACTGAAATACATAGTAATTGATAAGAAATTCGATCTAATATCAAAACTAACACTGTATTTCAATTAAATGTGATTTACACTCACTTTTACTGAAATACAGTGTCAGTTTTGACAGGGGTGCCCACCCCCCCTAAGCCTCATGACGCAACCCCCCCCCCATAAATTAGGCCCCCCCCCAAAAATGCGAAAAAAGCCCCCCGTATTCTTTCTAAAACTAAAAGAAGATTTTTATAACTATTGAAAAAATTCAAACCCAGTCGATAATATACAAAATGTATGTATATTTCTTGAGATTCTTTACATAGGTAACATTTTTTTGTAAAGGTAAAAAAGAAATATCAATGAAATGAATATATGAACTTCTGCTCAATAAACTTAATTGCAAAATAGCTAAATAAGAATTTGAACCTAAATGGTTTTTAAACAATAAAATATTATTACAAATACACAATGTTCAATAAAAATGAAATACCTATAAGTTTATGTTCGGTGTACCAATTAGATTAAGGTTAAATAATTCTACAAAGTTGTTCCTTTAAAGGAAGTGAAAACAATGAGTTAATAACTTCATTTGTAAAACACAAAAATTCAAAATACTAAGTCATTTATTGGACAGTAGTTAAACAACAGGTTATTTACTTAGTGTAGTATCTTGGGAGAATTTATGTATGGATGAAGTACATAAAAGGCACACATTTCATGTATAGTTATTTACAACACACAATCGAAAGAAGTGTCTTTCAAAAACAAAATAAAGACATAGTTATGAAAAATTACTGAATTTTTAGTATTTAGTAAGTTTTTCAAAAGCAGTTCTTACTTATTAGTAAGTAGTTATCGTAAAATACATGAAAAACATCAACAGTTTGAAGACAAACATTTTAAATTTGTAGACTGTGACCATCTACAAGTTAGCTAGGCACCTTCTGTTTTTTTTGGGTTTTTTTTCGAGGATGAAGCCCACATGGGTCTGAGACCTGTGCGTGGGTAATGAGTTGGATGATGGTGATTGATGAGTTGGACCTACAGTTTTAGGTGGGTTCTGAACCACCGGGAAGTGATTTTCAGCAGAGAACATTGTCTTTTTTGCTGGCCAATCTAATCGGTCACCGTTACAAACAGGACCTACGAGAACGCAGCTTATCTATCTGATTGAACAGATACCTGCTACGGCTCGCGGCTATCACTTCCCTCTAAAATCTATTGTTAAATCTATCTCTCTAAACCCCACATAGAAGTTTTTGGGATGAGGAAACAGAAAACCTTTCAATTATTTCTTCGTTAGGAATAGACTCAAGTACATCTGCACAAGTTCCTGCACAAATCCTAAACATTATTATTTTTGCTAATTCATATTCAATTGTATAATAATAATAATAATTATAAATATATTTTCATTAATTGACATTCTATCTGGTGACTTCTTAGTATATTTTTAAATGTTGTCACGTTAAACACGGTTTCAATCAACTTTACGACCCCCCCCCCAAAAACGTTTTTGGAACCCCCCCCCCCCAAGAATTTCAATGACGCAGTCTGCGTCATAGCCCCCCCCTGTGGGCACCCCTGGTGTATGACTGAGACTGCTCATTTGAGTCTTGTACTTGGACAGTTGTCATCTGGTGGTGGCAGAGGACTTAGCACAACATGGCCAACAATTGTACTGACAGCAAAGCCTGGCTTCAACATTTCAAAGCAAACTTATGTAGATAATTCAGTGTCATCTCCCAATCCTTCTTCAACATTATTGTACCCCAGCAAGCACCAACTAAAACTCGTTTTGTCAATGATTTCCATTAGATGGATGTGCCCCAAATAACCGATTTTATATCATGCAGATCAATGTAGGTGATATTGGTATGTGGGAGCACTTTGACTAGTAATTTAACAATATTTGATCCTAGATATTTGTCACTGACATTCAGTGAGATTATTTTTTAATCTTCAAATGTTTCAACTAGACTCAAAATCGAGTAGGTTGTTATTTCTCAAATCAGGATACATTATGTTACTGTTTGTGAGTACTGACTTCAACAAAGGGATGCATAGACAATCCAATTTCAATACACTGTGCAATTACTTTCAAAAAATTTGAAAAGGTTTGGCGCATATTTTCAAGAATGCCATCAGCCTCGCATTCTTCATTTCTTGTCTCATTGAAAACTGACTTCAGCAATGTTAAGATTCAACTGCACCTGTACTGAGCAAGCTAGAAAATGAGCATTTTGTCCAGTTTTATTTCATTAAAATCTCAAGAATGGAACCTCAAATTGCCTTGAAAATTTACATGAGTTATCTTCATACTTTTACAAAGATCACTTGCTTTTCAAAATTCGTTTTTTCTTTCAGTTTTTCTTATTTTGGGAATTTAACATGATTATGTCATTTTTTTAAAAGAAGCATTAATCAGCGAAATTAAAAAGCAAGACATAGAGATTAACAACACGAATCTAAATCCATCGAAATTTTATTCAAATTCCTTATACTTTTGTCATAAACTGTGAAACAAAAACGTATGACGTCACGAAATTGGAACAAGAAATAAACGGTTTCATTTGAAAAATAGTTGAATTGGTCGCTCACCAGAAAGCGCCACCGGTCTCCATTAACCCCACCGCCACAGCATGGAGTCGTAGGGGGTTTCATCGAAGTGAAACCTAATGAGTGGGGGAATTGGCTTGTCGCCAACCGACAGAAAGTCTGCTGAATTTTGATCCGTACAAATTCATACCCAATGGCATTTCACTATCTGAATATTGATGGAATATTTTGAAATTTGGTAGATTCAAGAAACGATATTTTGTGATTCGAGCGATGCAAAAAAACATAAATTTCCTGCACACGTTCAGTTTTTATATGAGAATTTATCCAACGATGTTTCAAAAACTTTGTGATGTGACATTGATGCAGACCCTAATCGAGAATTTTTTTCATTTCTTGGGTAGGAAAGTTTTGAAAGCGTGAAAGTTTTAGATAATGATCTGATCTAAATTTTTTATTTAAAACCTTTTTCTCTAAGAGGGACAAGTCTTTTTGTATTGACATGCAAAGAAGAGAGACAAGTACTTGAAATTGAGCGCGCGCTGTTGGAGAAATGATTTTTGTAGACGAAAGAGGAAAAATGGGGTTTGTTGTCAAAATCATGTTTTTTCAAATACAGGGGCAACTTCATGTTTCAAAATGTGAGTACTGCTTATTTTGTAATCCGGATTGGATTATTGAGGCGCAAGAAAGTGTTAAAGAATACACTGGACCAAGCTGACACCCAGGTCTTTAATTTTTAATTTAATTATTTTAATTTAACAGGTTTTTAATTCTCTTATTTTTGTTATTCTTTTTCTTAATTAGTAGATTTTTTATTTATTATTATATTATTTTAGATACGGTACTGATTTACTTTATATTTATGACTGTAATATTAGTGTAATACTATTTTTGCTTTTCTTTCTTCTCAAGTATTAGATCTTTGATTTATTATTATATTATTTTATGTATGGTATTGATTTACTATTTATTTAGCAGTGCAATATTAGCTGACTACTCGTGTCTTATTAATTTACCTATAATGGTATTTTATCAGCCCATTGTTTATCTTGTTATGAATAGTGTGTTTATTTGGTAATTTTTTTATACTCTTCAACTGATATTTTCATAACACTACAGTGCATTAATGTTGTAACCTAGAACAGATTTGGGCTTTGCTTTTATTGTGGAATAGACTAATACAGTACAGTAAAATTAATAGTATTATTGGCATCAGGAAACAGACAACATTTCATTATTATTTCCTGGTCATCTCAGCAACTTTTTTTAAGAGCAGCCTTCTTATTTATCTCCATATTTCATGGCTGAAGAACTTTTAGCGCCCCCATACAAAAGTTCAAGAACAATGTTTTGACAACCAGTGAGTGGCGTCCTCTTACTAATCCTTCCAAAATTCGATGTCGTTATTCGTTTACGCCTCTCTCCAAGCCATTCAGCGAGCTCCGTGAACTTGTAGCACACGTGTCTAAAAAATTATGAAAAAATTGACTAAAAATAGTGGCTAAAGTTGATTGAAACCGTGTTTAACGTGACGATATTCAAAAATATATTATGAAGTCACCACATAGAATGTCTATTTTATTTATTGTGACAAAATTACAATGAATGTGAAGAAGCAACAGACTCAAGTCCAAAACTGCTCTCTCCACAAATTTTGAATATTTTACATTGTTCAAAACATTAATGACAATAGATTTATAATTATTATTATACTACAGTATTGAATATGAATCAGCTAAAATAGTTATGTTTAGGATTTGTGCAGGAAGTTATTAAGCTATTTCTTTTTTACCTTTACAAAAAAAATTTTACCTATGTAAAGAATCCAGGGCTTAATGTCAGCCGGAGCACATCGGAGCGGAGCTCCGGCTATCTAAATCTATAATAAAATCATTTATTTTAAACCAGATCTGAACTAGCTTGTTATTTTGCATATTATGTAATATTATATGTGCATTACTAACCATGCTCAAATGCGTTTAAAATGCACCAATTCAAGTGTAATTTTCAAACATTTTCCGAGGGAGGACCCCGGACCAGCCGGTGAGTCAGAGCTCCGGTATTTCTCAATTTCGAAAATTAAGCCCTGTAAGAATCTCAAGAAATATACATACATTTTGTATATTATCGACTGGGTTTAATTTTTTTCAATACCTATATAAATCTTCTTTTAGTTTTAATATACATGCATTTTGTATATTATCGACTGGGTTTGATTTTTTTCAATACCTATAGAAATCTTCTTTTGTTTGAATATTGAAGCTTATTTTTTTGGGGGGGGATGCCTACTTTATTGGGGGGGGGGGCAGGTGCTGAATTTAGGGGGGGTGGGGGGGGGTGCGTCATGAGACTAGGGGTGGATGAATTCACTAGTTGAAATTCACAATCTTAGGATTCAAATTTCTGTTCAGTTTTCAGTCCGGTAAACACAGCGGTGTGACACCGAAATTGCAATTCCAAAACACATCCTCTCTTGCTCTTGTCTCTCCTTTTCTCGCTCATGACTCATTAGCGAAACCAGTCTTGATGAGATAAAAATGTAGCCTGTAAACGTCTGTCCCTCGCTCCCTCACACACTCTCATACGCGCATACCCACTAATGGCCAGTTGGTGGGGGAGCCGCCGCTGTAGGAAGGAGACTCTCCCTACTGCCTACACTAATTCCATTCAGCGCTACGCTGTGAAGTGCAGAGAAATATTAAACTAAAATGTGTTTTCTCGTCTAACTGCAGTTGAATCTTAATATTAATAAGTGCTCCTGCTGAATATGAAAAATCTCATCCCTTTAAAGTCCAGTGTAGTAATTCAATTGTTGATCGAATGACATGAATAGTTGAATGATTCAATAATCACAATAAAGCAGTATTGAGAGGCAGACAAATTTTAACGACCATCAATGCATATACTTTTATCAATTCTTGAGAAAAGCTCAATATCTACACACATTGAATTTATGTTTCTTTGCTCAACACATTAATATGCTGCTTTGATTCCATATGCATTTTCATATAAACATAGTTTCTTCAAACTTTATCCACACGACTATTGGATAAGAAAGGATATCTTTGCCTATCTTTTATCCAATTAAAAGATATGTCAAGTAATTCTATCTGGAAACTTTCAAGACCTAGGGTCAAAGCCTCAAGACCCTCACAGGAAATTCCATTTATTGCGAGATTTAATTAATTAAGAAATGTTAGTCCACCTGAGCACTTTGAACAGACATTGGACACCATTATTATACATACTAGTATTTCTGAGATCGGGTTCAGCAGTATTTGAACCAATAAGGCCCTGGCAGAGATATATCAGACCATTGCATTCTGTTTCATTGTCTATGAGTTTGAGAGAGTTAATATTTGTACTGCTCAGAAACCGCATCAATAATAAACTGAAAATCCAACTTAATTATGGTAAAGTGCTGTTCTTTCACAACTGTTTGAGAAGAATCAGTGGTCAAGAATGAGAATAAAATTAACATTAAACAAATTAGTTATTTCTTGTGCTCTACACAGTACTTTTTGTTGTATTTTTTATAAGGTATTTCATATGTTGTGCCAATAAAATTTGATCCTCATCTGTATGGTAACATATAGTATCATTATAAACATAAATTATTTTTGTGCATCATAAATCTTGTGATACTGAATGTAAAAATACATCTGCTTGTTAATTATTGATTCCAAGTCTTTACTGTACATAGGCAATTTATATTTACACAGCATTTTGTAGACGAAAGAATGAAATATATTTTGTTTTTCATCTATGTATGGTGGTAGAAAACTCTACACAGCAATAGAAGTTCAACAGGATCAGTCAACAGAAAATTTTTCCATTATACAACAAGATCCACAATGTATCATAGCCAAATATATTATCATTCTGATTTTTAAAAAGGGAAATTTCTGTTCAATTTCTTTGATGAAAGCATCGATTGTATCCAACGTATGTGTGAAGCTTGTCACTAGCCATGTACAAAATGTCATAAATGTGTATGTTTTAGCCTGGTTGCTGCAAATGTTTCACAAGGAGAGGATTTGTAGCCTACATTTTTATGAGAAAAAAATGAACTCTAAATGAACTCGGCATGTTGTAGCTTAGAAACTGTTCTATGGAATGCAATAGCCTCAAGAATCTTGTAATGTGTCTGCCTGATACAATGATTATTCTCAGTGGCAGCTCTATCTGTCACAATACTTTTTATCTGAGATCTTTATTCAAACTCTCATATCACTTCTCTTGATATAAGCAGTTCTTCATAAATATAATCCACTGATTCTTATCAAGCATTTGTAAAAGAACAGCACTTTACCAGAATTAAGTTGGATTTTCAGTTCATTAATGGCGCTGTTTCTGAGCAGTACAAATATTAACTCTCTCAAACTCATAGACAATGAAACAGAATGCAATGGTCTGATATATCTCTGCCAGGGACTCATTGGATCAAATACTTTTGAACCCGATCTCAGAAATACTAGTATGTATAATAATGGTGCCCAATGTCTGTTCAAAGTGCTCAGGAAGACTAACATTTCTTCATTCATTAAATCTCGCAATAAATGGAATTTCCTGTGAGGGTCTTAAGGTTTTGACCCAAGGTCTTGAAGGTTCCCAGATAGAATTGCTCAACATATCTTTTAATTGGATAAAAGACAGACAAAGATATCCTTTCTTATCCAATAGTCTTGTAGATAAAGTTTGAAGAATCTACGTTTATATGAAAATGCATATGGAATCAAAGCAGCATATTATCTACATAAATTAATGTGTTGAGCAAAGAAACATAAATTCAATGTGTGTAGATATTGAGCTTTTCTCAAGAATTGATAAAAGTATATGCATTGATGGTCGTTAAAATTTGTCTGCCTCTCAATACTGCTTTATTGTGATCAATAGTCATTGTGATCAAAGTCAGTTTTCAATGAGAAAATAAATTAAAAATAAGAGGCTAATGACATTCTTGAAAATATGCGCCAAACCTTATCAAATTTGTTGAAAGTAATTGCACAGTGTATTGAAATAATTGGATTGTCTATGCATCCCTTTGTTGAAGTCAGTACTCACAAACAGTAACATAATGTATCCTGATTTGAGAAATAACAGCCTAGTCGATTTTGAGAACCTAGTTGAAACATTTGAAGATTAAAAAATAATCTCACTGAATGTTAGTGACAAATATCTAGGATCAAATATTGTTAAATTACTAGCCAAAGTGCTCCCACATACCAATATCACCTACATTGATTTTCATGATATAAAATCGGTTATTCGGGCCACATCCATCTAATGGACATCATTGACAAAACGAGTTTTAGTTGGTGCTTGCTGGGGTACAATAATGTTGAAGAAGGATTGGGAGATGACACTGAATTATCTACATACATTGTACCTTGAAACGATAGTTCATTTGAATTTTAAATATGCTACAGTTGCTAGAGTTAGTGTCATGAAACACATCCAACAACCAATATGAATTAATTTTAAAATTCAAGCTTGAGGGAACTATTCAATACACTTAGTAATAATTTTTTCTGCATGACTGGTAAGAAGCATGGCATACATGTGTTGCATAGGATCTATGCTTAAAAAAAACCTGTGCAGAAATGTCTGCCTTTTTCCATAAGCAAAATTAAGCAAAACTATTGAGTTTGAAAATCAATTTCCTTAGAACAGTTTTTTTGTGTTGTTATGGATTTCAATAGTCTCTAGTTGACTATTCAATTAACTTCTACTGCTCCATTGTGTATTCAATTATGTAGGTGACAAACAAAATATATTCCATCCTTTCATCCACAAAATGCTGTATAGTTTAAATATAAAATGTCATAGTACATACAGTAACGACTTGGAAGTCAATAACAAGCAGCAGATTTCTTACTTTCAGAAGCACAAGATTGATGGTGCACAAGAAATAATTAATTTGTTTAACGTTCAGGTTTTTGCTTTATGTATCAGAGGTGGACTGTATGCTGGGTCCTGTCCTCACAAATGTAAGTTTGGGCACTCACCATTGCTAGTGGCTGTGTAGGAATTTCCAATCAGGAATCTGAAGATCGGAGTTGTCTACAAGAGCGACTGCTGCTAACAA
Source organism: Conomelus anceps (assembly GCA_948455865.1). NCBI lineage: Eukaryota > Metazoa > Arthropoda > Insecta > Hemiptera > Delphacidae > Conomelus > Conomelus anceps. Next base: position 57,712,471 of record OX418220.1, read on the forward strand.
GTAACACTAAACAGACCATAATTACAAGAGGTCATTAAACACGTAGAAAGGATGAATGATTTGGCAAACTCCAGTGATGATGTATGATGAAAGCAAAGTACAGACGAAATCAACTCAAACAGGAGACAAATCAGCACAAGAAATCAATTGCAGAAGAGATGAGCGAGAAGCTTAAAACTATTGAAAGAGCAGTTGAATATTATAGTAGCCCAAAAGTTTAGCACAAATTGAAAAATAGGCTGGAATCAGCAATTATCCGCAGCTGGTAGCATTTAGTCCAGCATGGGCGATAGTTTGTATGAAAAATTCAAGATTGAGTACACTCACAAATGTTATTCAAACAAATCACTCACCTAATAAAGCTTTAGAGCGAAGATTTACAATTACCCCGACTCAAAACCAGATGGGCATTGCATGAGTCAACAAGAGTGGAAACATGGCACAAGTTTTGTCAATATAATTGTTAGGTTAGAGGGCATAACATTGCCATTCCAATTTCTCATAATGGCAGCACAATTTGAATTCAAATATTAAATCAAATTGAAACCAGCCTTTGTCAATGGCATTCCTTTCAAATATGCTTATTTAAAAAAAAAACTCTGAAGTTTATGCTAATATTTTCTTGGAAGTGAAATGAGGTCTTTCACTTTGCCGGACACCCTAAAAGTATCATTCCTCTTACAATATAATCTAATGACATTTCGAAATACTGTACTAATAATCAACAATTGATTGAGTTTTGAGCAATTATTACTTTCAGTTATTCAATTAATTTTTTCTTATTCATGAGAGGAGGGATACGTAATTAATATTTCTTTGAAAATTAGTGCACATACAACTTTGTCAGCTACTTGTTAAAATAACTACATTTATCAATACAGTAATCATCAAACTTTGGCTATCCTTGAATTCTAATATTCATCAATTACTTACAAACTTTGTGGCAAAGAATTTTAATATCTATTATTCACAATGAATAATAGACCGGTCCCAATGGTGGGACCAGGCCCGGAAAGACATGAGAAAGATGGGGCTAAATGAGGAAGACGCTGGTGACCGGAATCGTTGGAGAGGCTGTGTTGATGATGCCAAGTACCGACTGGGGTACGAGTGGCCACTACAGTAAGTAAGTATTCACAATGAAATGAAATGTTGTTGCATATTTTTAAGTTGGCTTAAAGCTGTTGCATAAAACTCAAATCTCTTTTTTATTTTGTTGGCTGATTTTGAATACAGACAATCTATTATCCGTGGATAAATGAACCGTTCAACATAAATTATACTGAAATTAGTTACGTTAAATTCAACAACTCAGTAAATTGACCCAAACCTCCTATTGGAAAATAATTGAACGATAACCGTTAGTTATTGATTCACTAACAAAAAATGAATTTCTATAATTCGCAGTCAATATTTTGTTGTTGATTTGAGTTGGATTCGATCAAGTCTTTGCATACAATTTCTATCTTTTGAAGTTTTCCAACATAATTATATAGTACAGAATCCTACCTGTAGAGAAGAAACACGACTATAACTAATTATTGTTTATCACAGATACTCGATGAAATATACCTTTTACAATTCATGACTTAGTAAAAAGTTCCCACTCCACACAAATAACATAAACGTTCACGTCACAGTAATCTTAATCATCATTATCATCGTCTGTATTTCTGTAAATCGCTTCATTCCTTCTCTTGAATTTTCTTGGCTTTGAGTCCGATTGAAGAGTAATTGCTGGTTCAGGGTTAACATCTGATTTCTCTTCTACAACTTGACTGGGTTGGCTGTCATCTGCAAAAAATGTTTTGATTTGTGTTAGTAAATACTCTTCTCCATTTCCCTAAATCCGAAGGAAGGGCTACTCACTCATGGCTGCTTCAGAAATGGAATGGTTCCCCGGTCAGCCAGTCAGTATTGCCCAGTCATCGTTTTCAAACATATGCCATGATAAACACAAACAGCTAGCTGGCCTTGCTCCTGATTTGACATATATGCCATGCAACTGCATTGATCTATTTTGAAGTAGTTTTTTAAAACCGCCCGAACATTGATGCTAGGCCATGAGAGTACAAAGATAATACCAATGAAACAGTTATAATCTGTAAATTCTACAAATTTTTAGAATTGAAAGGTAAATTGTGTAACAATTTTAAATACAATTTTGTGACACTATAGTTATAATAGTATACACTGACAGTTGAGCCGTTGACATATGCTCAACATTTGGCAGTCCCACGTTTCCCCAGAAATAAATAAAAAGCAAGCTATTTGGAAAATTAAGAATAAAAGAGGGTCTGGGAATTTTAAGGAGAAAGTATTTGGTGAACGTCTTCTGGCCAGACAAATTTGAACAATCTGAGCTCATTGTACTAGCAAAAATAATGAAAAAGTTCATATAAACATAGGTTTGGAAATGCTTTATAACCGAGTTATACAGAGTGAAAGATTTTGCCCAAAATGGGAGAAATGAAGACTTGCTGGAATCCTGGGAAGGTAAATAAAGAGACTAATTCAGTTAATTCTTATTTTTTCAACCTGAAAAATTGAATACAACAGGTTTCAGAACTCCATCTCTCTTAGTTTTTGTGATATTTCACTTGAAACATGAAAAATAGGGGTCGAGAAACCACTTTTTTGCGTTTGATGAACGTTATCTTTGTTAAATAAGAAATAACACACCAACTTTTAAAGAAAACTTGTAGAAATTTCAATTCTCGAAAATATCATGTAAATTTTGCCAATGAGAAACAAATACTGTAATAGTTTATGAAAGTGAATTTTATTAGGCTACAATAATTCTACATCTACACTACTTAGAATAAAGCATCCCTATTTGGTTGCAATTTTGCATGGGTAGTAATATTGAGCTTCACTTTCTACTCACTCAATCCAGAAATATTGGAGCTCTGCGAAGATAAGCTTTTTGTACTTAATTCTTCATCAAATGTATCACTGAGATCATTTTTAGGAGGAGGAAGAAATAGGGCAGATCGGTTGAGTTTTTTCGGCAATGGTGAATCTATGTCACTGATATAACTGGCACTGTGAACAAAACAAACATGAAAACTACTGACACATTTTCAACAAAAATCCTTCACCCTCTAAGGTTAATAATTTCTAGATCCAAACAATATGAAAATTCCTAATACGTGATATTTAAAAATCTAATATTAAACAAGTTTAAAGGGCTATACTTTGAACAAAATTGTCTACATTGAAACAAGAAAGAAAACTCATTTAAAAAAACAATTAAAATACATTTACCTAATAAATCAATTTACAAACTATTTTCGTTAGTAGATGCATTTTTGTAGTAACTGCAAAATGTTATACAAGTTTTTACTTGTAGATTATTATAAAACGGTCCCCTAGTACCTAGTTGTTGACAAATCACAGCATATTTAATTTTTAAAAATATAATACAGCAAGTCTAATATTTAGAAAAAGCTCTTCAGCAAAGAAAACGAATCAAATTTGAATAATGTGATAGCTTCATCAGTGCAGGTGGAATAAGAGGGTGTCTATAAGTATTTATGCATTATTCCGTCAGTTACTTGGAAAGTTTCATCTGCTGAGCTCATATAGACAATGAGAAATACATATTTCTCATATATATGCAATATCCTGTTAGTTATTTGGAAAGTTTCATGTGCTGAGCTCGTATAAAAATCAAGACATTTTGAATAACTGGCGAGACATTTTTTATACACATTTGTAACTAGTAATAATAGGACCTAAAAATAAATTGACTATCAATGTTGATTGAAACGATGAGGAATAAAAGATAAGTGGATAACTTTGATTGAACTTACTTGCAAGAAGATGGCGAGGACGTTTCACTGTCAATAAATGATAGATCACTCTTCACACAAACATCGCTCTTGTCCGGTGTCACCTGGGAAGGCGAAAAAGGGCCTGAGTTGTTCAACGAAACATTCGGACTCGCTTGCGGTCCTATCAACTTGTTCAACAGGTCCAAGGGATCTGACAAACCTAGTTTCTTACAAAAATCATCGGTTTGCGGATTGGATGTGACAATGTTCTGTCTCGTATTTGATGATGAATTATGTTTCGCATCAATAGAATAGGCTGGAACTGTTTGTACAAAGTTGAGAGGAACTTTCAAGTCGTTGCCCATTCTCTCAAGAACATCGGACATTTCTTCAGCTGTTGGTGAGAATATCCACCTGAAAGTGAGGGAGAAATTTCATAATACAATCTATGAACAAAAATACAAAAAAATAGATCTTAAAAAATTACTACATCTTTCTTTGTGTTGGTTATGGTTATGTTGTAATTAATATCCATTTTGTCTCAACCACATTTAGTTGCTTCTACATGGTGTGACTATTGTGCTACCTTTTCATTTGATTTGTCAAAAATAAACCTAGCCCAACCTAACGCTACCTGGCTCTGTGTTATTTTCCAAAAAGGTTATATCACTCATCAACAGGTTGCTCTATTGTTATTGGTTTCTCCTCGATCGCACCTCTTGATGGGCCCGTTAAATTTCCTGAAGGCTCTTTGCACTCACAAGTCGTGTGGCAGTTGCTGTCAGTGTCACTGACTGTCATTTATGGAGGTCTACAATTCATCCTAGTCCTACTACAGTATGGAATTTACCAGCATCACTTCATTTCAACAGCATATTATGGAAACAAGCGTATTTCCATTGGTGTTACATTATAAATATTTGTTATACTCATTTATTTGAATAGAGAGCAACGGGTTTCCCCAACTTAGAATTTAAAAAAAAACAAAAAAAAAACAGCAATATCAAGAAAAAAGACTGATGTAGATAACGTAGATAAATAGCCTAGCAGAAAAGAATATAAACACATTTAGGGCTATTCCTCACTGGAAAAATGAATTGTATGAAGAGAAATAATAGAAATTCAATGAGAATGCACTATTGCTTTGTTTTTTGTCTTATTGCATATATTGAGAGCCATAGATGAATTTTAAACAATTTATTTCAAGTTTTCAATTAAAAATGATAATTTTGGTCTGTGTTCACTTGGCGGTTCAGTCTGTATAGGTCAGGGTGTACGTGGTTTTCAAATGTGCCTTTACTAAAAGAAACGGGCCATCAATATTTTTACCTCAATAAGAAGACTGTTAATTCAGTAACAATAGACGACCCTTGAACGGATCGCATGGATGCTACCTTTCACATTGTTGTTCTAGGTGCACCGTCAGGTTTACAAGACCCTACAGGTTTACTAGTAACTTATATGTGGGATTTGTCTACATTGAGAAAATAGCATGTATGATTTTTGTAGTTTACATCCAGTGGAAAACTATAGTATTGATAATAAGAGACAATTACCAGTGAAACCCATAGTAAATCTATGTTGAGCAAAGCCAAATTAACCATAAAGCTAATGCTAACCTGAACACTATGCATCTGCCTGTTCTAAATACAAGATGTTATAGAGCAGGCAGACGCATAGTGTTCAGGTTAGAATTAGCGTAATCGTTAGCGCAGTTTTGCTCAAACTCTTTCAATAGAAGCAATCTTTCAATAGAGCCAATAGAAGCAATCTCTGATAAGAAATACAGTGGATGAATTTGAAGAAAGATAAACTTCAAGAATGATTAAAAGCTAATGAAGTTGGGCCTACCTTCCAGAGCTTCCTGGTCCCGGCATGAATTGCGAATTTTTCTTGACACTCAGCAAATGGTTGGTAAGAAATAATATCGTCAGCCATTCCAAATCATATTCAAGTTCCAAGGGTTTATTCTTGTCATGGGGTACATCAAGTATCTGTAATTCGAATTTATTCATTGGTCGTCTATGAATCTGTATGGCTCTGATAAAATATTCATTGATGGAATTATTAATTTTTAATTATACGAAATATACATTCAACTACTAAATGTTAATTTTTAGATCAGAGTTACACAAGACACTCGTCAAGTGTCTCATGAATATAATATATATTTTTAGATAAGAACTAGACTGAATATGTGTTCAAGCAACACAGTACTAACCTTAAATAAAAAATAAAATTCAACCAAATAATATTAATTGACAATTTAATTTCCAATTCATCGCATTTGATCAAATCTAATCGATAAGCTCAACTTAATAATAAGCTGCCAAACACATAAATTATTAATGGCACTTGCAATACGTAATGACTAATGACTCCATTTAGTTACCTCTGATGAAATAAAATGTGGTAGAGAGTGAAATGAGCAGTTTAATAATACAGTAGAACTTCGATAATTCGGACGTCGATAATACGTAATTCTCTGTAATTCGTAGTAAAAGCTCAGTCCCTTGAAATAACCTCTATAATTCGTAGAAAAACAATGCATTTCGGTCCCCTCCATAATTCGTAGTAATTTTGCAGCCCAAACGGGCACTGGTTTATTGTCACACTATATAATTCGTAGTTATGTCGGTGAGAACATGCTATAATTCGTATGAGCTATGATTTTTTTCATATCTGTCCATCATCAAGTCTAATGTTAACTTGGCCTCGAATGATGTTTCAACACTGCCTGATTCTCCATTGCTGTATTCATAAACTAAAAATAGATCAACTGCATTTTTTCCAGTTCAGTGTACTCTTGATGATATGGGCCTGCACATGAATGATCTCATATAAAAATACCTGTACAGTAAGTAACTACACTTAATATATGTGAAATCAATAGCATATAATAACCGTCTATAATTAGTATTCTTTTCTTCAAAACCTTTTCTTCAAAACATTCATAGCTTCAATAATTCGTTACCTTTCATAATTCGTAATAAATCCTTGGTCCCGTGAACTACGAATTATCGAAGTTCTACTGTATTGGTTGAGACGCAGAGCATTATCATGATGTAACTTATTCTTTGAGAAAAAAAAAACAAACACAAAAAAATGCCAATACAAACAGTTCTTTTAGCTCAGAGAGGAATGCAATCACAAACTATCTCACTCCTCGGATGTGTAGTACGCTCTTTGGACTAAAACATAACGTTGAGGTCTGAAGAGACACCTACAGTCAAAATCGGCTATGGTACTTTTTTCATACATAGCGTCCATTATCGTTCGTTATACGTCCATTAGCTGAAGCGTCACTGAAAGAAGGGCTTTTGCCGAGCGCGGTACCTCTTTTACCGCAAATATTATGCAAGCCTAAAACGGAAAATGAGTTTTCTTGTGGCTCCTTTGTGATAGACTCAAGAGTGGTGTCAATCTCTTCATTTTCACTTTACAGAATAAGAATATGTATGGTGATAAGCCCAACAAACTTTGTCACCATCAACAAAACAAGATGGCGGCCGTAATTTGGTAGATTTCACAAAGATATTGACAACACTTTCGTGCCTTTTGTCTATATCAACAAGGGCACACTGGAAAAATAATTTTCTATCATTTCTTGTCTTGTGGGTGATGAGAAAGTCACCATTCTCCACACAAGTCCTTCTACAGCTCACATTAATGGACCCATAGTCTTAAAAGCCACCTCATTTTCAGTCTTAAAAAAAGAACCAGAATATTTAGATCTATGCCCATCGTAAATCACCTACACTAAAAATATATACAGAAAGCACAAAATTCCCATGCCCCAGTAATTCTGTTTTCTGTATTGAAATTGTATAACTTATACAATATATATTCTGGGAGAAATATTATGGGACAAAAGTTGTAGATAATTCCATAAGGAAATTTTTAGTAGAAAAAAATTAAACAATTACCTTATTACAATCGATATCGTGAAATCTAGCAAATTACGGCCTCCATTTTGTTTTATTGATGGGACAAATTTTTTTGGGCTTATCACCAATTCACCATACATATTCTTATTCTGCTAGTGATAACGAAAAGATTGGCTCCACTCATGTCTACATCACAAAGAAGCCACAAGAAAACTCTTTTTCCATTTTAGACCTGTGGCATAATTATGTGCGGTAAAACGGACGCCAAGCCCCGCGCAAACCCATCTTCCGGTAACACTCCAGCCAACATTAATGGACCTACAGTCTTACAAATCACATCAATAAAGCTCGAGAATAGTTTCAAAACATTTGCATTTACCATTCTCGCGTATCAGCCAGATGAAAAAAATTTAAGTAGAAAAAAATGAAGTTGATGTTTTATAACTCATGAAATTTGCGTTTTGGAAAAAATGGTTTCAGACAAAGGTTGTAGAGAATTTTATAAGGAACTTTTAGTGAAAAAGTGTATTCAATTTTGGCCGCCATCTTGTTTTTTAGACGAATGAGCTCGAGTTAAACTCATCACCTCATTTGACATTCTCATTCGGCTATTCATAACGAAGATATTGACACAATTCCCCCACTTGTATACTAAAAGCGCCCACGGAAGCCATATTTTTGAACGCTTGCTTTCGGACTATGGAGAGTAATTTAACTAGTTGAATGGATAAATACCTGTAAAAACTTCCTCTTCGGTAAGCACTTATCCAGTGATAAAAATTTTGTAACTCTATCTTTTTTGTTACCATCAACATCATCACAATCAGCCTGGAAATGAGAAGCATCAGTTAGAGTAGAACAGCGTAGAGTAGTATATACACTCTATAATATGATACAAAACTTAAATAATAAATTATATATACGTAAAGTGTGCCCTGATTTGAGTTAAAGATACTCATCGTTTTTTAATTGTGTCATGTTCTCTCTCGTTCAGATTCATTGTAAACATTTACTGTATTTTATTTTGAATTTTCTGTTATTAAACCAATGTTCACAGCTTTCAAGTGTGATAAATCTAAAAAGCCTGATCAAATTGTAAAAACCGGCAGAGAAATATATTCCAGACTCCCTTCCACACACAGGCTTAGGCCTTCGTGGATGAGTCGCATGTATATTTATAATAACAATTGCATTATAAAGTTATGATTTTTTATATTTTATGATGTGCTGAATTTATGTGATTTTATATTTTGTATTCTGTTTCATTTTCATGCAAATAAAAAACGAATTTGATTTGATTTGTAGTACAATGGATCATCATAGATGGGCAATTAGTAGGTAGAATAATTTGATAAATATATTTAATGTAATTACATGTAATAAATATATAATGTAATTAATTATGTTTCATTCATCTTTCTTCATTCATATTATTATCATTATTCTCATTAAAGTATCTTCATTTTTTTTATATTTATTATAAGTTTCTATTTAATAATTACATGTTATTATTCAAGTTCATTTTTTTCTTTTCAATTTATATTAGATTATTTTTTATTTCGCTTTGCTTGTTCTGTTGCTTGTATATTATGTTCATTAAGTATATTATTGTTATCACTAAAAATATCAGATATTTAATATTTTGATGGCAACTCCCATATAGGCTATTCTCGGGAGTGCCTACTTTCTCAATGAATATCACAATGTATTTCTTATGTACTTGTGTATGTTGAAGAGTGTTGTACCTTTGTTGTTTATTGAGAAATAAAATTATTTATTTATATGATTAACAAATAAAAATGAAGAATTCCATACCTCATGATGAACAAGGGCTGCAAATTTCGTATGTAAGTGAGCAGAAAACCAGTATTTTGGTTTAAGTTCATGAAGTAATTCTTGAGCAGGTAAACTACCAAGTGAGTCGTTGTCAATATCCTCTCTGGAAGAGAAAAAGTATTTTGGGAAAATTTATTGCCTTGCACTGGAAAAATATCAAAAAGAACACAATACTTTTTTATATGAGACATTTCCATTCACTGATTACAAAATATATATTTTGCTTAAAGTGAATGAATCATAAAAATTTACTGAATACATCATTTATTGTTTAAAGTGCAAGTATAGCTATGAAATTGTAAATCCTATGAATCAATGTCAACAAAAGTTCTACATTTATACTACAGATTTACAGTTGCGATACTAGAATATTATTTGATCTGTGATGTTTTTCATGACGAAATACTTGATGAACTATCTAATATTTTGATAGAAATACGGTGTCTGTTTTGATATTAGATAGAATATTTGAGCTCATTAATTTACACCTGGAATCCATAGCATGAAGATCAATTATAATGTCCAACAACGGCGTTCAATAACTTACATATCATAGTGCATGATAACGCGTTGGAAGTAGGCTAAATCGGCTCATATTAAATGAAATGATCTTGATTCTGATCTTCTCAGTTCCCACGATAAGTCACTTCTGAATCTAATCTAGGCTATACATGTCTTATTTTCTCTTAATATTGAACATTTTCAATGTTTTTCTTTGTATGCACTTCTAGTTTTCAATTTTATTCAATAGGAAAGCAATAGTATTTCAAATTTCACGCAGATGATCAAGCGGATGGAAAATGAATACGAGTTTGAAGGTTTCTTACTTGAAGAAGGGTTTCTTTTCTAAAAGAGCTTCCACATTTCCGTATTTGTAAATACCTCTTGGCCAATCGTGGGATATAAGAATATCTATCGGACTTTTCATCTGGAGAGAAAAGAAACAATAGGAATGAGTAGTATACTATTATGAACGTCTCATAATTTTCAAGAGACGAATACTCTCAATAGTTTTCTATTTAAACTTCAAACAAACATAATAATCACAATAATAAATATCACATAATGAATAGAATATTATTAGCATTATTATAAATAGTAAAAAGTATTGTATAGAACAATAGCGAAAACTATGAAAATGATTAAAAAACCATTATTATATTTCAAGTATTACTTTTAATAGTGAAAAATATTGGAGATTATAGATACACCTCAGTAGTAGAACATAATTTTATGGTAATATCGAAGTGATGTCATAACAAGTTCTTTCTAATAATATTGTAGGTATATGTTGAAAACCATATATTTTGCAGGTATATTGTGCACAAACTAGATGAAAATATTAGCAAAAAACAAGTTAAAGTGAAAAATACAATGACAAAATGCAAATTATAATCATTGACAAACTATCTAAGTTTGCAAGCTAATAATTTGATCTATTAGAAATTTCATCTATTTGATTTTTTTCTCATTTTTGGATGGCATATTGCCTTAAATTAATGTCAAAATTTTAACGTTTTATGAATTAAAAGATCAAGTTTTTCACCTTAGACTAAAAAGTTCATGCAAACTAATTAAATAATTATGCAGAAGTTTCTTTCGTATTGGTGATGGTGATATTTCGTAGATATCCATAATGAATAACACAGACGTTGTGACAACAACTCAAATTATCAACACAGGAATTACTACAGTTTCTACTGTCATTTTCACAAAATGACAAATGAATTAGTTTGAAGCCAGCTCACTCTCAAACAACCAGTTTGATTTTGATTGAGATTGAAAATGACAGTCGAAACTACAGTATCTTGTGTGTTAATAATTCAAGTGCTTGTGACATCTGCATTATTCATTATGGATTAGTTTAAAAATTTGGAATTATCACGGGGGAAAGTGATTGTATGATGATCAAGTGCTACTACTAGGTAAAATGGACAATGTACCAAGAAATGCAAGTTAGTCCATACCATCAATCAAGTTGTTTATTAAGTTAATCTGCTACAGAGGGAAATTTACCTGTTTGAGACGAAATACTTCCAAATTGCGAATGTGATAGACACTTCTCTTCGTCTCCTCAGAATATGGTGGCCTTTCAAAATGTCCTTTCATGTAATCACGTCCTTTATATATTCCTGACAATCCTCCAATACGAATTCCGCCAATAGTGACAACTGCGGCATAGCCCAGATAGTAAATGTTAGGTGCTGCCCAACCGCCGTATGGCAGTTCCTGAAGATGATTTGATGCTTCATGGTTTCCTCCTATGAACAAGGTAAGAACCGGTGCTACTTTCTCTCCAGAATAATACCTAAAAACAATAAGTTATTCGGAATAAATAGGTATAACATATGAATTTTTTGTAGATTAAAGAACAAGAACTATTAAAACGATTAGAGGAACAAAGAGCACAAGGATATGAATGGAAAATGTCAAAATACAGTTAAATGAAACTGGAGAGGCAGCATAGCTTCTGCATAAAATAAACTATCTCAAGTGGATGTCGCTTATTAGTAGAAAGGCCCTCACCGGTTGTTCCAAACGAAAAACGGTAACGACAAACCTACAAGTGTAGATGAATTCTGAACGAGCAACTCAATTTATCCACCAAAATAAACTTGTTGCGAAATGTTTCTATGATGTATTGAGTCTTACCAACATCAAATGATTTGTGTTGATATGAATAATTTACATAATCTTTATCAATTAGCCTATTTTCATCTTTGAAATAGGGTTCTACACAATACATACATACGTGTTAAAGAAAATGGAAGTTGTTGCATAAAAAGAGTCCGGTCCCACAAGATGTCAAATTATCTTAAGATAGAAACTGCAAAAAATAATAAGCGTATGGATTTTATTGGTGGGGAAACCCTTGCGGGTAGTTCCACCTCGCCGTTTGAGCCATGTTATAGGGAACATGGTGGACATACTATTTTGGGTGGGTTCCGAACCAATGGATAAGTGATAATAAAGCTTATAACATGAAGTCATTGAAGCAAGGTCACCCATCTAAGCGCAGTCTTGAGCACTCGTGAAGTTGTTCCATCTTTGCTTTTAAATAACCGAATGTCTCAATTGATTTTACAACTAGACTTTGAAAACCAGTAAATTTAAAAATAGTAATAGAATATAATTACAGTATTTTCAAGTAAATTAGAATAACAATCCATTCATTTCACATATAAAAAAGAAAATAACCTTATAATGAATTCTTATTACTTGTAAAAAGAACACATTTGTTGATATTTGCGTGGTACAGCCATACATGACAGATCTTGAACATTTCTGGTAGCTTGGAAATCTCCACAACAAATAAGAAGATCCACTTTACTTCCGATATGATCTTCTACTTTTTCAACAGTTTCGTAGATTTTATCCAATTCGCCATGAGCACAACCTTCTATTGCTATCTTCATTTTTATCCTGAAACAAAAAAAAATCTTATTGAGATACAGGCTCAGATCTACGGAGTTGATTGAGGGCCAACGCCAACCACGTGATAATCTTGAGATGGATGCATGTCAATCGAATTTTGTAATTCACATTGGAGTGCTGGCCTCATTGATTGTTCTACTCTTTTTTGGAAGATGATGACCACATAGGTCTGAGACCTGTGCGTGGGTAATGGATTGGATGATGGAATTGGACCTACAGTTTTAGGTGGGTTCCAAACCATCGGGAAGTGATTTTACAGCAGAGAACAGTGTCTTTTTGCTGGCCAATCCAATCGGTGATCCTTACAAAGAGCGCTCAGGAGTGAAATTTGGGTGATAAAATGTCGGGTTGAACAGAAGGTGAAATTTCACATGATATTGCCTGCCGGCAGAAATGCTCACATTAAAAATCACAGAACATGCGATAAAGCATAAAGTTATTTATATATATTATTCTCAATGCATATTCTGGCATAGTGCAACACCAGACATACAATTTTTAAAGCTCATCATCGATGGCAGGATTGAGAGAATAGGAATGGGACGTTGGAGAGTAGCTTTTTGTTTTTGAAGTGAATGACAGTGTACAGGTAAAACATAATGAGAAGTTTGGTTCGAAACGATCATGTCAGCCATACATATAGGATGTACATAATCATGGAATGTGCTCTATCTATCTATCTCTGGTCACCAAGGTTGAACGGGCACTGGATGGAACAAACTGGCCGAAACGAACTCCTAGAAACCAGTAGGATCGGGTTGTAGTGAATGGGACCAGCGCACACGACCCTAAATACAGTTTAAGGCTAGGCGTACACCAGTTGGTCAAGACAAGATTAGTCACAGTACGTCACTTAGTAGCTTATGAAGCAACACACACCTAATTGGTGTGTGTTGCTTCATAAGCAACTAAGTAACGTACTGTGACTAAACATGACTAATCTTATCTTGTCTTGTCTTGACTAACTGGTGTACGCCTAGCCTAAGTGTTGCAGCCACTTTCAAACTCGTCCCATGTCGTTTGATGACACGTCGTTTTGATGAAACGCTTGCATGCAGAAACTTAAGTCATGTTCTAGAAGATCGAAGCTTTGGCCTCAAAAAAGGTAAAAAATGAATTGTTTCATTCAGGGCACGTTTACCTTTTCTAGTTGAAACAAACAAACAAAAAAAAACGGCATGTTTCGGCCTATTAAAGCCGTGTTTACGCTAGTCTTCCACTAAATGTTGGTTTCCCGTAGTGTCGGTGAAGATCGAAGAAAGTTGACAACTACAAGTGGAAGATTTGTTGCTGCGCGCTTTTTTTTATGAAGCCCACATAGGTTTTAGACCTGTGCATGGGTAATGAGTTGGATTTTTTTTTTTTTTTTTTTTTTTTGTAGATTACGTCTTGGAGACTCCAGTTAAGGAGTATAAGGCAAGTCAGATCAACAATATTATACACTAGATACCATAATTACTTGAATTATTTGAGGTGAGGCTTAATTTTGATGTGAAAGGAACTCTTGTACACTATAAAAAGCTTTATCAACTAAATATTTCTTCAATTGTTTTTTAAATATTTCTATATTTTCAAGACTCTTCAAAAACTGCGGTAGCTTGTTGTAGAATTTCCTACCAATATACCGTAACTAGGTTTTTGTTTGAATAAGCTACTATTGTGACTCACCAAGTGATAATCTCCTCGGCTTCTTGTATTATAATCATGCACATCAAGATTTTGGTTAATATCATTCGTTTTTACATATAGAGTAGCTTCATACACATATAAGCAGGGTACAGTTAGGAGACCAAGTCTCTTGAACAACGGCCTACATGAATCTAATCTATTTACTCTTTCTATACACCTAACCGCTTTCTTTTGGATCTTAAACACCCTATCAAGATTTTGTTTTGATGAATTACCCCATACTAAGATAGCATACCTAATATGTGACAGTAAGAGCCCATGGTAAGCTGTAAAAAGTAACTTTTTGTCATTCAATCTAGCGAGCTGTCGCAGGACAAATACCCCAGATGAAATTTTACTACATATTTTCTCAATGTATGGAGTCCAGGTCAATCGTCTATCCAACGTAACTCCTAGAAATGCAATTTTTTCTTCCTGGTCTAATTGATTATCGTTTACAAACACGTTTATAGCCCTATCTTCATTTAAATTATGTTTGTTTTTGAATTGAAGGTATTGGCATTTTTTACTATTTATAGTTAATTTCAACTGATTTAAAAATTGGACAATGGACTGCACACCTATATGGGCACTTATTTCTAAATTATCTAGAATGGAATTGCTGAAAATGAGTGATGTATCATCAGCAAATAAGAGGGCTCTACCACTAATTAATTCTTTAGGTAAACGGTTGACATATAACAAAAAAAGCAATTGACCTAGTATTGACCCCTGAGGCACTCCAGCTTGCACCTCTAATTTATTAGATTTATTCTTTACTATACTATTACCAACTACTGTAGTTAGTTCTACACATTTTTTTCTCCCAATAAGATATGATTCAAACCATTTCAGTTCAACCCCATTTACACCTACATTTTGCAGTATTTCCAATAAAGTTCTATGATTAACACAATCAAAATCTATGATCAAGTTCTATGATCTCTATCAAGTTCTATGATTAACACAATCAAAATCTAAGAAGATTGCAGTAGCTTTATCACCTGAATCTATTATATCTATTAGTTTTTCAACTAGAGAAACTATGGCTGTTTTTGTTGATCTCCCTTTCTGGAAGCCATGCTGTTCATCACAGATGAAGTTAGCTTCTTGAAGGTGCAGAAGTAACCTATTTAGAACTACTCTTTCAAAAATTTTACTTATAACATTTAAAATACTAATGGGCCTATAGTTTTCTACCTTTTCTCTATCACCACTTTTGAAGATTGGCAAGATCTTCCCCTCTTTTAAGTTATCTGGAAAAACACCTTGTTCTAATGAATGATTGATCAGATGAATCAAAGGGTCTAACAATTGATCTTTACATTCTTTCAGAATTTTACTGGATACCCCATCCATTCCTACAGTTTTTTTATTATTTAAACTATCAATGATATTTGACAACTCATCTTGGCATACTGGGTGGAATTTTAATTCGTTCTGAATCCCCTCAGTATTCCTCATGTTTGCATCACTAATACCTGTATTAAGAGATTTTTGAAGATCCTTAGCAACCAGTTGATAATATCTGTTAAAGAAATTACAAATGTCTACACTATCATCAATATATTTGTTATTTTCGTTAATTATTCTGGGGACACTAGTATAAGCATCTACATGAGCTACTTGCCTATTTTTGTTTATTACATCCCACACTGCTGTGTTAAAGTACACACTATTATTCAAAATTTCAGCTGTTTTCTTACATTTCGCTCTTTTCACTTCTATCATATAGTTTTTCTTTAGAGCTTTGTAATTATCTTCACTTAACATATTTCTAGATAGTTTGAATTCATCATATGCATCTTTAACCCTATTTCTTTCTGCAAGGATATCATCAGTTATTCACTCTTCAATCTTGTCTAATTTGTTCTTTACAGGGACTTTTTTAACTGGACAACTCATAGTAATATGAAACCTTAAAATATTAATGAAACTATCATATTTATCATTTAAACTATTGCTATTGTAAACCCTACTCCAGTTTTCTTGTAGCAGATTCTGCTTCAAACAATCGATATTCCCCTGTTCACATTGTTGAATTTCTTTCATTACTCTACTCTTTTTAATTGATTTATGACCTTGCAACCCCACCTCTAAGATTTGATAGTCATGATCAGATAGTTCCGAGCCGCCTAATCTTGTTTTAGAGTAATCTATATTAGTAAGGATGTTATCAATTATTGTTTGTGATGTTCTTGTGACTCTGGTATATTCATGAACTTTTATTTCCAAGTTATTCATGCATATAATATCCTTTAAATCTTCTGTCATTTTATTCTGTGTTGCAAAGTCTGTATTGAAATCTCCCGCTACAATAACGTTTGTAAAACGAGTAGTAGTAATCTCTAAAAGCCTATTGAATAGTTCACAAAAATTGTTCCATTCCCCATTTGGTGACCTGTAAATACCTAACACCGCTACTTCGAATTTATTGTCGATTTTTACTCTCAAACCAGTAACTTCTAAATCCATTTCCACAGCAAATTTCTCTACATATTCTAAATTAAATGTTTGCATATTCTTAGCATTTTTAGTGAAGATAGCTACTCCCCGACTTCGATGAGATGTCCGTGGTGGATGATGGTGATTGATGAGTTGGACCTACAGTTTTAGGTGGGTTTCGAACCACTGGGAAGTGATTTTACAGCAGAGAACAGTGTCTTTTTGCTGGCCAATCTAATCGGTCACCGTTATTATTATTTTATTTCGTCATGTGAAACTATGTTATTTTCATGAGCACAGCTCTTACAGTGTATGACATGTCAATGTATTAATCCTAATCCATATCAGTTGTTAGATCACAACAGGTAAATTGTCAACAACTAAAAGCATAAAAAATGTCAAATCTTAGTGTCACATCATTTAGTGTTACAAACAGTTCCTACGAGAACGCAGCTTATCTCTATCTGATTGAACAGATACCTGCTACGGCTCGCGGCTATCACTTCCCCAATTGGTTAGGTAACTAGCCCTACTCGACTGTTGCCCGACCAAAACAAATTTTACGAGTTAACCTAACCTGACAATGTTACAAAATGTACGCTTTACTTCTTTCGTAAAATTTGTTTTGGTCGGTCAACTGGTAGGGTCGGGCAACTGGTAACCCGCCCTTTTGCGCAAGCAAAACGTAAGGGTTGATTACATTGGGATAGTTACTCGCTAAGCGAGTAGCGAGTAGGACGTTACTAACCGACCGTGCTACAGCAGCTCAGCATACCAAGCCAAATTATATTAAAAAAATTATTTCTAGAATCACCCCCATACTATGGAATTTCTAAGACAATAAATAATATTGCAACACAAAATTAAAATATGAAGTTTACCAACAATTATTCAATAAAATTTCATCAAAACAATATAGCCTACAATATATCTCATCTGAAGTGTTATGCTGGCAGCCTGCGTGATTAAATGTAGGCTTGGCCACAATAATATTGTATTTTGGTGTTGGCTACTCTGCCAGCGAGTATAAATGTCACCAAATTCAAAGTAGACAGGCTCTCAACTTTGAATTTGGTCACATTTATACACGCTGGCAGAGTAGCCAACACCAAAATACAATATTATTGTGGCCAAACCCTACACTTAATCACGCAGGCTGCCAGCATACCACTTCAGATGAGATATATTGTATATTGTTTTGATGAAATTTCATTGAATAATTGTTGGTAAACTTCATATTTTAATTTTGTGTTGAAATATTATTTATTGTCTTAGAAATTCCATAGTATGGGGATGATTCTTGAAGATGAATTTTTAATATAATTCGGCTTGGTATGCCGAGTTGCTGTAGCACGGTCGGTCAGTAACGTCCTACTCGCTACTCGCTTAGCGAGTAACTATCCCAATGTAATCAACCCAGTATCAAACTAGAGGAGAACTGCTCCCACCTCATTGACAATAGTGCCTAAACCTTTTGCACCAATTCTTAGGAAACAAGGTTTCCACTTTAAAGTTTTCTACGAACAATGTTTCATCAACTTTGGTGTAAACGCACCTTAATAGACATGCATCTGAAGAATTCTAGAACATCAGTTATGCAATATTCAAGCTGTAAATCACTTACTTCCAGTTATAAATCAAAACTGTTTTTTTTTTTATAAATTTATTTGCCGTAAAGCCATACAAGATACAAAGCAATGGGCGGTACCGGTGGGTACTGGCACTGGCAGTAAGAATTTGAGTGAAATGGCACAACAAATTAATGTATGCTATTCAATATGGATCATAACGTTGTTACTTACCTCTTGTGAAAAACATTCTGTAAATAATACTGGGTGTCAGAAGGAGAAGAATGATGGTGTTCAGTTGTCTAGTATCAAGTCACAATTAGCTTCAGCGATAAGCTAATAATCATGAGGTTAAGCCACGGTAGCTTCAAGCGAATCATCACATTGCACATTCAATTGACAAAACATTTATTGCTATAATAATCATTTTGAAGGTAACTGGGTTGAACTTCTACATGAAAATTACAATTCGTTCCATTTTCTAAAATCTGTAAAACGATATTCCTATATTGTTTAGTTGATATTGCACCAATGATCCATATTTCAAACAGCCATGTTTGATGTTGGTGTTGGAATTTGATTTTGCCGTTCCCGTGGGGCGATTGCCGTTGCTACCAACATGATTCCGAAAAAAATAAAGGGATAAGACACTCATTCTATAAAAAGTCACAAGACTTGACTTTTATACTGTGAATTTGAGGTTTGATATTTCTTAATAAATAGAATAATTTTTTATCATTTTTATTCATATTAATCACTATTTATCGTGACAAATTTCAACAACAATGAGAAATAATACCCTTCTCATTACGCGACACTGCTGCCTCCTGCACTTGAAAGCTTGAAACTTGAATCCTACTATTTTACTTTGTTGGTTAAGTTGTGTGTTTTGATTTCAATTTGTTATGGAAAGTAGAATTAATTTTATTTATATTTTCACATGAACTATGATTATCCTAAGAAGAATTTCGAGCATGGAATCTGTTTCATATACACTGAAACTTGGATTGGTAAGCTCCATTCTAATAGGCCAACAAAACTTAGAGATTGCTTAAAGATACTGACTTTACTAGTAACACTCCTAAGATAGAAGATTCTAAGAACCCTAAATATATAAAAATGTCTCAGAGGCATAAGTTGAAAAAAAGTGTATGAGATGGGAATCTTCTTCCTTTATGCATTATGACTCATAAGCTATTTTGCACAATTATTAAAGGTTTAACTGATGATATATAGGTCCCTCCTCAGCATACCAGCCCTTATTGTAGTCTGGACTCAACTCAAGTGAAGCATCATTTGCTCAAAGGATGTCCAGTCCCAAGATGAAGTCATCGCAGATCTCTGCCACAAACACCCAAACTGCAGAGGTGAAGCTGCAGATGTCAGATGGTCCCTCCTTAAGCCACTGAGGCTTTGTCGTTTCCCTGTTGGCTGGCTGGATTCATTTCCTTTGCTGGAACTGGGCAATTCCTTTTCAGGTGGCCAGGCTGTAAAGGTTGGGTATTTACGTTACTCAATTGATTTTCGAGTTTTCAATAAAACAAACTTATTTTATTTTTATAACCTACATCAACTCAATATATTTTGAGATATAAAAACACATCAATCTTTAATTATTAATAGCTATGTATTAATATTCCATAATAATCTTAATTTACAATACAAACAAGTTTATATGGGGGGAATAAAAGAAAATATGAATTGTTTTCGCTTTGCTTTTGCGAGATTAGCAAGAACTTTGTGGTGTTTTCATTAGAAGATCTTAAGTTTTTTATAAAAAGAATTTATCTTTGAAAATATGTATCCTCGCTCAATTTGGCCACGAAATCCCAAATTCTGGCTCTGGCCCCAACGTATGAATAACACTCCTAACGTACCGTACTATTCCTTGTGCACTTAACTCTGTCAAAGATTTGGAATGAATCTCTAAAATACAAGTTTTAAACTGTCCGGACTCTAACAATCTTGTATTTTTCGAGAAACAATCCTGAACTCTAACAGCCTTAAGCACACAAGTGGTACTCACACTGGTACCTCAAAATAATCTCTCTCTCTTGGTAATTTCAATCGGTATTTATATTGAAGCCAGAAACTCAGCCTTGAATTCTTCCTGGCCAAACCAAACTCAGTTTACAAAACATTGTTATTGTATCAGTTGAAAAGATTACATTACTAATTCATTAGTAAGCATTGATTACTAAATCAATAACAAGTCAGTTTTCATTCACCTTGGTGTGATCAACAATAGATCTGTTTACATATTAATGAACCAACTTCTAAAATTATGTTGGTTTGGATATTTTATATATTCATGACAAGGCTTGTTGCAGTTCCAGCAGAGCCACTCTTCCTTCTTTGCTGTTCTGTCCTTTCTTTGGGAGGGTAGCCTTGATGCTCTTGTAGTCGCCTCCTCCTCGTAGTACGGTGCAATTAGACCAAAAAACGGCCTAACCTTAACATCCAAAGTAAAGGTTTCCCTCCAGCTGCAAATTGTTCTATATGGTCCACATATTGTTTGGTAAAAAGTTACACCATTTTCAGCGTCGGGTTTAGGGGGGAGGAGGGTTAAATGGATGAATTTGTAGTTTTTATACGTTTTTCTCGAATATGTAGAAAACTTTGTGGTTTAGCTAAAAACGTGTCCTATACAAAAATAATCTACATTAAATTGCGAACAAAAATGGTCTTTGCATAATCTTGCTAAAGTGAACGGTTCCAGAGTTACAAAGGGTGTAAAAGTAGGCAATTTTCGTATTTTTTTAGATTTTTTTGAAAAAATATCATATTACCGCTATGGAAACTAATTTTTTAATATGTGATCTAATTTGGGTGTTGACAAGTTGTAACCAATAGCCTTTGCTTCCGATGGGAGAGGGAGCAATGACCTGGGGTAGAAAGAGAGAGAGCAAACCGCTACACACCCCCCTCTTCCAAGAATACCCACTTGCTCCTCATCATTAGCGCCTTCTGGAAACTTCCTATGGCTCCTTGTCACAATATATAGCTTATAATGCAACCGTAACCCAAGGAGTTAATTCTACTCTTACATTCAACACATCAAATGTATTTGCATCAGTATGAATCAGCTTACTCTTGAACGTGTCAGTAACGAAAACAATTCTCCACCTGCTTGTGATTTTCATTACATTTTTAAAATAAGCATTGAACCCATCTATTACAATTTCAATTACAATTTTACAATTACAATTTTAGGTATAACAATTTATTTCTTCCTTTTTATCCATACTTCCGAAAAAAAACAAGTATATGCGGTAGAACATTTGAAGTAAAAAACTCAAGTCATGTTGAATGACTCGAAGTTCTCACACATACTACGTATATTTTATGAACAACAATCAACTTATCTGTAGCCTACTAACTTCACATAAATCGAGAAATGGATTAATATACTGACTATCCTCCATAACAATAGGAAAAAAGAAAATATATATTCTTATCTAACTTCTTAATATTTTTTAACAACAAAACAAACTTCATTAAAATTTTCCTTTTTGGCAAAACAGCATGACAAGAATAAAACAGAGAAACCATCATTTTAAAATTACTTTTTGATATCCTCAACACAACTGATTGGAATTACAGGACCACTTACTTCCATCCTGGGCCCAGACAAATGCATAGTTCCTCTTCTTTAATCAGAAGTCTTCTCCTGCGGATCGTAAGGCTGTCGCTTATGTATATTGGATTAGTCTCAGGAAACCCATAGAAGCTGTAGTAGAGTTCCTCTTCTTCAACAAAAGATGCTTCGTACGACGATGAACGAAACGAACAACCAATCCAGGGGGGCCTTCACCACCTTGTCTCCTTCCCAGTCGGTGACAGACATCTATCATTGTTTCAGTAATTTGCATGCCCAGAGTTGATCTAAATTTTTTATCATCCTCCGTGATTTCATCCTTCTCTTGAGGGATTCCGAAAATTTCAACAATGTTCGTCTGGGAGTATTGCTCAGCTTCATCAAATTTATCTTCCATTTCTTTCAACTTTTTTCGTAAGGTATTATTTTCAGTTTTCAAATCGGCAACTAAGTGAAGACACTTGAAGTTTTTAGATTGATCCTCTGAATCATCAATCTTCTCATTGCAAAGATTCAGGGAATTTCCCAAATCAGATTTATCTTTTTTCTATGTTCCTTGGCCTCCTTCAGCATAACCACAATGTCAGATAGAGTAACATCTTCCATCGCTGCACACTTCGCAGTTGATGCATTTAAAAAAAATGGCATAAAAAGGCAATTAAAAGGCTTTAAATTAAAGGCGCTTCGAGATTCGAAAGTGCTCGGCCTACAGATTGAGTTATACTTATTCTTAACAAATATTTGACTGCAAGTCGTTAAATTTCACATGAAAAGTTAATATTAATAACGCAGTTCGTCATGGAACAAGAAATCCAGGAATTTAAAAGGCATTTATTTGTCGATGAAAGATTAATAAGTAAACAATATGAAAATATGGAATTAACGAAATTGTTTTTAACTTGATAAATTCCTGTCCATACCGGACATAAATATTGCAACACTAGGAAATTGCACAATAGCATAACTTTGCACTATCTAATCGCACTTGAAGATAAGAGAGCGCTCGCCTAGCACAACCGTTCCGTTTGACTTCATGTTCATTATTGATAGGAGCAAATTAGCAATAATAAGAAGAACACTGCCTCTTGAACATAAGTTTATTGACTATCGCATAAATTATTAAAGCAGTCGAGTGATTTTTATTCATGAAATATAATAATATAAACGACAAGGTAGACCCTCCTTGAGAAACAGCTGAGCACATCAGTCATAACTCAGAGTTTTCCCAGTTTACTTTTAATTAATATTTATTATCATTGCTACGGACTTTTTATCTTTTTCCTTTTGAAAGATATAATTAGTTATACTTCTGGAATGATTCAAGTTTGGCAGGTAAGCTTTCAGAATTCTTGGATTTCAGTGCTCTATTCCCTACTATCCCCCCTCGCCAGTCCTCAATAGCTAATAGTCAAGCCACGTGATCCGAACTGTAGTTCCTGTATAGGAAAAGATTCAATCAAAACAGAGAAATGAAAGGTATAAAACATCCATCACAAAACTGAAATTGACTGGAAGTTATGGAAAAACTGAGCTTGGATCTAGATTTTTTTTGGAGGATGAAGCCCACATAGGTCTGAGACCTGTGCGTGGGTAATGAGTTGGATGATGGTGATTGATGAGTTGGACCTACAGTTTTAGGTGGGTTCCGAACCACCGGGAAGTGATTTTACAGCAGAGAACAGTGTATTTTTTTCTGGCCAATCTAATCGGTCACTGTTACGAACAGGGCCTACGAGAACGCAGCTTATCTCTATCTGATTGAACAGATACCTGCTAAGGCTCGCGGCTATCACTTCCCTGCATATACTTCTCAAATTTCAGGAATGTCATTGGATAATTTGAGAAGTGTGTGATTACTGAAAAACTGAAATTGAAGACGGACTCTAGTTGTAAACACTACTGTTTACAAAGAATGTAGACGTTCATCGTATTCAAATTTAGTAAATGCAGAAAACAAATGCAGAAATAATTATACACAGTTGAGAGGTAAAAGTCAGCTCTCAATACAACGGTAAAATTAGTTCATTCATTTCTGGCCCCAGCAAATTTATGGTTTGATATAGGTTTAAAAAACAAAAATATTTTTGTTTCAGACAAAAGTGGGTAGGGATATCAGTAGTAATATCCATCTCAACAATTCATTTGTTTCGAGACACCACGCGCTAATTGATGTTGAAGAGAATGGTACCGCTTCAGTTACTGATTTGGGAGTGAGTAAATTTTTAAAAAATTACTATTTCAATTTAGTGATTAAGATTTTATTGATTCCAAACTCTAAGCAAAAAGATAATAATTTCCTTGCAATTTCTTGAGTAATTCGACGCTCTCGAAATTGTTAACTCATTTCACACTTGTATGATTTTACAAAATCTGTTTTATTACAAATACTGACTTGATAGTTTTTTAATACTTCCGTATTTGATCAATGTGGATCTTAATTAATTTCAAATTCTCAGTTTGAATCTATCAACTGCACTGAAGACATACGATTTACGGATATTAACAACAGTAACAAAAATAAATATGCAGTGAATCGAAGAATGCCATTATTAAAAAAAAAACATGCCAGTTGGTTAAGAGCATGCTCCGCAAAAGAGATAGGTCCAGGGCTCGGCATGATTTTTTGGTTAATGGCATGCTTATATTGGCATGGCTGCCAATATTCGTAAATCTGACGTCTTCAGTGAGATTGATAGAATTAAATTGAGAATTTGAAATTTATTAACATCTATATGCATTTGGCAATTGGGAATAATTGTAATATCTAAGGATTAATTTTACCATTCGATCAATGTGCATTGTAATGCCATATTTTTTCTAAGTGGGATGGTGTCCTCATGAGTCTTGAAACTTGTGCGTTGGTAATGAGGTGAATGAGTGAATCATAAGAAACATCCATGGCTGAGTGAGATTTGAACTAAAAATGTTAGTACCTAATCATAGACAAGCGCTTCAACCAACTGCGTTACAACAGCCGCCGAATTATGGCTGTAAACTATGCAACACTATATTGTGCTCTTGTTCAAATTACGGATATGTTGTAAACTGGCCATCAATGGAAAATATTCACGGAATCACGGCATAGAAATGTTTTCTGGCTAGTAAGTCCATATATTTTCGAGAATGAGAGAGCCAAATTTTTCCTTAATTGCCAAAAATATTTTCTCTATTTAGAAAAAATGGTGGTAGTCCCTAGTTGTCTTATTGTCTCTAAAAACTGATCTTAAACGAACATACGCACGGTATCAAGAGTAGGTGTTCCCTGGATACCGTGAAACATTTCAAACGTTTTAGTTTTGCAGTAGGTACAAATACAAGTTCTAATAAAAATTGTTAGTAAATTGTTGTACAACAGGCCCCAGACCTTCTCAGCAGTACCTATAATGTGTTGTGAATGACTTAATTATTAACTTAATTTTCTTAATCATCAGCTGCTGTGTGCCGAAAACCTATCTGTAGAATAGGGAAGTGACTCGAAGGTAATTCTAATGACAACAAAAATGTTCTTTTATGTATTTGTTGATTGAAAAAATAGTGAGTGATCTTGATTTTCGCTCTCCATTTCTGAAATGAGGAAAATACAAGCCCTTTAAACTACTCAGTCGATGTTTTTCACTCTCATGCAAGTGTCGTTGAAAAAAATCTATTTTTTTGTCATTCTTTTCCAGAGCTCTAATGGAACTTATATAAATTCCGCTGTTCTGAATCCAAAAGACTTTTTCACTATTGAAGATGGTGACATATTGTCATTTGGAGTAGATACTTTCACTGATGACCGTACAGGTTGCGTTTTCAAAGTTGTCATCATTGAAGATGGCAGCAATGATGATCAGGTAAAACAAGTAAATGTTATATTCTTTCAACCAAGACATTGAATGCCATTTAGTTGCGATCTTAATCCTCAATTGCCGAACTGTCGAATTTTTAACAGTTTTCTCTGTGCTCATATACGTACAAGTAGCATTTTTCCGCTGAATATCTTATGACTCAAGAGGTCTGTTTTGTCAGGTTAGGTTAATATCAACAAATTATTTATTTATTGGCAACATAACATAGATGCAAATAGAGTACTAAAATTAAAAAGCTTTGGCTATTTGCATGTAATTGAACAGTTTGAAATCGTAGTTTTTTATTGATACATTCCATCTACAGGTGATCTTTTATTAGCTATATGTAATCTATTATATTATTTGTAGATGATGACAGTAACGAGAACTCACAAAAAGCTCAAATAGTCACTGATTTCAACAATAATTGTATTCCCCGGTATGCCTAAGAAATGAAAAAAAGAGAAAAAAATAATATGAAGCAAAACTCAAATATGTGTATATATTGAGCAAAACTCAACTCCACCCTAATATGTGATTTTTTGTAGTGTGCCCTGATTTGGGTTAAATATATTCATCCCTTTGCATTGTGTCATGTTCTCATTGTTAAAATTCATATAGTAGTTTTCATATAACTTGGCAGCAGTATGTTGGGTTCAGATATAGCATGTCCCATCTGCTACACGCTGCCAAGTTATATGAATACTACAGTAGAATAATATGAAACAAATCTTAAATCTATACATACGTAAATTTTTATGAAGTGTGCCCTAATTTGAGTTTAAGATACTCATCGTTTTGAATTGTGTCATGTTCTCGTTGTTCAGATTCATTGTAAACATTTACTGTATTTTATTTGGAATTTTCTGTTAGTAAACCAATGTTCACAGCTTTCAAGTGTGATAAATCTAAAAAGCCTGATCAAAAAGTAAAAACCTGCAGAGAAATATATTCCAGACTCCCTTCCACCCACAGGCTTTCGTGGATGAGGTGCATGTATATTTATAATAGCAATTGCATTATAAAGTTATGATTTTTTATATTTTATGGTATGTGCTGATTTTATATTTTGTATTCTGTTTCATTTTGATGCAAATAAAAAACAAATTTGGATTTGATTGGTAGTTTGGATTCACAAGTAAACAATTCAATTCTTCATAACAGCATATTGCAAATTCATTTCATAAACACTAAATCCAACTTTCAAAAACACACGTCTCTTCAATAACTAGATATTTCGAAATTCTCTTGAACTTTTCTTTTCTCTCCTTTTGAAAATTTGATACCGCCCTCACTCACTCCGGAGGCATGGAATCCAGCACTGGCCTGAATTTTAGTAAGCAGTGCTTGACAGAACTTGTACACCAGTAATTTCTTTGACAAACATAGCACATCCATCCGTTTTGATCACTTGATCACATTTGAAGGAAATTTTTCTCAAAATTCTCTTGCCAAATTTTGAAAATTATTCTGATTATTCCTGTTGATTCGAACATTTTTTGGGGATTTGGATTAACCACACGTGTTTCTTTATCTTTTCAGCAATCGAACTTGCAAAATGGGACGCAAGAGCCTGAAAAGCCTAGTGAGAAGAAAGACATTGTGAAAGAATGTTCAGTCGTTCTGGAAAGGCTCAGATTGAGCAATATTGATGGTCACGAAAATAATGGAAGCAATGTTAATGGTCTTGAAAATGACGATGAAAAAAATAATCGAATGGATGAAGATCCACTCCTTGAAGATGAACCGGCCATCAGAAAAAGACGCCTCAGCCAGGACAGCATTGAAAATTTACGTTCCAAAAGAATTAGAAGTAAGGATGATGATAAAATGGATTATACTATGGATGATATTGTCATCTGTGATGACAATGAAGAAGATAGCGAGCAATTTCCTTGTTCACAAATTTTTGACGACGTTCAGGACAAAATTGTTTCGGATTCAGATAACGATGGTGATTCAGAACGTGAGGATGTCATCGAAATAGATGATGACAGTGATGAGTTCGGTGAAAACGAAAGGCAATGGTTCAACCGATTGTCTCAGACATTTGGTTCACCTGGAGTAATGGTTAAAGAGGAGCCAATAGTACTCATCTCGGATGATGATGATGATGATAATGATGATGATTGTGGTGATGGTGTCAAAGAACCTCAAGATGGCTGCTGTGATGCTGAAAAGGAAAGTGCTTCAAAAGCAGCTGATGAAGTATCAGCAGTAAAATGTGTCCTAGACTCAGAACAAAGAATAACGGATGGTGATATATATATTGATTTAAAGAATGTCCCATTACCTGAAGAAATAATTGATAATGAAATTGTCTCCTCTGATTGCGAAAAAATTCAAGTTCTTAAAGAAAGTTCTGATAATGAAATAGCACGCAGTAGTGGAAATTTCCAAATGTCCAAAGAAAGTATTGATGAAGAAAAAGACTCCAATGGTGAAAACGTAGAAAATGTATTAGATGATTTTAAACCTAAGACAAAAGCTGCAAGCAAGAAAATAAAACTAGTTGAAGCAATGCCCATTAGTAGACGTACTAGATCGAAAAAAAGAAAAAATCGATCTAAACCGACTAAAGTGAATGTTTCTCCGTTGAAACCGACATTGACTAATTCACAGAAAACTCTACGAAAAGAAAAGCTAAAGACCATTGCTACTGTAGATAATAACAGTACAGCTGCAGCTGCTGCCAATGACAATGAAATCAATCCAACACACAGCAGAAGCACATCTTGTGCAAAAGTCACTCCAAAAAGTCGTAGTGACATACTAGTCGACTCATTAATCAACAATAAGCCATCTACTTCATCAAATAAAGGTTTCAGAATTCCAAAAGTAAAAAAATCAAATCGAGATAAGTGTCCCACAGATGAATTGAATCATGATACCAGTCCTACGGAAAATGTCAGTGACGAGATTGCCATAGCAGGACCATCTTCTGCTGTTCCCAAACGAAAAAATGTTTCTTTTAATGATAATATACAATGCATGGAAATAGAGCCCATTGCAGGAACGCGGAAGTACCAGTTCTCAAAATTAGACCACAAAACCATTAGAAGGGCTGACCAGGCTCTACCTATGCAAATAAATACATATAAGATGTCATGGAAACTCGATGAAATATTTTCATATATCCTACGATGGAGTGTAACTTGGCTTGAGGTAAGTTCTGCAGAATAAATATTTTATTTTTCCTACAACTGCTCGTAAAGTATTTCTTTACGTACTGAAAACTGATTGTAAAATACCTCTTTACTACTCAGCGAGCAGTAAAGTCAGCTGACGAACGAAAAAAGTACTTTACCGCTCGCCAGCTGTGTTTGATGGCTTCTCATTGGTGGATCACGAAATCAGTGAAATTCTCATAACCTCAACAATGGCGCAAGCTAACCGAATCCGTGCACGGTCTGTGATGTTACAAACTAAAAGTTTTTATTGTGTTGGAATCCAGAACTGCAGTTGTAGGAAAAATATTGTATGTAGTTCGCGCGTGAAACTTCTTTATCGCTCTTGCAAAATTACTGCGGAGCGCAGTAACTGTTTTGGCTCGAGCGATAAAGTCGCGCTTCACGCTCTTAATACATAACTATTTCAAACTAGAATAAAACTTATTCACTTTCTCATTTTAAAAATAAAATAAAACTGATTTTGAATCAGAAATTACACTTCATGGTTCACTTGAAACGTTTGTGTTCCATAGTGTATGTATGTCTAATTAAAAATCGTATGTATGTCTAATTAATAATTATGTATGTCTAATTAAAATAGTGTGTGTATGTCTAATTTAAAAATCTTTATCTCCATTTTATTTTCCACTTGGAACACACTTGTGTTCCATAATGTATGTTGAAATCATTTTGTTTATGAAGACAAAATTACCATGATGGGTGGAGATGAAGGTGGCATCACAGATGCTGGTGCACAACTGTGATGCTGAACAGAACTGATTTTTTCTCAAATTCTGTATAGGCTACATTATCCAAAGCTTTACAGGATAACACAGTTCACAAAAAACTAACTAAAAATTTAGGTTCAATGAAAATTATCACTCGGAAAAAACTGGGGTTTCAGGTTTCTTTTAACCTAGTTTAATATTACCTGTGGAGACAGTCTCCATGATAGCGTGTGGTGTGATAGTGTGCTAGTAAAATACATTAATTAAAGTAGAAAGGTGCTAAAATCTTGATATAGAGGAAACGATTAACATCTTGAAGACTGTTGGTGTTCAATTGAGAGAAAATTTATCATTTTCTCTTCTTTTTAGTCTATTAAAGGCATTTGAAAGTGCGCAAGTGAAGTTTTTAAGGTTAGAAAGAAAAGGTTGGAGCTACAAATTATACTCGTTGTTGGGGAACAGAATGGACTTTGATCAACTTGCAACGAACCTTTGAGCAGAAATTTACCATTCATTCAAATGCAAGGAAATAGCAATAGAAACAGTAGGACAAAGATAGAGCTAGGCAAAGAAGAAAAGGGAACTAAATACGCCAACACCGGTCTTGTTATCAACAAACAGTTATCTGATGTCACCTGCCGAAATTTCGTGATAAACTTATTAGCTTCTACCTCTACCGTTAAATTGTATCTAATAAAATAATCCGTTAATCACAGTCATTGTTTTCATCGCACACATAATCGTCGATCTCATTATATTCTCCAATACCTCTGTTATACTCCACGCAGTAGATAGGGTAGGCTACAGAACTTGTTAGTGAATTAAAAGTGTCTGGAGCAATCACATATACATCATGGCCAAAATTGAGGAAAATTGTACAGAATTTTTGAAAAATTGCAGAAACTTTTACTCTTTAGAAAATAAAGTAGACACATGAAATTGTCATGTTGGAGAAGAAATAAAAGAAATCAAATCCGAAATTCACCAGATGAAACAAAATTATTAAAAAAAATGAGAGGATCAATGAAGAAAAAGAGAGAAGGTATAATCTATTGTTCTTTGGCGTGCAGGGCAAGAGCTTCTTCGTCTTTAATGAAGAAATCATGAATATATCAAAGTTTCTGCCTCCCGAAGTAAATAGGAACTTAAGAGACTTATGGAGACTTAAAAATTAAATAAATTAGAGACTTATGGAGAACAAATCGTAACAAAGACAGATCACCAGTTGTAAAATTGAATTCAATTGCAATAAAAAATATTATATTAAAAGAAAAACTGAAAGAAAGGAATTGCTACAGTTATGCTAAAATTAAAGAAGACTTCGCTGGAGAGATCAGGGAGACCAGAAAAGAACTATTTCCACATCCTTTAAGACTTTAAGGTGTTGGGGAAAAGTTATCATGATCAGAGATAAATTAAAAGACTATGATACAATGTGGTCTCTTGAGGAGTTGAACAAAC
Source organism: Conomelus anceps (assembly GCA_948455865.1). NCBI lineage: Eukaryota > Metazoa > Arthropoda > Insecta > Hemiptera > Delphacidae > Conomelus > Conomelus anceps. Next base: position 57,743,870 of record OX418220.1, read on the forward strand.
AGGTGGCACAGCCATCAAAAAGAGCGAGAAGTGAAGTAGTATCTCCGAGGAAGCTGGAAGAAGATATCAAGAATATTCATGGTAACCAGTCTACGAAGAAAGGCAGAAAATTAGCCAGGAATAGATAGTATAGATAGATTTTTCACTAAAGGCACAGATATGAATAGGGATGTCAACCAGACGTTTGAGCAGGGAAAGACAAGTATAAAAGCGAGGAGGCAGAGAGATCAGGTGAAATGGAAGATGGAGGTCGAGGAAATTTAACAAAAGAGTCATAACAACCACAAGCGGAACGCGGTATCGGATTCATACGGAAATTGAATAACACAGCAAGAAAAAGGAAATTAATATATATTGACACATTCAACGCAAGGTCAGTCTTAGGGGAGGATAAAATTATGGAGCTAGAAGAAGCAATGGGAGAATTATAGGCTTAGCAGAAATCAGAAGAAGTTATGAGGAAATAGCAGAAAGAAATAGTGGGCATATATTTTGCCACGAGAGGAAATAAAAGAGTTGGATTCTTTGTGAATAAACAACTTAGATATGGATTTTCGGAATTTAGGGCAGTATCAGATAGAATTGCGCTTCTTAGAGTAACAGTTGGCAACAATAAGCTAATGATAATCCAAGTGCATGCACCAATATCTGACAGTCCAGAAGAAGAAATAGAACTATTTTATGAACCAATAGAGGAATTAATTTCTCAGAGAAAAAATGGAGAAAAATTAATCATTATGGAAGACTTTAATGCGAAGATTGCAATGAGAAATGAAGATGGTAGCATCAATAGACTTGGGAATGAAAGAGGGGAAAGGCTATTGAATTTCGCTTCAAGTAATAATCTAAAAATAGTGAAAACGCTCTATAGAGGAGATATTGAAGACAAATGGACTTGGAAATCACCAGTTGGAGGGCTGCATGAAATCGATTACTTGGTTGTAGAACAAAATAACGACACAGTTAAAAAATTACAGGTGTTTAAGACGTTTAAGCATGACTGATCATAGACTGTTAATGAGCGAACTACTAAGGTTTGAGGAGAATTTTACAAGAAGAAATAAGAAAGCGAAATATAACAGAAACTAGTAGTATTGAAGAAATACATAAAACTATAGTGCAATCTATTCATATGGCGTCCAGCAGATTGAAGACAGTGCAGCAGAACGAAAGAAGAATAAGCAACAGAATTTCACAAAAAACTAATGATCTAATTGAAAGACGTGAAAGACTGAATATAATTGTCACAAAAACCGAAGAAGAAAAGAAGGAACATCGAAATCTTAGGAAGGATTTTTGCTTCTATAATTAAAAATAGAATAATGAATAAAATATATGAAAATCATTCAACTGAACAGGCGGGGTTGAAGAAATTATAATCGGTTTTAAACTCGATTTGATAACTTGGAAACTGTCCATCGCCAAGGGGAAAGGGATCGGGATCTGGGGAGACCTGGTTACTCCATGATTGATAATTTACATGCGGCAAACCAAATCATTGAGAAGTGTTCAGAGTATAATATACCGCTATACTTAGGACTGGTCGATTTTCATAAAGCGTTCGGTAGTCTGAGTCATTGTATGATATTGCAGGCACTAGAAGAAGCAAGAGTAGATACTGAATATATAAAAGTCATAAGGTGTCTATATGAAACCACTGAAGTTTATGTAGAGCTAGAAAGAAGAGGGAGAAAAATTAGAATAGAAAAAGGACTCAAGCAGGGTTGTCCACTGTCCCCGGTTATTTTCAACTGCTGTTTAGAATATATATTTCGCAAGATGGAGTGGGAGGACAGAGGTCTTCATATCAACGGACAGAAGCTCACAAATCTTAGGTTTGCTGATGATGTTATGATTATAGCAGAAAGTGCATTGCGGATGAAGGAAATGTTGCAAGACTTGACAAATGTTAGTGAAGTGATGTGCTTACACCTAAATGATCAGTAAACAAGAATTCTGGCTAATTGAATATGTAGATTGAATATCCTATTTGAATATGTAGAAGACTACGGGTATTTAGGGCAGATATTATCATTCACAAACCGAACGGTCAAGGGAGTGAATCACAGAATCGGCAGGGGTTGGAAAAAGTTCTGGGCGCTGAAGAGAATATTCAAAGGAAATTACTCCAATGTTTTAAAAGCCAAAGCTCTGACTATCTGTGTATATCCTGCTGTATTATATGGATCACAAACTTGGTCACTCACCGAGAATTTAGATAGGAGACGTGAGACTTCTCAAACAAAAATGTTGCGCTGTATCCTTGGGATTAAGTTGAGCCAAAGAATAAAAACACTGATATACTAAGAAGAGTGAGGGTAAACTATCTGCAGAAGGAGGCTGATCTAACAAAATGGAAGTGGGCAGGTCATGTCGCGAGGATGGATGAGAACCGATGGGCGAAGATTATGACAGAGTGGATACCGAGAGACAAAACAAGGAAGCGAGGACGGCCACCTATAAGATGGAGTGATTAACTCTCGCAGAGAGTAGGCCATGCATGGGCTACTACGGCTAGAGACAGAGGACTGTTAAATAAAATTATTATGAAATTTTGATCTGAACTTTTATATTACACTTGATAAGCATGTAAAATACTAAAGCATTGTTATTGTCAATCAACCTCAAGTAGTATCTCTATATTTAGAGAGGCTTATGTTCGTCATCGAATGCAAATAAAAGCTCTATTATTATTACCTGTGGAACAAAGATTGGACTAGATCAACAATTCTCATTTCTTAACTAAAATAGTACTGACTAAAGTGGAAATTACCATTCATTCACGTCATGGTTCACTTGAAACGTTTCTGTTCTATAATGTGCTGAAATTTCTCTATTTCCACTTTAGTCAGTTTTTTTTTTTAGTTTCATTTTACCAGTGGAAAAGAAGATGGAACTACATCAACAATTCTCATTCTTAAATTGAAATAGAACTTTCTTAAGTAGAAATTACTATTTATTCACGTCATGGTTCATTTGAAACGGTTTTGTTCCATAAAGTCTGTTGAAATCTCTTGAAGTCAGTTTTATTCTAGTTTTATATTACCAGTGAAAGAGATATTGTGTACATAAAATGTATTATAATTGAAACATATTTTGAGCACCTTACTGAGATGCGCAAAACCTATGTAGAAATCACTATTATGAAATGTGTTTGGTTACGAATATGTTTGCTTCTTTCAATTCCTCACACTGGGAATTTTTTCTACTTGCCAAAATGTTTTCTAAATCACATTCAGTTGTTATTGGAAAATATAATTATTGTTTCAGGAAGAGAAGAAATTTTCTGCCCAAGGAGTTTTACGGAAACCTCCACCAGTTGGATTTGAAATTCCTATAAAGCGTTTGCCATTTGAATTTCAAAATTATTTTGAGTACTACAAATGTGTACTACCACTAGCACTCCTCGAAATGTGGGCGAAAACAAGCAATGATTATTTCAACAAGTAAGCTAATGCTCCATATTGATTAATTCTTAATTCTAAAGGGTAATTAATTATTATAAATCTGGAAATTAATAATGTTTCAATTGAAACTGTATTCTTTTGCTCTGCAGTGTACAATTTTTCCTATTTACTGCAATCTGCAGTAAACATTTAAAAAAAATTATATGTTCAATAATTAATGTAAACCAAGATTGGATTTTAGATTGACTGATCAAGTATTCTTTATTATCTGAATTTGAACAATCATGGAAATATCGATAGTATTGGATTCAATGATAATTCGATAGTTATTGCCTGCAATGTGACTTATTCCCTGTATAATTTATATTTATTGTTGTCTCCTTCAGCCAATCACAGACCTTCAATGAAGGTCAGCCTATTAGAGGCACTTTCTCCCTCAGCCAATAGTATCATTCCGTGTTTAGTTTATATTAAGATACTTTGTACTTTAGTTTTAGTTTGTTTGAAATTGATAATGGTGTAACAACCGAAACTAGTATCTCACTATTTTCAATAAATGTGGTTGTGACAACTTCGTCTTATTATTCATTATTGTATAAAGTGTTATCGAGTTTTATTTCAGTAGTTGAAAATTTTTTTCTTTTCTTTCAGGGCCAATCAAATGTACCTAGTGAAAGTTGATTCTTACCGAAAAGAGAACTTGGAAATTTCAATGCTACCAAATTCAACTGCATGTAGAAAGCAATTAGTGATTAACTGTCATAGTAAGTATTTCTGCTTAAAAAAACAGAAAGTATAGTATATAGAATTTTAAGATTTTTGGAAATAGTAACATAGAACTTATTCTTGAAATAATATTTCCAAAAATTTATTGTTGAAAATCAAGATTTGAGTGACAGCTATAGTCCATTGCTGCTTTGACGTTTTATTTTTATTATGAGGAGCTTTTTTTTGACTCACAATGTGTGAATTGGACTCTATGTCCTGTTAACTCATGGTTGGGTAAATTTTCATCAGTTTTATGTAGTCTATCTCCTCATTTTTTTTATTTAGTATAATTTTATTAAATAATGAGTCCAATTTAAGTTCCAGTTAATTTAATAATTTTGAAAGTTTTTCTCATTGTTTTTAGTCTCATTGAAATACAGAGTGTTTGAAAAAGAACTCCCTTGTTTTAATGTGTCATAGAATCTGCACAAAGTGACATACGTATTCTTGCCTGTCATGATGTAATATTATACTGTTAATACGAAATGATTCATGATGAAATGACAGGCATCCACGTCCTATACTGCCAAGAAACCCGAAACTTCAACTAATAAATGTAAATAGGTGTAAATAGAATATCATTTCTGAGTGTAAATAGAATAATAATTAATGTAGCAAAAAATTTAAGTTCAACCCATAATTATTTAATGTTTGTATCTCACATAAACATTAAGTAGGAATATCACATTAAAATGTTCATAACATGAACTTAACTACAAAAGTATGTTATTGGTTAAGACAGCAGCTATCAATTGAATTAAAAGATATATTTTATATAGATAAGTTAATATGAATCCTGGGAATCTTTTTACACTTATCTTTGTACAGAGTTCTTGTTTCCAGGGACAACCATTGTTCGCTTTTAGCCCTGCTTCACATTCACCCAGATATCACAATCATTTATCACCCTAAATCCTTAGTCCAAAAATATTGGACTCTTGACTGTCTACTGTCTGCTTTAAAACTATTGTTCATTAAACAATTGAAATTTATTAGAAAAATAATTACATTATGAGGTACTTGTTTCTAGAAAGTATAAAAATAATGAAACACACTTTTTAATAACGTACATATCGTTACATCACACAAAGCAGTGTCATAACTACAGGGTCAGTCTAGGGGTGGGATGACCAATGATGTTGCTGGGAGGGTAATACTCTCGTTATAATGATTGCAATAGTAATTTGTAATAGTAGACCTCTAACTATAAATTGAAGTAATATGCATGGCATTTTATCCCAAAACGGGGGTTCGGGGTACTCCCCGGGAAAATTAAAAAAAAATCACCTCTAAAACCACATTTCAAGTGATTCTAGGCATTAATTCTTCTAACATAACACTTCAACCTTGTAATTCGTCAAAGTAAATTTTATCTAGTTCTTGTGTTCTTTTTTCCCATCTTTTTTTCTTCTTCTGCGTTTGGGGGGGGGGGGGGGAAATTTCCCCCTTCCCCCCCCCCCCCCCCCCCCCCCCCCCGTGGATCTGCCACTGAGTTGAAACATTGACCCAAAATTACAATTAAAAATTACAGCACTACAATAGTGCTATTAGATTAATGTGATTTTCTATGTTTATTTTTCTACAGCTTTCATCCATGATAGAAACATGCGAGAAGGATATTTGAGAACTGGAGATTTTGGTATTGCCGAACTGCGCTTCAGTATAAACGGACAGAATAAACACGTTTATATTAACGTATTCTGCTATGTGCAGAATGTATCTGCCAGAAGGTTGGGCAGTGCACCTTATATTGGCGACACGGATCTACGTAAGTTAAAAATGACTCATTAAAACATTAGAAATACATTAATTATGTTATATTAGCGGCCATCAAATTTTACGGATGGATAAAATCGATTTACTGCTAACCAGACAGCTGAATTTGTAGAATATAATGCAGACAGTGGCGAGGCGTGGAATCCTTCACCGGTCATCGCAGGGGGATTCTCCCACCAACGCCAAAAGGGGTCCAAAGGCCCTCCCCAGGAAAATGTTTAAAAATTCGAGGCAAATTGGTGACTTTTGAAGCTTTTGAGCATCTGAAATCTCTCCTCTGAATAGGCCTAACAAAAGCCAAAGACCCAATTCAAAAGGCAGAGAACTAAAAAGTATTTTATCCAATTGCACCTCTTGCGTAATATATATCTTCCCCACTACCATAGACCGACGATGGATAATATAGGAAAAAACGCAAAAACAGCCGAAATAATAGGCTCTGATATGATGCACTCACTCGATCTAATTTATTAAAATAAATTTAACCATCTAATGAATAATAAATAGTACAATAATAGATCACACTCTAAAAATATAAAAAAGATTAACTAAATTGCAAAACAATAATAAGCCTATTGTAAAACTTGAATAATTTAGCATACGCGAAATTCCCATTGTTTACACAACGCTGTAACTGAAGCGCAGAAGCTGTGTGGACTGGGGAGGAGGAAGCATGAGTATGAGACTATGAGTAGGCAGCTACCGAAAACCCACGAGAGTGGCCGAAAACGCACGAAGCCTTATTCATCGCAGCCGGTTGCGATGTATCACAAGCATTACTTGAATGGTTTAAAAACTGAAGGCAGGGGGAATCGAGCCAGGCGCGGGAGGGGACTGGTGTGATTCGCAAACCTTTTGCGCTTCATTATACATTTCGAGCGTCTACTCGTCATATTTTTATTGGTTTTTGATACAATTTTCACCGTTTTTGAACATATTTCTGGGCTTTGAAGCCTACAAATGCCCATTATTAAAGAGTTGAGATTATTTCAATATTATTAGTCCAATTTCTCTACTCATCGCCGGATCAAACGATGACCGGACGCCTCGCCACTGAATGCAGACTAAGTCTGAAGTCTTCACGTCAGCCGTGTCCGTGAATAAACAACCCAGTACGAGCAGTGCAATTGACGTGTACAATGCAATATTTACTCAAATTAAAAATTGTACAATAGCATTATAAATTTGCTTGAAAATATTAGGATCTGCTAGAACTCTGCAATGATCTTAAATTTCATTTATTAACAAACATTTAAAAAAATAATACCTTTGTTATTATATTGAAAATACTTTCACTTCTTAAACTCTTGTTTTTAAGCCTTGGAATTAATCGCCTTATTCAGTACTCTCCAATTGAAACATAATTAATTAATAATTAAATTATTTTGTAGTGTATGTGAACGATTGGTTTGTGTGTGTGATAGCCATTCCGCATTGTTGACAACATGTTCTAGTCGACAAAAATGCAAAATGGCCATCACACAAATAAAGTCAGTGTTCAGATTCACTAGAAAAGTATTTCATTATTAATTTATGTTTGGATTTTCCAATTAAAAAAAAATGTTATTTTTGCATTTATTTATTTTTCAAAATTGTTTTTTGGATTTTAATGTTAATTCAGATCAATTCTTAGTATTCAATTTGATCATTGAATTCAATTATTAATGCAATATCACGTTCAACATTGAAAACAAATATGATCAATATATTTTTCACTCCATTTTTTTATCAGAATATTTCTATTCATTTTTTTTTTTTTTTTTTTTTTTTTTTTTTTTTTTTTGCCCTCAGGGGGACTTCCTTTGGAAGCTACGGGGGTGGCGATCCCGGGGCCCCAGCAAGTGGTGGATGTAGACTGGTTGACTTCAAGATCAAGCTTCCCAGGCCAGTAGTGGAATACATGCCATAACATATCTGTATCACATGAAGCATCCACTGCACTCCTTTTTCTTTCTCATTCCCTTCTTCTTTCTTGTATTTCACTCTGGAACTTTTTTCACCTAGAGTGGCATTTTTTTTCTAATGACTGAGCTGTGTGCCACTCTTTCTTCTATCTTCTTTCTCTCACACCTTTCTATCTGGCCTCTCTTGACGAAATTCTCTGTTTGTTTCAAGCCATGACCCCCCATTTATTTGAGGGGTAAGGGTTAATTTTTCTACATTTTTTTTTTTTTTTTTTTGCTCTCAGGGGCTGAGCTGTAGTGGACTGGCTCAAAACATCAGCCAAAATATTTGTTCCTGCGGGGTTATGGTTTTGGTGATTGATTGGCAATGATGCACAGATGAAATATTGGTGAATTTTAAAACTGCCTTAGTTCGGTTGGCGGCCAGACTAGCTTTGCTCTCCTGGCCAAGTATAAAGTATAGCGAATAACATGATGAATCAAAACAGCTCTTTTGAGAGCTACCCTATGAGATCCTTAGGTGACAACATCCAAATATGTCAGATAAATGTTGAAGGCATAAGTAGAGCCAAGTGTCAATACATATCACGAGTACTAACAGAGTTGAGAGTGGATGTTCTAGTTGTACAAGAAACACATGCAGAGAATGAAGAGAGCCTTGTTCAGAGAGGAAGAATACCAGGGTTTAGAATGGTTGGTGCAACATATCACCATGCATATGGCTCAGCAACATATGTGAGAAGTAGCATCTTGAATGTACAGCTCCTATCAGCAGAGGTCCAAGATGAGGTCCATCTAGTAGTGGTGAAAGTCAATGACTTGACTATTGTAAATATATACAAGCCTCCTGCCATCCAATGGCCTGGGTATGTATTATCAAAACAAAGTCACCCGGCCATTTACATTGGTGATTTCAATAGTCATCATACAGCTTGGAAATACCGAACTTGTGATCCTAACGGGATGGCTCTGATGGGATGGGCGGAGGACTGTGGAACAGAACTTGTTTTTGATGCCAAAGATAGAGCAACCTTCCGCTCTGCTGCCTGGGGTAGTGAGACCAACCCAGATCTCTGTTTCGTCTCAACAGATGAGAATGGGCAGCCTTACCCAGTGTTTAGGAGGGTTTTAGGGGGCTTTCCTCAAAGTCAACATAGACCAACAATGATTGAGACAGGTCATAAAATCCCTCTTATACAGTCATTAAATCGCCCAAGGTGGAATTTCAAACAGGCTGATTGGAAGAAATACTCTGCGGAGCTGGATAAGTGCATCAGGTGGATCCCCCCAGACTACTGCAATTACAAGAGATTCACAGGGGCAGTGAGAGCTGTGGCAAAGAAATACATTCCAAGAGGTGTCAGGAGAGAATATATTCCTGGATGGAATTCCAATAGTGACGGCCTCTTCAGGCTTTTTCGGGAAACAAATGATCAGCAAATTGCTAGGGAGCTCCTGAAAAGTCTTGATGAGGCTCGTAGGGAGAAATGGAATCAAACTGTTGAGGAGATGGATTTCAAGCACTCTAGCAGAAAAGCCTGGAGCCTTTTGAGAAAACTCAGTGGATCTTGTAAGCCAGTCCAACAAGTGCCTCCTGTCCATCCTAATGAGGTGGCAGATCACATAACACAAAATGCAAAAATGGAAGGCAGAGCAGAGGATACTAGAGATATCAGGGAAAGACTCCAGCAGTTTGAAAGGACTACCCCTATGGACCAGGAAATCTCTCAGCCTTTCACAGTGGAAGAGATTGATGTAGCTCTGAAAGGGTTGAAGGAGGGGAAGGCAGCAGGAGCGGATGGAATATGCCCAGAATTTCTAACACATACAGGAAGAAATGTTAGAAGATGGTTGTCACTGTTTTTCAGCAACATACTGCATACAGGAAAGTTGCCATCAGAGTTCAAGGAGGCAAAAGTGATTGCTATTGCAAAACCTGGCAAGGACAATAACAGAGCAGAGAATTACCGGCCAATTGCACTGCTCAGTGTGAGCGAAAAGTTATTGGAAAGACTATTGTATAATAGAATCAGCCCAACAATAATTGAGCAGGCTGGCTTCAGACCTGGCCGCAGTTGCACAGATCAAGTGCTTGCTCTGACAACCCACATTGAAGCAGGTTTTCAAAAAGGCCTTAAAACATCTGTAGGGCTTATTGATTTGTCTGCGGCCTATGACACAGTCTGGAGAGAGGGTCTGATTTATAAGCTTTTCCAGGCCTTGCCATGCCTCCGAGTTGTCAGGCTGATCAATAATATGTTGAAGAGGAGAACTTTCCGAGTTCACATGGACACCAGAGTTAGCAGAAAGAGAATGTTAAGCAATGGACTGCCACAAGGATCTGTTCTTTCACCAATTCTTTTCAATCTTTACACATCTGACTTGCCAAAAATGAAGTCAAGGGTTTTCATATATGCTGATGATATTGCCATAGCCACTCAAGAAAAGCTGATGAAAGAAGCAGAGGTCACTCTCACCAAAGACTTCGTAGAAATTTCTAAATACTGTAAGAAATGGAGACTACGGCCTAATCTGAGTAAAACAGAAGTTTGCTGCTTTCATCTCAGCAACAAGGATGCCAGAAAGAAACTTGCAGTCAAATTTGAGAGTGTTCTCCTAAAGCACAACTTCAATCCAAAATATCTAGGTGTCACTTTGGACAGGACTCTTTCATTCAAGCAGCATCTTGAAAACACTGCTGCAAAATTAAGAACAAGGAATAATATTCTGCATAAATTGTGTGGAACCACATGGGGTGCCTCAGCCAGTACTCTAAGATGTTCAGCGCTGGCACTAGTCTTTTCAACAGCAGAGTACTGTGCACCAGTGTGGCTGAATAGCACCCATGTGAAGAAAATAGATGTCCAGCTGAACAGCACAATGAGGATAATCTCAGGTACTATAAGATCGACACCTATGTACTGGTTACCAGTCTTGAGTAACATCCCCCCACCTAGACTCCGCCGATCCTGTTCACTTCTGAGAGAATTTAACCGTATTATGAATCATACTCAACTGCCCATACATGAGGATATCCCAGCTCTAAGCTTGAACCGACTGGTGTCAAGACACCCACCCTTAAGTACTGCAAAACAGCTCCAATCTGAAAAGTTCCTCATTGCAGAGAGCTGGAGGGAAGAATGGCTTGAAAATGCCCCCCTCAGTGTGTGCTTGGATTACCCCATCGGGGAAAATGTGGCTGGATTTACTCTGCGCAGGCGGGAGTGGACTATGCTGAACAGAATCCGGACAGGGCATGGGCGTAGTGCGGCGGCACTGTATGACTGGGGAAAAATAGCGCAACCTCATTGTGACTGTGGAGAGACTCGACAGACTGTAAAACACATAGTCAGACACTGTCAAAGGCGAGCTTATTCAGGTGATATTCGTGACTTCAGCGAACTGACAGAAGAAGTCACAGAATATATAAGAAACCTGGATATTCGCCTTTAAATAAATAAAATCAGCACAATCTGGCACTATGTATGGATAGCTTGGTTTTATAGTGACATATATATATATTTTATTTTATTTTTAAAGATTTATATTGGTGACAAGAGATGATTCTTGCTGAATATGCTATACAATAAGCCATACGCTAAATAAATAAATATTCATTTTTATTTTCTGTTTTTCAGTTCAAAAATTGGGGCTTGAATACGATTCGAATCTGCATTGTTTGGATCTAGTATTGCTAATCAAGTGGCGGAGTGAAGAAGAAGCACTGGTTACCAATGGCATAGTGAGATTGAAGGTGATTATTTTTTCTAAAATGATTATTATTGTTCTAAATAAAATTGATAAGACATTTTTCACATATTGAAATGCAACAATAGCTTTGAGGTTTTTTTGTATTGGACTATCAAGTTGTTATTTGGCTCTACACTTCATGCCATGATATTATGTGGCTTTAAGAATTTGTGGTGTAGCATAAAACAACTGACTGTGGTGACAAACCATTCATAGCCCAGGCAATAAATGCTAAAAACGTAGCCATTGTAACAAATTAGGGAAAAGCTGAATTTTTGTAGGATGGTAGTATACAAAGTACTTACTCGAAAAATCCAAAGTCCCAGCCCCCACCCCGCTTGCTCGCCCCTCAAATGTCATTCTGAAATGTCACATTACACCGATATTTACATATAAATTAAAATGGACTCAAAGAGCTGAGAAGATGTATGGAGTGCGACAAATCATTCTTGACAGAGGGGCCCAACAATGTTAGCAAAAGGGTACCCCTCTACACCCCACATCCTATCAAGTCACCATCTCTCATCGTTAGTATTCTGTCATATACATCGTTGGATTCAGAAAAAGAAGTTCCACAACTCTTACAATGAAATACAAAAACGTCCCCCTAGATAATGAAAAAAAAAACTATTTGCATGGGTCTAATTTTTGTAAAATAGATTGAAGTTCTAGATTGAAATAGATTGCCTCTTCAACTCTGTGCTTTCACTCTCATGTGTTCAATATGAATAAGGAGGACAGCCTCCTGCTGATAGTTAGTTAGTGTTAAACTGGCGCGAAATCAAACCACATTGTTCCACTGTCGCAATTTTGGCGATAGTCCGAGGATTTTCGTGACACTAATAATTGTGATAGGATAGTGATATTTTTTTTGAGGATGAAGCCCGCATAGGTCTGAGACCTGTGCGTGGATAATGAGTTGGATGATGGTGATTGATGAGTTGGACCTACAGCTTTAGGTGAGTTCCGAACCACCGGGAAGTGATTTTACAGCAGAGAACAGTCTTTTTTTCTGGCCAATCCAATCGGTCACCGTTACAAACAGGACCTACGAGAACGCAGCTTATCTCTATCTGATTGAACAGATACCTGCTATGGCTCGCGGCTATCACTTCCCTATGATCAAACCTTTTTCAGACTAGTTGCTTAGTTTATTATTGAGTTATTGAACAGTTTATTAGAAATTTATTATTGAGTTATTGATTGGCCTATTGAGCTATTAACTTCTTTTAGACAGAATTTAATTTTGTTATATTCATTTTTAGTGGAAAGTTATTGAACTTTTCTTTTTGTTTCTTTTATTGATGCACTTGTTTGATAATTACGTATTAGTGTCTGCTGTGATTTGATTTTGTAAATGAATTTCTAGTGTTACTTTCAAGTGTCGCCAGCATTATTTTAGTGTCAGAACCCATTATGTTATTGTTTTTTGTATAAAATATCATAATTATTCAAATGATACTTCTAGAATAATTAGAAAAATCTAATTTGGGCCATATTCTCTTTCTCAGTTTAAGCTTAGTTTAACTTGGATGTCTTTTCAGGTCTTGAAAATCTATTATTTTTTTCATGAACTCTGTTGAAGAACTTACCGTTGTAAATTGACATTATTTTTTATGAGATTGAATAATTACGATGCTTTAATTCCTGTAATTTACTTCAATTAATTATTTATCCATTATCAATAATCGATTAATTTTAATGATAATTTATTCATTGAAATAATTTATTAGTGGGATTCATAGCAGCCTTGTTCAATCCCACTAAAAACCTTGTGTCAAGTTTCAGGTCAAGTTAAGCTTTCACCAGCAAAATCGAATGTTTAATTTAAACTGCCAGTTTAACTTCGTTAGCGGTTCAAAATATTATTGATAATACGATCCAGAGTTGAAACTTTAGTTGCATTTTTCCTTGATTGTAATTTAATGAACTATATCTTTTCCAATTTATGCTTTGCTTTTCTTTTTCCAGATAATTTCTTACATTCGTCCAACATTGAAACATTTTGTTTCCTTGTTGAATCTGCAAGCATCACCGCTGAGCGCAGCCATTTTGAGCCCCTCAACATTTGATTTCTCAGTTGAGGAACTTCAAATACGTAAACCGCACGGAGTGAGTTCATTTATATATTATTATTCATTGATAAATTCATACAAATTCCTTTAACTTCTCGGAGATTTGAACTGTTGCAGACAATCCTATGAATTTATTGTTTTCTGTCTTTCGTAGTTCTCTTATTTCGCTCTTCTCTTTTTCCTATCAATCAATGCAGATTCATTGTATTTTATCCCAAGCTCTTCTTTTTAATTTGACAAGAGCCTTCCAGTAAAACTTAGCATATAAATTTTATTTAATGAGAATAGAAAATGAAATGATCATTCTCAATTATAATAAGAATATAATATAATATTTGTGGTGTTTTGGCAATACAATCTCAGCGCGACACGCTATCTAGGTGTATTGCAAAGTACATTCCAAATTTTATATTGTCATCATACTTTTTGTAATTGTCACATTTCATGTTTATACGATTTTTAGTCTAATTTCAAGGTTTACGTTTCAGAAATTGAACCATGCGCAGGAGCGAGCTGTTGCACAAGCCACTAAACTCTGTTTGAGTGCCAAACCAAACATAGGGCTAATACATGGCCCTCCCGGTATGTAAATGTTTTCATCGAATTATTCCCTTATTTCTTTCTATCATTTTCATTATAAATATTCTAATCTTACTTCTAAAATATTCATGCATTTGATATTGAACTATGTATTCCCTATTCCCAGTTATGCAAACTTTCATTTAGTTTATCATTTTCTTGCATAAAAGACTTATTAATTTCATGTCTTCAAAAATGCTTGTGTTGCTGCATATTATCACTACATAAATCCTCACCTAAACATGAATGTATTCTGAATAAAAGTTATTCGTGAAGTACTATAAATATATCAGTTATTATGCAAATTACAATTATTTTTCAAAAGTAAGCATTTAAAAATTAACATTGATTTAGCCAGGTTTTACGTTAGATAGGTATTTGGTCAGATAGAATTGAATTCGACTCCTCTTTTTATTGAGTTTCTTTCGCCTTACTTTTTTGTCTTTCTTTCCTTATCCTCATGGTCACCTTTTCTTCTTTTAAACTTTCATTTTCTTTCCTCTTATATCACTAGTTAAGCTGGGCATTCACGTTCCAACTTGCAGTACTGCTAGTAGTACTGCTAGATGGATAGTCGACTCCACTCACGCTCCTACTTACAATCCAACTTTATTCCTAATCAGTTGTGAACGTCGCTCTCGAGCCGAAAAATGTAACCGAAGTTGCCCGATGTTGCCCGAACTTGCACGAAGGTCATGCACTGACTGAGATAAGATGGACGACTTTGATCCGACTCCCCCACACACGCTCCAACACCGTCGACATTCGTAAGTCGTCCCTCTAGTGGTCCATCTAGTCGTCCATCTACAATTCCAACCATCCAACAAGCCCATTCACGTTCCGTTTTCGGATCCAACCTTGAAGGTTGGACTGCAAGTGGTACTGCAAATCGGAACGTGAATGCCCAGCTTTATTCTAATACATGGGAAACCATAGTTGAATAGTTTTTCTCCCTTTCTCTTCTTTGTAGCACATCCCACCAAGGAGCCACTTGATCGTAATTATGATCTGTTTTTATATTTTTCTGTATGTTTTGCATGTTTGTTAAATAAATGAATTCGAGTCACTATAGTGTTTTGTTTTGCAGGAACTGGAAAATCACATGTTATCATCAGTCTGATTCAACACATAATCTCTGAATGTACGCGACTGTTCAAGACTCGTCCAAGAATACTGCTTTGTGCACCCACAAATGCCGCGATCGACCAGTTGGCTATAAAATTGAGAGATATCCGTTCAAAATTACCTGGTAAGATCTATACACTAAAGATAATTATTTTTAAAATATTAAAATTTAATTTTGTTTCGGTCGCCCCAGCTGCAATGCCTACTTGTTTTTGTGTCTTGTGTTTGTTTGTGTCTTGTTTTTGTGTCTTGAAAGTGTCTGATTGTTCAATTACCTGCTTGCCTTTTCAATAGCCTAGGAGTGGAATTTTGAGTGGCTTGGTTTTTGCAAAACGCTCCTCCACAACAATCTTTTAATGAGATTTATGGGAAACTTTGCACACTACACACTCATTTAGATAGTCTATTGACTTCTTGAAATAACAGCACGTGGAACAAGCATTTACACTTACAAAAATTAAATTTTCACCTAAAAAAAAACAATTCAATAAACTCATGTCAATTTTTATTGAAAATACAAACAGGAAATTTGATAGAAGATTTAAGAATGAAATTATTGAGTGGATAATGTCCAGTAGAATTGAGGAAAAACTTTTCGAATGATTTATGTCCTATTTTAATAGTAAGCTAAGTTTGCCATCTCTTCTCTTCTCTTTCGTCTTCTCTTTCTCTTTCATTTTCACCTTCTGATTCTCTCTCTCTCTTTTTTTTCTCCTTGGTATTTATTTAAAATCTCTGTATTATTTTTTCTTTGACAGTTCATTAAGGTTTTTGCTTATGTATAATATTAGCAACTCTTACCTGCGCACAGGATGTTTCCTTGCAGGTAATTATTAGATTTTGTAATTTATGAACATTTTTTCTGAAATTGTTATGATGTGAAGATCTAAATTTATTTATTTCAAACTTGTCAAGTACAACATATTTTTTTATAAACTTCTTACACGTTACTTTTCATAGTCTAAAAATAGATAATTCATCATTTTATAATTATTTTGCATTTTCCACGTGTTTCTTGTAATGTTTGAGTTTGAGAATGGAAGACTTCTCAAACTGTATTATGGGCCAGTAATTGAGCAAATAAGCGTCAGGATCAGACTACCAAGCTTGATATTACTGTAGGCCTAGTAGTGACCAGGGCTGAAGGGTGATGGAATAGCAGACTCAGAGTCGGCTAATGGAGAGAGGGATCACCATTCAGAGTCTTCATAAGCCGTCTACAAGTTTGCGAATCCATCCGCCTGTATCTCTGACCGTTATACTAGAGAACTAGAGTATAACCTTACAAATAAAGTATTGAAATTAATAATTACTGTACTACTATTTCGAAAACAAAGATCACTATATACAGTACCATTATTTGAATTGATTTACTCTCATTACTTCTATCATTGAATCAAATCAAACTTCAAACTTCATTGCCAAATAAATACAGTGATATAAATAAAGTAATTTTTTCTTTGTCTAATCTCTAACGGTAGAAAATCAAATTAAATATTTAAATTAATAACAAATACAAGAAATACAACGAAGAACATAATGCAGAGGGGATATCATTGATATTTACGTTCAACTTAATCTTGGCTCCAAACTATCACCTTAATTGATCTTATTTTTTTGTTGTTGCATGTTATTCATTGTCGAGAGGTTAGTCGTGCGTAGCAAGTTTACTATTAAATGACAATGATCATATTTCTTTCGAATTACAGAGAAGAAACGATTCAAACTGATCCGCACGGGTCAGGTAGATAGAAAGTCTGAAGTTTATTGCCTAACACCAGAATCTTTAGCGGAAACGCAGTTGAAAAAAGCCGCTAATAAAGATAGTGAGGAACATGAGCTCGAGGTAATTCTATATTTGTTTGTTGGAGTGGAAAATTTAGAAAAAATATATATAACTTCCCGGTGGTTCGGAACCCACCTAAAACTGTAGGTCCAACTCATTAATCACCATCATCCAACTCATTACCCACGCACAGGTCTCAGACCTATGTGGGCTTCATCCTCAAAAAAAAAAAAAAAAAAAAAAATTGTCTGACCTATTTTCCAAATCAGTTTTTGCTGATTTTTTCAATTTTATTATTGACTTGCATGTCAAGAAATTAGTACAATAAGAATGAATAAAGAAAGCATAATTGTTAATAAGCACTACATTAAGAGAAATAAGCCACAGGAAGAATAAGATAAATTGGTACCCTCAGATAGGGTATCAATAATCATTGAGAATTGATAGGTTATTAGTAATAATTAATGATGCATGAATGCTAAGAAGATACTCGAAATCTATTTGAAAACTTTTCTTAAAACTTGTCATATGTTTAAAATAGTTTGTTTTTTCAGTGTTGTTGCTCTTGTTCTTGTTGTGATTGTTTTTGTTATTTTCTGCTATTTCTTATTGTCCTCTTTTTCTTCTTTTCCCACTAATGTGTCGTTACAGTATTGAGATTTTTTGTACTGTGTGTTTTATAAATGTCAATATCTAATTGTGCAGTTGGTCGCAGGAAAGATGAGACACAAGTTGAGAGAGAAGGGAGTATACTGAATAAAATAATTTGTAAAGGCTGTTCACATTTTTCAGATAGCCTCGCGTTCTATCCTAACAGTTGTAACAAAAATGGTATTTCTAGTACTTCTCTAGTTATTCCCTGATAACTGTTATAGCACCGCTCTTGCGCATGCGTACTAGCCTTCACCTTCATAAACACCTGTCTCACCTTGAATGCAATCAACTGTAACTAAAGCTAATTGCATATGAGAGAGCCATTTCTGAATCGAGGAAAAACGTGATGTGTGCAATATTGTTTATTAAGTGAATAAATAGCAATATTTCCACTCACCTAAATTAATAGTCACTAGTCCAGTCAAATGAGATACCTTTATCCTCATTGTATTGGAAGTAATGTTGTGATCGATATCTATTACTTTTAATAAGACTTGATATTATCTCACCCACATTTATAATGAAAAACGAGATATTACTTTAATAAGACTTGATATTATCTCACCCACATTTATAATGAAAAACGAGATATTACTTTACATGGTGTCAAGAGCTATTTGAAATTTAATGAAAGAGTTGGGTCTTGTTGTACCTCTAAATTTATTATTTAGCTACAGTACAATGGTATCACGGTGTTGACTTGCCGCATCCTCAGTTCCAAATTTAATTTCGCCTTGAGCTACAACTTTTCAGTACACCTTAAGATGCGGTAGATCAATGCAGTGAAACCATTGTACTGTAAAAAAATAATAAATTAAGTAGTTCAACAACATTAAACACTTTGATTCATTATGAACAAATACCAAAATATTACTTCTACCGCAACAAGTCATTTTTATATGTTTAATTCATTCGGAAAAGTCATTTTTTTTTCATTATCTTGGAAAGTTTGTTCTATTTTGCGGATTTTCCTAGATTGTGCTGTTAGAACCAAAAAGTTGAAAAATGATTCTGGTATTTCTCATCTTCAACAAAGAGAAAAACTATACCAGAATAGTTTTATCAAAAAGTGGATTTTATATCTTATTTGACTGAACTCGACGTTTTCTTTGCAACTTTTTTGTAATAAATGCCTCGCAAATCTTAACAGAGAACATAATGCAATGATTTTACAGTTGAGAATTTTGCAAGCTCAGAGAACAGGATATGCGAGTGCAAAGTCTGATTCTAAGATCGATAAGAACAGGACAGACTTTTTGCAGAAAAAAATTGATGCCATTGATGCATCTTTGAAAACGCTCTTAATAAATGTAAGTATAATTGATAATATTAAACTATTATTAATATAATTAAATAACCTTTTTTACTTCCTGTTGATTTCAAATTTAACAGAGGTCTGCTGATTAACAGTAGACAAATTACTCGTATCTAATCAATAGACAGCATTTAAAATCGCTCAAACTAATCACTAATATTATAAGTAAAAACCGTTCAATCTTTAATATGTGTTCAATCATTAATTGTTATTTCAATCACTAGAAAAGTTTAAATCACCAATAATATAAGTGTAATAAGTTCAACTCAATCGAACATCTTTAAAAAGCTCACTCACATTAATCTTCTAATGGCGCTATCATTAATATCGCATTACACTCTAGACTCGATTCCCGCTTTACCATGGCAACCGGGATCCATTTAGACATCTATAATCTAAAAAGGCCCCTTGGGATATTGATTTAAGTCGATTTTTGAACTTAAAACTTGGTAAGTGGGTTTGCCAAAGTAATAGTGCACTGACTTAACGCAATTTTGTTCTGTTTAAAGAGGATTTCCATAGCAAATTAAGGTAGTAATTGGATTTTACCATTATTACTCCGGTAAATTGGAAGTCGAGTGTACTTGTACGTCTCAAATAAATTATCAGCACCTCTAATTATTGATCTTATTATTATTGGTGATGGCGATATTGTGGTGGATATCCATACCGAATAATTGTAACAACAACTAAATTAATCAGCGTTCGAGATACTATAGTTTCGGTAGTCACGTAATTGTCAATCTCTATCAAACAGTTTGATAACTACAGTATCAAACTACTACAACTATAGTTTAAAAACTATAGTATCTCGGATGTTGACCAATTTAGTTGTTGTGACAAAATCTGTTTTATTTGTCTCTATCTTTATCATTAAAATGCTTATTTGTATTATCATATTTTTTATTTTCATATTGATTTGATATTTTGTCGTATGGCATTTCAATGCTTTTAAGATGAAATCCAATGTTCAATGTAAGTTAAATGCATAAAATCATTTGGAATATGAATGTTTTGTAAATATACAGTTTTTACAGTATCTCTTCTGCTTTTCTAATCTATGTTCTATGTTCTCTGATTTCATATTTCTTAGCTCTATTTTCTTAAATGTTATTTCCTAATATTAATGTTATTTTCATTTATTTTTATTCTCATTGTTTTGTTCATTCTTTCTTTATGTGGAATCCTCAATTGTTTTCTTTTCTATAAAATTATAATTATGAAATTAATTTAAAATAATACTAAAATGAACTAAGACAAAGTCATGGCGCGCTAATGATTAAGGATTATAATGGTCTCTTGACCGGTAAAATCACAATATGTCAATTTATTAACATTATTAGTATTAGTTTTGTGACTGTTATCAATATTTACTCTGTAATCATTATGACTAGGACTTACTCGTTCATAATAGTATCATACTATATTTTCTTATTTGATTCATTCAAGTTCATAATATGAACTTGAATGAATCAAATAAGAAAATATTAATAAATAAGAAAATTAAACTATCAAGTAAAAAAGCTCAAGAAACAAATACAAAATTCAGTCACTGAATTGATAATATCAATTCAGTGACTGAATTTTGTATTTGTTTCTTGAGCTTTTTTACTTGATAGTTTAATTTGATGAAAACATCTTCAGGCCACCTAATGCTGGACGACATCGGACCACCCACTTATCAATAATAAGGGCGCCCGGCCTCTGATGTGCTGCGCTGTGCGACGACAGTTATTAAAACCTTACAGGTTTTCAATAATTTGCCCAGCCGCTGGCACAGTGCAACACTGCACAACTTTTTCGGTGGCCGGGCGTTCATTCGGTTTTAAAAGCTGTCGTCGCACAGCTCAGCGCGAGCTAATGTTTTTTAGTAGTATAACTAGAGGTTCACCCGTGCGCTGCTGCGGGAGTTTTAAATATATTTTCAAAAGGACTACGTTTTTCTCGTCATGTGGTTATAACTCTATTTTTAGCGTTTGACTTTATTGGTGAGAATTCGATTATCATTAGATCAAGCCCCTTATATTGAAAGTTTGTAATAATTATAAAAGAGTGTCTCAGTATTCTTTGAGAATTCTCTTAATTCTCACTGCCGATGCAAAACTGGTGCAGAATATCATACCACTCTTGATTAACATCTGAACCGTGTTTTCGCCAAAAATAATTTTTTTCGTGCTGATGATGTCCATATGAGACTTGTGCGTGGTTAATGATTAGATGATAATGATTTTGTAAATGATGGACGTACAGTTTAGGTGGGCTCTGAACCACAAGGTGAATGATAAGTAAATCAGAAAACGTCTTGTTATTTTTGCCAGTCACCCTTCCAAGCGCAGTGCCGAGCGCTCGTGACTGAATATCACGATCGGCCCGACACCGCGCTCGGTGAGCAGCCATCACTCTCTTTAATCTCTCCATCACTCCCTGATTGTAAAATCGAGATATTGCATTGACATTTGGTATGGATATTTCCCTTACAATGTAAAGATGTAACTAGCCAAATTGTGAGGAGATTTGTCAAAAAATTACTTCATTAAATAATAACGCTGTAAAATGTCCCGTCGTCTATATAGCTTGTTATTTCAGACGTATCGATAACAAGGATATTGATGTTAAACTTTGATTTCATACATTGCTTTTTTTTAACAACTTTAATGTCTGTGCAGTATATTTTTTCTCTGTAATTATTATTAAAATCATCGTAATAGTTTTTATTATTGCAAACCCACACCTAGGTAGAGATGAACTGAAAAAATAATACTAAAATTGATAGATCGGTCCATGAGTTGTAAATAGAGTAATACAAATCAAAACGTATTTTTATTTATAAGCTTGGATGAATAATTTACTTAATAGTTGAAGTTGTCTGACAAACTTAATTTTTTCTAGGGTGATCAACCAAGAGCTCTAAGATATCAACTGCGAGAAACGGAAATATCAGTCATAAAACATGCTGAAATAATTGCCACCACACTTTCATCATGCACGAACGATCAGTTTGTGAATGCTTTAACGGATAAGTAAGTATAAAAACTGTTATTTCCAATGTTGTTACAAGTTATTTTGAAATTATTGTTTCATCAATTTGTATTGTTAATGTACGATTAATTTTTATATCTAAGAGCTGGGCTGGTTTCAGAAATTATGTTGAAATCAACATTAATGTCATTCATCAACATGACATTATTTGTTGAGGGGAGAAGCAAAAACAAGTTGCGTTGACGATGTCTCTAACAACCATTTACCGAATTTGGTATATATTTCATTTAAAAGAAATCACAGAATAAACAAAAACTTAGCATGTTTTTTAGTTGAAATCGTGTATTGACATTTAGTAGTATTGAATAGTAGTGGCGGCTCTTGTAGCGCAGTTGGTTGGAGCGATTGTCTGAGGTAAGATTTGGCTGGCTTTGTTTCCTGCAGCCATGGGTTCGAATCTCATCCAGCCATGGATGTTCCTCATCATTCACTTCATTACCCACGCACAAGTCTCCACTGGTGGGCATCATCCGCAATAAAAAATTAAAAAAGACTTAGAATTGTAGTAATTTTGTGATTATTCGAAAACTGAACATGATTTTTTACGAGAATATTTCATAAATTTTCTAGCGGCCGAGAAAATCCTTCAATAACATGCTGTATAATCGATGAGGCAGCCCAGTGTAACGAGACTGAGATTCTCCTGCCTTTAGTACTTGATGTGAAAAAAATGATTCTTGTAGGAGATCCCCTGCAATTAACTGCTACCACTTTCAGTGAGGTAAGCTCGTTTTTATCTTTTATACGAATTGTAAGGTTCATTCTCGTGCGAGAATGTGGTGCAACCGTGCAGCAAAGAGGTCGGAATGATTGACACACATTGCTTGGGCCGGTGTTTTGCGGGATATAAATGTACGATATTGTGAAAAATCTGTAAATCTGGCAACACACCTTGATTCCCATGGCTTTGTTGTGCTTGTCTCTGGGCATGACGAGATACAAGCGACGGTCCATGTTAAGCACTTGAAATAGAATTTAAAAAAGGTTCCTACATTTTTTTATAGTAAGTTGACGACTGTACCTGCTGTAACCTAATGGTTATGTAACTGAAATTGCATTGACGTGTCATACACCGCTAGAGCTATGCTTATCATAATTATTTTTAGATTACGTCTTGGAGACTTCAGTTAAGGAGTATAAGACAAGTCAGAATAATGTGGTTTCATGTGACAAAATAATAATAATTGAATTCTTACCAAATCCAGAGAAGTATTTAAAGTCTATAGATGTTCAGAAATGATGCAATTAAATCAATAAATGAATAAAATATCAATAAATAAAAGAAATAATTAAAAATAACTATGTAAAATTATATTTCTGTGCAACATCCTTGGAAGGTAGTGTGCAACTCTCTCTGGGATCTGCTGGGATCGACCCTAATACAAATGTGGAAGCATAACCTAACCCACATTCACTAGGTAGCTTTCTGATGTATTTAATTCAATTATGACCAATTATAAATGAATATTTACATTTTTTATGTATGTTTTGTCCTACCAGCTACTTTATTATGGTGAAAAGAATGTTTCAATGCCTCATACAGTTCAAAACAAAATCCATGTCGTTCAAATATGGGAAGCAGATTGGCCTAGCTATTTTTTGTAGCAGAGCAAGTGTGACTGAACTTATTATTGAAGTTTTTTGAGTTGACGGATTTTAGCGTAGATTCACGCAATCACTAATTTTTCAAAACTATTCATCATAGCCATAGTTTAGAGTGTATTTCAAGTCTGTCATGCTTATTTGGTGGATTCTTCAACTGTCGCATAAAGGTTGTTCTCTAATAAAACTCAAATAACATATAACTTTTAGAATTGCAAGGTATTTGAATTTATTGAAACAAACAATAATTTTAAATGCTCCATCTGAATGCCTATAAGTTTGTCTTAAAAAATGTCTAGTAACTTGTTTGGAAATTCAGATTTATTAATTCCCAAATACTAAATCTTTGAGCATATGAATAGCTCTAAAATCCTTAGGCAGGGAAGGATTGGAT
Source organism: Conomelus anceps (assembly GCA_948455865.1). Classification (NCBI taxonomy): domain Eukaryota; kingdom Metazoa; phylum Arthropoda; class Insecta; order Hemiptera; family Delphacidae; genus Conomelus; species Conomelus anceps. The sequence continues at coordinate 57,768,044 of OX418220.1, forward strand.
GTTTTAGGGATGGGTTGAATGATGGAACACTTCCAGAGGTCAGGAAAGATACTCCTTTGTAAAGAAAAGTTGAAAATGTGTGTAATGGAAGTAGAACGACAGGCAATATCTTCTTATAAAACACAATTCGAATTCCATCTACCCCCCTGGTATTCTTTACTACAGATCTGACTGTAGGTTCAATTTTATTTGGTGTGACAGGAGAAGAAGAATCTGTTGGGAAGGTTAATATGAGAAAATGTACTAATTAGATTTGAAGTTTTTTTCTGAGGATGAAGCCCATGTAGGTCTGAGACCTGTGCGTGGGTAATGAGTTGGATGATGGTGATTGATGAGTTGGACCTACAGTTTTAGGTGGGTTCCGAACCACCGGGAAGTGATTTTACAGCAGAGAACAGTGTATTTTTTGCTGGCCAATCTAATCGGTCACCGTTACAAACAGGACGCAGCTTATCTCTATCTGATTGAACAGATACCTGCTACGCCTCGCGGCTATCACTTCCCTATAGAAACTGAGCGATCAGAAAAATGAGATGGGGGAAGTGGAGTAGCACAAAACCTGTACAATTAATTCATCAACTTACACATTTAAATTAAAATTCTTTTAGCTTCTGATTTTTCCAGAGGACAGAAGATGGCTGCTTTGGTTTAAATAGTTCATTATAATATCTCAACTTATAATTGCGGAACATTTATTTTTTTATTGCTGATGATGCCCACATGAGTCCGAGACTTGTGCGTGGGTAATGAGGTGAATGATTTAACATAGATGCCAGACGGAGGAGCGGGATTCGAACCCACGACCGCTTAAACGACAGCAAGCTGAAGTTGTGAGGCCCCAACAATATGTGTTGTGATTGCTAATACATTATTTACTTTGGAGAAAAATTCGCTGGGACGTGTCTCTATCAGACCTCATCTTGGAAAAATCATTATTAAACCAAGGACAGGGCTTACGGCGTAAGTGCGCTGTTTTTACTGAAGCATATTTATCAAGCAATGAGAAAAGTAGTTTATTAAAAAGGAAACTTTATCGTTTATGTTAGTGTAAGTTTGAATTTCGTGCCATAGTATGGTAACCGCTTGTACAAGGCACAAATCTGCATTAAAATGCTTGAAATCCCTGTATGTTACAGTAGAATCATATTTAACCGGATGATGCAAACGATAAATAACATAGATAAGATCATGATCAGAAAAATCTGGACGGGTGATTTGACTGTTGGAAAGAACACAATCATTGTCACTAACTACTGCAAGATCAAGTAATAAACTAAAAGATGCAGTGTAAAATGCAGCCTGACTTGGCAGAATTGTTAAATTGAAGGAGGCAAACATGTGTCTGGGTTGTTTACTTTCGAAACTATCCACAAAACTAAATCACATGCATTAAAATCGCCCATTATTATGATATATGCTGGTAACTGTGCATGACTTCGGACAGTGCATCTCCCAGACGGCCAGCCTTCGGTGGTTGGTAAACTGTAACAAACAGCATAAGTTACGAGCCCACCCTGACCTCCAGAAAAAAATATTACGGTGAATGGGAGTACATCTGCTGGGAAGACACGATCATGCAAGTAGGAAACGTGGAACACAAGTAGACCGCAACACCACCAACACCCTTGCCAAGTATGTCATTACGCAATAGTGTAAAATCAGAAAGCTCAAAACTACTAGATAATAAACTCGGTTTGAGTCATGACTCACTAATTTCGATCACATCAACAGTAACTGTTGTGATAATAGTTTTGAACTCGTCAAATTGAGCAGGCATTGATATGACACAGTTTAATAGATGAGACAGAATTGGCAAAGGCAGCCGCGAGCTCATTGATACAGTCAGACATTCTTATTCCTAGCCTAGACGAATTAGGTGATTAGGCGAATTATGAGCTTATAATAACTATTATATCTATGTGAATTGGATTATATGCGAACCAGATCGGAAACTGAAATACTTTCCCAGAAATAAGCAGGCAAAATAATTTTGCAAGAATAGTTCGGCTTGATATAAGAAGATGAGAATGAAGAGCTTTTAGAATAAATTGATTGATTTAATTTAGCATACGATATAGGCTTCTTTGATTAAGAGTTTAAGGTAACAGCCACAATGACGAAGCTAAAGACGAGAAGACGATTATGATAGTTGAAAATATATAAGTACTGTAATTGTTCTATGAATTTACAAAGCTAAACTAAGGAACTATTCCAATATATGAATATGAGTTGCAATTTTATAATGATAGTATGATTGTGATGTATCTACATGAAATGGCGAAGTTTGAACATATAAATGTCCATTCTTGGAAGATGATATTCTAGGATATCCTCATCAACACTTGACCGCAAGCTAAGGTAAACTAAAGTTAAAAACTAAAATAAGATGAATAAATTATTTAAAGGTTATGAATGATTAGAACAAAGTGGTTAATAGAGTTAATTTACAATAATAATAATAATAATAAAAGTTATTGATTGATATTTTCTGATCTTTCTCTCAGAGAGAGAGTGAGACAGAAAGCATACGAAAGTGACGTATATGATTTGAGTAGAGTACAAAACTCATGAAAATTTAATGATGTAAAGGGACACCATTTGACCTAATTTAGGTCAAAAGAATATGCTAATTAGTCAATGTGCAATAAAATACAGTCCATCTATCTTTTTCTAGACTGCAGCTGGTAACAAATATCACTCATTATTTTATTCATCTCACCAATACACGCATTTCAGAAAAGATATTCTTTTACTTCTGTATTAGCAACTGATTAATAGGGATCTCTTTTAATAATCAATAACTAACAGAAAATTACCAATGACTCAGAAGAATAGTCTTGAATTAATCGATTGAGATATTTGGAAATTTGAGCCAATTTACTCACTGAATAACCAGATAGTTCTCATCTCATCTTGTCCTTTTTATGTTTATTGTTCCAGGTTTCAAGACAAATGGGTTACGGTAATTCCCTGTTTTCTCGAATAAATGAAGTATGGAAAAATAATAAAAATTGTGCTAGTGCTTCTCCCATTCATTTTCTGGACACGCAGTACCGAATGCACTCTTCCATAGCAAGCTGGCCTTCCAGATTCGTTTACCAAGGCCGGCTCAAGAACAATGATTTGCTGCAGAAGGATTCAGAGCTGAACGCCTACATGCTGATCAATCATAGTTTCCCTCAGAGTAGAGAAAGGTAAGAAATCATCTAGAATCATTGTATTGTAATAGTAATTGTTTATTTAGAGCTAAAGTTTACTCACTGTGGAATGGCATTCACAATTTTCAGGAAATGAAACCAGGAACCTGGTTATAATACAATCTTTGAGTGAAAAGTCTATAAGACTTTGCTAAATTTCACTGAACCGAATTCCGAAAATCCACCCATTCCATTCTCGGAACAGAGTTTGAAAACCTTCGAATTTCTTATTCATTTTAATCAATTAGGTTCTTTATTCGCATTAAATCATACACAAATATAATATAAATATTACACAATTTTGGGAATATGGAGTTATGGGGTAGAGTTCAAATGGGACACGGTTTTGGTGGATTAGACCAGTGGTTGGTAGTATATTCTCAAAACCACATCAATAAATTAGAACATAAAGCATGTTTATAAATCATTTTCATGATTGATAGTTGTTTACAATGTTGACGGCTAGTAGCTAGTTCTGTATCAATGAAAGCATAAAACTTTTTAGTTCACAATGTGTATTATTATTATTCATAATTTATTGCTCAAAATTCTGAGATACAATAAATTCTATCAGATAGCTTTACACACAATGCATTCCGGTTTGTATGAGTTAGAAAAAAGCTATACTTCAAAAACACCATGTCTTTCGCAATACATGGAATAATCAATTTGGTCTACAATGCTACACTAATGCATAGTTTTAGCACACCGGTCAGATAGCTTTACCTGGACAATTTTCGTGATCTTGTCAAAATGTGCAGATTTTTTAAGAATAGTGTTTCTTTCAACATATATCGGTATTCTGAAACAATCCATTTAATAAGACAAACACGGTTCTATAGAGACAAGATAAAAGAGGCATTTGATCATTTTCTTGACATATTATGCGATGCCAGTCTTGTACATTGGATGCTTGCACAGTGAAGCTTTGATACTAGCTGCGAAATCAAACAAATGGTGGTGTATCAGCTGCAAGCGATAAGTGCGCCAAGGCTCAATGATCAAGGAATGTTTTTAGCAAATTATTGAATGCAATCTTCATTCTTGTACAGGGAAACGAATAGGATGGAGGCTGAATTGGTAGTAAGTATGGCTTTTTCAATTTTGAAGAAGTCATCTTCTGAAGCTCTGCGTATTGGAGTCATTACTCCCTACTCGAACCAGCGGAAGTTGATACAAACACTAATAGCTAATAGGTAAGTAGAACACTTTATTTCTTCTTTAAAAATTTTCATAATTCATTTATTCCTCCTGAATTCTACTGTATACAGATAAGCTGAAATTTGCAGTTACAGTCAGCATTGGAACGAACTTGCGAACTTAATTCGTGATTATCAGTGATTTTGAATTAATTAAAAAGTCATCTGAAAATAATCAAATCAGCATTGTGTGGCAAACGTTGCAGAAGTTTGAAAGCGTCATTATTGGTTTTCCTTCTCTACCAATAAAAGTCATATCCTAATAGAGACAAATGTTATTTATTTACTTATCCAGATTATTGATGACGATTAAAACTACTGTATTTAATAACGGAAAAATCAATGAATATTTTTCCACAGATCAAACATCGAATGCGACTTCGGCAATCGGTTAGAAGTTAATTCAATCGATGGATTCCAAGGGCAGGAACGTGACGTGATTATAGTTTCATTAGTAAGATCCGAAGGAATCGGATTTATGTCCGATGTGCAGAGAATCAATGTCATGCTGACACGAGCCGAACGTTGCTTACTTGTTTGCGCCAATTTCAAGGCATTTCTCGTGAGTTCTTTTCCATATTACTATAGTAGTAATAATAATAATGATAATTAGTATTGAATAATATTTTTTTACTGATTGATTCAGGCACAACTTGATGACTTGGGTGCTCTGGTAAATGTAGCATCATTACCAGACCTGCGTGTAACCGTGCTCAAAAGAATATTATGGTATTTTGACTCCATGTAATAAGAATTCGAGAGCACTTGTACTTCTTCACTTCTAAACGATTCTCATATTTGGCTTGTAGGTTAAGTGATTGACTGCTACATTTGGATGAACTTGTCACTTTTTTACCTCTCAATAGAATTTGAGAAACATAAGTTTTAAGTTTGAGCTGCAACACAAGGATTGACAGAACACTATGTGGCAGCCATTGTCTCTTCCTAGGAGAGTTGTTTCCCTACTTTCATGGGAAATAGACAATCGAATGTCAAGTTCCGTACACTAATTACTAGTTAGTTTAATTTTCAATCTTGCTCCCTTTAGTCCATTTCGTTCCCCCCCCCCCCCCCCCCAACTTTATTCATACAAGCGTCGTCACTATCAACACTCAACTGAGGAGGGTGCCATAAACATTGGAAACCTTGTTATTTTCGGAAATAAATTCGAGTAGAATTAACAAGATTTTCTTTTCATCTATAATAAGATAATTTTCAATTTTTGAAACAGATTTGTTCTCGGCGTTTAATTATCTTTTCCTACAGTGACCCAAAAAAGCGCCTATTTTTGCACTAACTGTAGCACACAAAATAGTCTATTCCTGCACCAGTGCGAGAAAGTAAATTCCAGTGCGCGAAAGTACTTTTTGTTAGGCTGGGGCTCCACTGGTAGTTATTTATCGCGCTACAAATTGTGGTTGGTAAGTCAGATAAATGAGAAGGTAGTGAACAAACGGAGGTGGCTCCACTGGCGACAGTCTGCAGTGTGAAACATTTTACGGCACGCTGCAGAATGAAGTGTCGCGCGGAAATGGAACCTGTCCCATTTTCGCGCCACACTTTGCCGCCATTGTATGGCTCCACTAGCTATAGACTGTAGTAACGCGTCAGTCTGCTGCCGACCAGCATCCAAGGCTATTCTTTTGAAGTTGTATTATGGATTGTTTCAAGTAGAGTAAAGTGAATCCTATTGTGAAAAATGGAGTTTGAACTTCATTGCAAGGTTATTCTATTCGAAGTAGAGAAATACAACATTTCATTCAGTACAATAAAAGTGATGAGAATTATAAAAACAGAAATACTAGAGTTGTAACAAGTAATCAAAGGAGTTTTGAGACAAGCGATAAAATTAAAAAAAAAACTTGTCTGAATACTTTCTTAATTTGCGATGCAACATGTGGAACAAGCCTTCAGACTTCCTGTTACTTATTATTAGGTGAATCCACCATTTTCTCTTGTGTAACCGGCATCGTTTATAAACGAAAAGTACTCTGAGTACAACATTACGAATATCAACTTGATGCATGATCGGTCCCGGGTCACATCTACTGCTACAATGAACTGCTAGTGAAGCCATGGCGAGCGCGACGATGCTACAGATTGCAGTTCAATTTCTGTTGCCTGTGAAGCCACCCAACTGTCGCATGTAGCGCTCGCAAATTTCAGCGCAATAAACTTCAGCCAGTGGAGCCCCAGCTTAACACTTGATAGAAAGTAGCTACTTTCTGTAGTTTTGTCACGTATGGAAAGTGCCTCTTTCCTGTACTAGATCGGAAAAATCAGCTGACAAATAGGGCCTTACAGCCGTACAAGATAGGAAATAGTATATTACATTACTAGGCTGGAAAGTAACGTTTTGCCGGTCGAGCATATGATAGTTGATGCACAAGGCAAAAGCCAAGTGCAGTAATGTGAATATTTGAGAACTGGCAAAAGTTTACAGCCGTGTAATGTACGATATTTTTTGTTATACTTGATAGAAAGGCATGATACAATCAGCTGGATAATATGCAAGACATTCAAAAGTATTCAAGACAATTGAATCAGCTGCTTTATTTAGATTCAGAATTTGATGGGCGAATTCCCAGATAGAAACCAAAATAATGATAGCGTAGTGCAATCAGCTGGATAATATTCGAGACAGGTATTGAGTAATGTAATGAGTTGACTATATCTATACTTATAATATACTAGCTGGCCCGACGCGCGTTGCTGCGTTCTCATAAAAAAATTTCTTGATTTTATTATTTGCCACCTCCCGCTGAGGTTACATTTCAAATTAGGAAAGAAGTTAGTCCTAGGGCTCTTCCAGCTGATCATAGAGGCTTCATTGTTTTCTTAATCACCACCTTTGAATGAAGAAACATTCTTCTTCTTCTTCTTCCTTTCACGGTTTAGGCATCTCTGCCTGTTCCGAACCTCATATCCGTCCATCTTTTTCTCGGACGCCCTCGGTCTCGTTTGCCTTGTGGGTGATAGTTTAGCACCAGCTTCGGTATGAAGAAACATTTTAAATTTAAACCTCCTACGGGTAGAAGATAGGTTTTTTATTTTATTATTCGCCACCTCCCGCTAATAATAAGCGTATGGCTTTTAATGGTGGGGAGACCCTTACGGGTAGTTCCACCTTGCCGTTTTGTGCCATGTTACGGGGAACATGGTGGACCTACTATTTTAGGTGGGTTCCGAACCACCGGGTAAGTGATAATAAAGCTTGTAGCATCAAGTCATTAATAATAATAATAATGTTTTATTGTTCAAGACATAGAATGCATAGAACATTGTCATAATAAGCACGCAGCTACAAATTAATATTTTTGTATATACATTACTTCTATATCATATACAGTACAGTCATTAAATCAAAATAATAAAAAAAACAATGAAATTAAGAAACTATGCTATTCACCTGGCATAAAAGTCACTCAATCTGTAAAATGACCCATGAACGAGGAAGGATCGAAGTCTTGACTTAAAAATATTTAGTGAGGAAGCATTTCTAACGGTCTCTGGGAGATTGTTAAAGATTTTCGGCCCAAGATAACCAACTGAAGTTTGAAAGAGCGCTGTTCTGTGTGGAGGAATGACTAAGAGGCTTTTATTTCGTGTACTGTACATATGGCTAAGATTATGGGAGGTAAACAGTTGTTGATTTTTAAAAACAAAAATTGAAATTGCCGAAATGAAGAGGGATGGGAGAGTTAAAATTTCCTCTTGTCGAAAGTGATCCCGACAACTTTCTCTGTAGCCCAGACCTAATATGACTCTTATACTTTTCTTTTGGAGTTTAAAAACTCTCTCAAAAGAATACTGAGCACATGTGCCCCAAAACATGAGGCCATAGTTGAGGCAAGGATGAACCATGCCATAATACACTGTCTTCAGTGTCTGCTTGGGTAGAAAAAGTGACAGTTGCCTCAGACAGTGCAGAGATTTGTTAAGACTGCGACAGACATGATCTACTTGGCTTGTCCATCTGAGGTTAGAGTCAATGTGGACACCCAAAAACTTAAATGTTGAAGATAACAGTATATTGTCATTATAATACTTTAACACTTCATGAGATGTGTCAGTCTGTCTGTTGAAATGAACCACCTTAGTTTTATCAACATTCAAGGAGAGCCCATTCGATGAGAACCATCCAGTCAATCTGTCCAGAGCCACCACAACCCTTTCCTCAACATCCTCCCTGGAACCACCACGAACTACAACACTTGTGTCATTTGCATACTTTATAACTTTCTCACTCTCAACTGAGCTTAGATCATTCACATAAAGCAGAAATAACAGCGGTCCCAGAATGGAGCCCTGTGGAACCCCCGCTACAACAATCCTTTCATCAGAAAAAGCCTTGCCCCTTGGATGACCTATTTGAACACACTGGCGGCGACCACTCAAGTATGATCTGAACCACTGAGCTGGCAGTCCTCTAACCCCATACACCTCAAGCTTCTTTAACAACTGATTGTGATCCACAGTGTCAAAGGCACGACTCAAATCACAGAACACTCCACATGTCACCTCCCTCCTATCCAAACCCAGAATAACTGACATGAGCATGGAATTGATTGCATCACAAGTTGATTTACCCACCCGAAAGCCAAATTGGTCATCAGATATAATTGAGTATTTGGTCAAAAAGTCAGTAAGCCTATTGTACACCAAACCTCAAAGATCTTACTTGATCATTGAAGCACGGTCACCCATCCAAGCGCAGTCTTGAGCGGTCGAGACTGAACATCACGATCACTTGAACACCACGCTCACCGCATGACCAATCATCACCACCTCACCTTCCGCCGAGGCTGCATTTCAAATTTCTAGCTGCATTGGTTAACAGATGTCATCAACCTGGCATAATTACATTTCATCTTACCCAGTCGTATGTTTCCTACATATTGCAAGGCTCCAACTGAATGGTAGCCTACATGCAAAGTATTTTGCTGTTCAAAGATAGCGTAAATAACGCCGCTAAGGGGCCTGCCATATGATTAAAAACTGTTGACTTCAATCAGCTGTTCCTTTAAGCTGTTTGGCCGGCAAGTTCAGTAGGTTAGGTCTATAAAATGGATTAATTAATAATAATTATTAGCTCCCCTATTAAAATTTATGGTCAGAAACCATCCCCAATATTCACACAACATATTCCTAAAGTCTCATGCCGATCTGTCAAGTAGTTTTGAAGTCTATAGGGAACATACATACATACATTCATTTATATATATATATATATCGATATATGTGTCAATGGAAAAAATTTTGCCACACTCCATATGTTTTTCCCTATCTTGTACAGCTATAAGGCTCTATTTGTCAGCTGATTTTTCCGATCTAGTACAGAAAAGAAGCACATTCCATATGTGACAAATCTATGGAAAGTAGCTACTTTCTATCAAGTGTAACAAAAGAAACATATGGAGTGGGGCAAAAATTTTTCTGTTGACTCACATATATTATATAATGTAACTCATTACATTATACTCATTACCTATGACTCAAATATTGACCTGTCTCAAATATTATCCAGCTGATTGTGCTTTATTATTTTTGATTTATGGAAATTCGCCCATCAAATTATGACTATAAGGCGAGCGAAGCGAGTCTGCCGGCTAGTCAAATTATGAATCTAAGTAGAGCAGCTGATTCAATTGTCTTGCATACTTTTGAATGTCTCACATATTATCCAGCTGATTGGAGCATGCCTTTCTTCTTCTTCTTCTTCTTTGGTCATCAACCCACAGGTTGGTTGGCAGCAGCACGCCATTCCGTTCTTCTGTCAGCTTTCCTCTTCAAATCCGCATATGTCTGGCACCCGGTGTCTCTCATTATTTGCTGGATGTAGCTCAATCTAGGTCGTCCTCGGCGAGTTCTTCCTTCAATGACTCCTTCCAATATTCCTTTGATGAAGTTGTTGTGCCTCAAAATGTGGCCTATGAGGATGCCTTTCTATCAAGTGTAAAAAAATATCATACATTACACGGCTGTAAATTTTTGTCGGTTCTCACATATTCACGTTTCTGCACTCAGCTGCGCCTCGTGCATAAACATAATATGTTATGTGTTGTATGCTATATGTTAAACATATTATGCTCGACCAGCAAAACGTTTCTTTCCAGCCTATTAACGTAATATACTATTTCCGCACTCCAGATTTGCAACCTAACAACAACGAATAGTGAGCATGTAATACACAGGTTTACTATTCTGCATTCAAAAATAGGTTGGCTAGTCTGCTTCACTTACGAAATATAGTCAACAGTAGTTGTTGAAATCGATTTGATTAGAAGATAGGTTATGTTAGGAATTGTCAGGTTATGTATGTCCTGTTTTGTCTGTTTAAATTAATTTATACATTACTGTAGGAAAAGTTTAATGTGTCATTCGAGCGCAAAGTATTGTTTCTGCACTCGAGAAACTTTTTTCACTCGCCTTTGGCTTGTGAAAAAAACTGTTTCTCTCAATGCAGAAAAACGCCACTGCACTCTAGTTACACAAATAGCTATTATCGCATTATACGTAGTATAATAGTAGTAGGTACTTCAAACGACATCTGAGTGCTATGCAATTATTTTTGTTGTAAGTAATGTTGTTGACATGATATTTTGTAGCAGGTCTTATTTTATACTAGAAATGTACCATAACTGTAATTGCCTAGAAATGCTCAATTAGGAAGAAGAAACTAACAACTGCTGAGAATAATGAAATGAAATTACAGGTTTTCAATACCTAAGTGCAGGGTTTACAGGATTAAAATTAGTTCAGCCACTTGTATAGGTCCAAAGCACAAAAGGGGGAGAAAGCCAAAGTTTTTCTGGGCTATATGACAACATAAAAATTGCTGTAAATTACTATTCTATAGTCAGGGGCCCCTACCCAGCCATTTAAAAGAAAAACACATTCATAAACATTCTCATCTATTTTTCGCCACACTATCTTCCTATTGTCATATACTCTAGCTATATCTGTTAAGATATTAATAAGTATAGTATAACTTTCTTTACAGACGAATAACATTTGGAAGGAACTGTACGAAGACGGTTGCAGGAGGAGAAAAATCTTCGCAATCAATGAGCTCGATGAAGAACAGCTGAATGAGTTAATGGAAACCATCTACGCAAAGCAAAAAAGAACTGTATCAAAAGTTCGATCTCGACATCAATAAAAATTTGTAAAAGGGATTGAAACGCTATTTGAATAACTGTAACCTATATTTTTGTACAGGAAATCTTCAACATACTTGAAAAATTCAAATGAATGTACAAAAAAGGTCCGCACAAAACCTAACAAGTATTTTGAGATAGGTCTATTTAATTTGACTTACTCTGTGTGAGAGAACGGTTTTATATTTTTCTCAAGAATTTAATTGTTCCTTTTCTGTATTCAGCAATTAAATTCAATACACTACCCCATAAAGTTGATTATATCCAATGTGAGAATACTCTCACTGCCAGGCTATAACCAGTTATTTTCTGATAAAAACTTCATTTTTTAATGTATTATCATGATTGTGACGATAGAAAGAAAGTCCCCATCAACTTATAGCTTTAGAAATATTTCTCCCAGCTAATGCAAGACAAAGGCATGTTAATAGGCGGCCAAGAGTTCCAGCCCTGCCATAGATCCAAGCCACATACTGAAGTGAAATGGCAAAACTGCACTTTTGCAACGTTGCCAGCCTTACAGCATCAGCAACATTATGCTAGATTTTTTGTTTAAAAACGTGTACATTGTACTTGAATGATGTAAACATTGAAAAATTATTTATGCACTTTGTAAAAAGCGTAGATCGCTCAACTTAAATTAAATTTCATTTAATTTAACGATAGTAATTAGTTCTTGTAATTTTGTATATTCTACAAGATATCCAATTGGATAAATTGTTCAATTTATTAATAATGACACTATTTGCATTTAAATGTCAATGCTAGTCAAAATCGAGGAAGCAATAATTGTCATCAATGGTCTGCTGTGCTGTATAATAAAAATAATCTCATCAAGACATTTGTAAATTTTACCATCTAGTTTTTAGTTATGTTCCGTTATTATTTTTATTATGACTTGCCTTAATTTTATCTTTGTAGAGATGTTATTGGTACGTAGATTGTTAAATTACTATAGGCTGCAGACACACAAGTAGAATGCTCTGATTGAATGAATCCTGAATTAAAATTGATGAATGAATGTAATCCATGCAAATGTTGTATCTGGAGCTGAGCCGCACTTTTGGAACCATTCTTTTTTTAGACTGCACTAGAGCACAGTGAAAGTTTAGTACACAGTGAAAGTTTAGTAAAAATGTATATTGATTGGTTTTGATACCTGTTTAATATAAGTTTTGTATATTATATCAACTTTGTAAAAAACGTAGATCTCTCTAATTAATGGCCAATAAATTCATTTGATTTAACGATAGTAATTAAGTTCTTGTAATTTTTTATATTCTACAAGATATCCAATTGGAACTTTTGGGCATTATCAGCCGAGTCATTATTTTGTATCGGAATACAAAACCATCAATCTAAAGATTTATTTAAAGTTTTGATTTTTTGCTTTATTTTCCGTGATTGAAATTTCGTAGTTTTGAAAATAAGTAAAACAAACTTATCCATTTTTTTAGATTGAAGAGAATCTTAGCAATCAATGGACAATTCTCCCATAGCTTAATGCTGGGCACATCATGAAATGTATTCAAAATACACTCTTATTAATGAAATCGTCAATCTACTAACCAGTACCTATATTATGAATATTTCAAATCATTTTTCCAATATCTAAATCTCTAATAACGTGTTCATTAGATAGATTATTTATACACATATCATGCTATTTTTCCATGATATTATTTATTTATTGATTCAGCCAAAATACAACTTAATGTAAAGAAGCAACAGGCTTTTAGCAAAAAACTATCTATTACTAAATTTTACCAAGAGTCCAAATAATTGTAAACACTGGTTATGTTTACGTTTTGATTAAAATATAACTTGATCTTCTGGAAAACACAGTTCAATTTAAACGATGAAGCACTTTGATTGATTATATTTAATACTTTCCAAGAAATTTTCAAGACTTTTTGAAATTGAATCACTGAAATTTTGATGATTTGATATGACATTGAGCTAAATCTTCCTATTTTCAATAGGTCTATTGTCAAACTTCGATTTCTCATCCAGTCTAATTCATAGATAGTTTGTGCAAATCATTTTTCCAGTGTGATGTCAAAATATGCATTAATATAAGCAACGATGCTAAGAATATAGTAACAGTGTACAATTTTATAAATTATGAAATTTTATAGTAAAGTTACTTGTTAGATTTCCTATTGTCTGTAGTCTGCTCTTGCTCCTGGTTCATTAGTTTTTTAAAGGATTGAAATTAATCCTAAAGTAATATGCGATTTTCTAGGAAGTTTCGCCTATTCATATATACTCACGCACGTTTCCATCTCTGTTAATATCTATAGAAGTAGTTTTTCATTATTCTCAATTACATAAACACCATTGTCGTAATTATTAAATTATTGTAATATTGATTTTTCATGTAATGATAATTACATGCAGAATAAGGGGAATCGTCCTCAAATTTATTTATTGCAAGAAACACTATCGAGTAACGATACAACAGGCACAGCCCACTACTAATTCCTGTACTTTACAAATTTTCAACTACAAAACATAAATTTTAGGTTATATCCAAGTTCAACTAGAAGTACAATAAAAAACTACAATTCTTTCCAAAACAAGAATATTAATTTAAAAGTTCACTAAATAAATGAACTAATATGGGTTGAATGACAGCCAATAGGAAGTTTTAGCTTTTTTTACTATGGTATTAGAATTATCGACTATTTGTAAATATGGCTAAGACTGAAGGCTAGAAAAATTGTATTGAAAACTAAATAGAAATTGTAAAAATTGTATTGAAAAGAAGAAACTAATATTTCTGTTCTACATTAAGTATTAAAATTTGTTGAGCTTTTCTTTGATTTTTATTATTTCAAACCAAAAGAGGATCGTTATATTTCGGCACCTTGTTTCAAATCAGAAAAATATTTTTCTATTAATGTAGGCGTTACTCAGTTTCCACTATTCAAAATGTATACAAAGATATTGAACCATACTTTTTATTTGCCTGGGTATTTTTTTATTGCTGATGATGCTCACATGAGTCCGAGACTTGTACGTGGGTAATGAGGTGAATGATTACACATAAATGCCTGACGGTGGAGCGGGATTCGAATCCACGACCGCTTAAACGACAGAAAGATGAAGTTGCGATGTCCCAACCAACTGCGCTAAGCGACCCATCAATATTTCTGGGAATCAATCTACTGTGCGAGACTAAGCTCCGTGTCCCTGACGGCTGAAGAGGAGAGACGAAGAATAGTATACTAGGCAGCGCGGACGCACGCACAGAGACGCACAATTGCATTGCTTTTGCGATGACGTAGTGCATTCCTCCGAGGGACACGGAGCTCAGTCTCGCACTGTATGTAGAACGTAGATTGTTGTCAGATGTCCATAGTTAATGTCATATGACTAATTCAACTCTGCTCAATGTATGCGGTAAGTTGCAGACATGAATGTTAGAAATAATGTAGAAATTTAGCCTGAGTTTAATCGTACACGAAATTTCAGTTTAAGAGATTATGACCTGAAAACGGGATTAACTTGAACCAATTAATTTTGGCAATAGAGTAGTCCTGCAAGAAATACTTATTGAGCCAGTCTTGTTTTTTAGATAACTTTTCCAACGGGGTTGATTGCTTACTATGACATTTTCAACCAAAATTCAGAATGTCTCCTCATTATTATTCTGTCGTAGTGCCATCTTTCAATTGTGTTAAATAATTGTCCTAAAGCTGTGCAATATGCATACATGAACTCAAATACATTGTCACATAATTATTATAGAGGGAGGCTTCATAGCAGGCTCTCATATTGACACATTTAGCTCTTAAATGTACTCTATGTTCGGCTCAGAATTTTTATATCTAGGCTGTTTTAATAAAATAACCGATGAATTGATTTATGATCTTGAATAAATAAGAAGTTTGCATTGAAATTAATATTTATCCTTACAAATTGATCTGTTTCTTCTTATCAAAAATAGCACAATCATTTGTTATCCCTAGGTACCATATTAGGAAACAAGAACTAAGCTCTTTGTGATGACAGTACTCGTTACAATGACAGCAATTCTATTTAGTAAAATCTTATTGCACACTAAAATATACAAGCAATTCCAACATAATTGAAGCTACTCTAACAAATTATTACTCAAGTAGACAAATTCCAATCAAGAGATTAGCTTATTTGAATCTATTGAAGAACCAAAGTTTCAGCTCCTTTTTCAAGTTGCAATATCCCATCATTTCTTCTCTCTTCCTCCATACATCGCTTTTTACACTCCAGTAGCCTAAAACAATGAGAACATTGATTTCCATCATAATTATAATCACCGAAAAATGTTTTCCAACTATTCAGATCGGCGTAGCTTTTAGCTTTTATGCGTAGCTTTTCATGCCAAGCATGACTCATTAGCACAGTATAAATCCATTTCCATACTTAAAAATCACTCTATATATTATTATAGCTTGTCGTTGCTACGATCAATAAAGATGTATTAACATAGACATAAGCATTCTATGTTGAGTTCTAATGTTATGGTCTTTGTTATTACTTACTCTTTGATACTTGACCACATCTCATGTTGATGCTTGCACTTTTCTTGTTTTTCTCGAACTTTGCTTTGTTCATCTCTCAACTGTCGACTGATCCTTTCTTGCTCCATGATTTTCTGCGTGAGTTTATCCCTGAAAACGATTTTAATTGAGAACTTTCAAGTAAAATCCATGTTGAGCCTTTATTAAGTAACCTCATATCTTGCGTTTGAGAAACAATCCTTTAAATTATCTTAGCAGTTATCGATAAAATAGAGATTAAACTATCACTGCCGTGTAGAGCGATTAGTAGCCAAAATTGCTCTTCAAGAAAAGCAATTTTTAACCTTTCAAGTGCACCATGATTTTGTACAACAATTTTAAGCAACGGTCATTTATAGGCAGGCCCGCCCAGAGGAGGGGGCAAGGGGGGCAATTGCCCAGGGGCCCGGGCTCTGAAGGAGTCTGGGCTCTGGAGGGGCCTGGGCTCTGTAAACGAACAACAGTTTATTTCAACAACACTAAACATACACAGATCAAATTCGGTAGGCCTAGTTAGTTATAAAGATAAAAGGTTTAATTACAAGTTAGTTTGAAGTGACTGACAATTGAATAAACTGACAAATATACATAAACAGAATTTATTAATTTCGTTAATTACGTTAATTTCGTTTAATTACGTTAAAAATTTAATAAAAGATAAAGATTTAGATAAAGATCTTATTTCAATTATTGGATACTTGCCAAACAAAAAAGCTTGAAAAGTAATTGTTTTAAAGGTGAATTTTCCATTATTCCCATTTATAGGATAATCTCTTTTTTCTTCATTTCTATTGTTTCATGAGCAAAAAGATATTCATGATTGTTTATTTCTGTCAACAAATTAATTTTGGAAAACGGGTGTCCAGATTCCAAAGCATGTTTGGCTGTAGCCTGATTTTCTGGTTGGTTGTACTTAAAATTTGGAACTTTAAAAAGTGTTCTTTAAACTGATATTATTTCATGTTTGGTTTGGCCTACATATAATTTGTTGCATAATTCACATTTTATTTCATAAATTCCAGATTTTTCTTCGATTTTAATTTTATTTTTAGGATTTCCAAGAATATAATGTGGATTTTAAATAAAAACTTGACGACATGTCGACATTAGCATGTTTTTTAAAATCTGTTTAAACAACTTTTGAATGGGATCCATAATTCATAGATTTCCAGATTACTTCTTTCTTCTTGTTATGGAAAAATGTTGTTCTTAATAATTTTGAGATACTTTTTTTTTAAATCATTTGATCAATCAAATTTGGTTGAAACTCATTAAATTTTGCTATGTTTCATTTTCTTAGCTTACAGTCAGGAGCGGATCCATGACTGGGCGAGCCGAGCAACCGGCTAACATAACGCAGGTTGGGTTGGTCGCTTAGAACCGTAAGGCCCTTAAAAGCTCAACCAGCCTTTAAGCAAGCAAAGAGTAAAAGAGACATAGAAATCTGTTACATTGAAATTGTTCACTCCGAAATTATTGCGTCAGTGTGATATACTTGAAGAAGCCCACAAAAACGGGCCGGGTGAGTCAGCGGGGCCCTGCGGTCCGGACCTAACTGAAAAACGCAGGTCGTTTAGAAGCGCGACCCCTTAAACCAGCAAGCCCTTAAGCAAGCAAAGAGTGAACCCCATAAACCAGGTTTGTTATGCATAGCTTAAACTGCAAGACTAAATAAAATTAATTTGAAAGTGGTATTTTTTTTAAAATAAACCCAACGTAATAATGTATTGACTTTTTAGTATTGGCTATACTTTACAGTTTTTAACTGGCATATTTTGTGACAAACCATGTCAAATTCTGTCTTTTGGGCTTAGATAACCATTTTCAGCACTTTAAACATGAAAATATACACAGAAAACGCATTATTTCTTATAAAAAATTCAGCCAATGCGTACTACCTATAGTGCCAACTGATCAAATCTTTTAGGCTATTAATTAAGTACATTGGAAACTACTATAACTATAATACACAAATAAGATCGGTTTTATAACTTGATCATAGCACAGCTAACTAGTTGAAAAAAACGCATCAAAAACGCATTTTTAGGGCTAATTTTTCAAAAAATCATGAGGGAGGAGCCCCAGACCACCAGTAAGTGTGGCCCCTCCAAAGTCAATTGCCCAGGGCCCCGCAAAGCCTGGACCCGCCACTAATTCCAATGAATATCTTTGGAATGAAAGGCAAAATTGATATGCCTTTAATTTAAAATCAGAACATAGTTTGTTATCCAATAAGAAGAGCTTATCAAGATGACCAGTCTTATTTATTTAACAATGTTATCATTATGTCAGTTGTGAAATGATAAAATTTTCTCTCTTCATAAACAAATGTGGTTTGATTTTGATTCCATAACAATGTAACAATACTTTATTCATAATGTCAAACAAAATACAGGGTTGCATAGGCCCATATTGGAAGTGGTAAAGGGGGCCCGTACTCAAGTTTGCCCAGGGGCCCGGAATTTCTCTGGGCGGGCCTGTTTATAGGTCTACCCAGGGCTGAGTTTGTGATGGTATGCGCAGGTACAGCATTACGCTAACGGTACCCCTCAAAAGTAAATTAGTCCAGTAATTCAAAACTTATATCACGCTATTAAATTGGTTCGCAGTTGAAGTTTTATACCCAAATTTTCGATGAACTCATTTTCACTGGTTCTCTATACCTTTTATCCATACAACAAAGCCCCCTCCCACCCTCAATTCCACCAAATTAATAAAAATGATAATTCTAATAATGTGTTTAGTCAGTCAGCGAATGTGTTAATCATAATAAATTGATTACGAATAATAAATTATTTAAAAAAAAATAGAAAACTGATAGCTTCTAAACATTTTTGAAGACATCAATCCATCTAGCAGTGAGCGAACTAAAATTATCTGATATCGTTTGTTAATTAGGGTTTATAATAAAATCCAAATTATTCGCTGTAGTAGGTTACCTTAAAGTTGGTGTAGATCCTTTTTCCACATAAAGTCTAATTTCTTCAGCCAAAAGTTGAAGACGTACGTCCAAAATGTTACTTTTGGCACTGAGCAGAGCTATTTGAGATTCAGCACCTTCGCGTTCTTCCCTCAGGGATCTCACTTCCTAGTATATAAAAAATTATTGTTTATTTTTCTACTATTAAATATTATTGAGCAGAAGGGTTATCTCCTGTAGAGAATTAAAAATATAAATTGAAATAATATTGATAACTAATTGATTCTTGACTTATACATTATTTACATACTATGGTAGAGCAACTGTAGCAATGAGAAATTGTTCTTAATAAGATGTTATATATAATCTACCTATAAATATGCCTAAAAACAATAACTGTAGAATATTATTGAACATGAGTTACTCAAATAATATACTGTACAATAATAATTCAAGATTACTATTAACTTAGTAATTTTTGATCTCTGTTATCTGAAAGCAAAGCGTATAGATCAAAGAGTGTGATCAAAGCTAGTAGATATCAATTTTCAGGATGATTAGTGATAAATGGAACTTTTAATCTTAATTATAATCAATGACTTACCTGCTCTAGTTTAACCAAACCGCTGTCAAGAGAAGCAGAGGTGCGATCATAAATTTTCTTTTGCTCTTCAAATGACTCTGTCATTTCTCTCACTTGATCCCGTAATGGACGAAGATCTAAAAAGTAAAGAATTTGAGTAGGTAAAAAAGATCTCCAGGATAACAAAAATTAAGAATGTTAAATCTGATCTGTACTCCAAGCAATAGATGTACTTCTGGAGATCACTTGGATAATTTAGACAGAAAATAATTTTTTCTTTCGAGGAGTAGATAACACATGCAGACCAACTATTGTAATCTCAATAATAAATATTGCCCGTAATGATAGGTACGGTTAGCACATGAATACTTTTATGTAGCGGGAAGTGTTCTCCTTATTTGAGAGGGAGCAAGAATAAATAAGGAAAACTAATGATAGATATCATCTACGGTATATTCACTACCGTGCCTATGTTCAACGCAGTTGAGAATATTGCACTTTTCTAGTATGAGAAAACCATCGTCTAACTATAATTAGCCTAGTGTATGGCTTGAATTGGTGGGGAGACCCTTGCGGGTAGTTCTCGTCTCCGTTTGAGCTATATTTTGGAAAACATGGATAAAAATAAACTATCATAGATGAAAAAAACTTATAGATGGAGAAAAATATGAAGAGAAACTGTATTAGTGTACTGTAGTATTCATATAACTTGGCAGCGTGTAGAAGATGGGAGGACGTGCTTCATCTGAACCCAACTGTTTCCAAGTTATATGAAAACTACAGTACGGTACTGTAAATTGCTATCGTGCAAACCCAGAATTCACCATTAATCAGAGGAGCAAGCTGACTTTTCCGAAGTGAGATCTGGTTGTGCATTTGTGACACAAGCATTGATAGTTGTTCTAATGACTGGCCTTTAACATCTGATGGTGCGTCTGATGTCTCCAAACCTTCCTAAACAAAAAATGTAATCATTAAATAATTTCTTAAGAAATTAAAGTACCAGTATATAGACTCTGCTCTTGAAGCTAAGTGTGACATACTTCGACTTACAATAAACCGTACTGCGCCTACTTCAAGCAAGCCAAAAAAACATAATTAAATTTTAAACCCTCCTCAGTTCCCTGGTCTTCTTATTTTTATATTCTCCATTACCAATCATCAGTTTTATACTTCTTTGTAGTAATTGAACGAGCGAAGCGAGTTCCTCCTTTTGACTTGAGGCTCGAGGCGTTGTGTGTTTGTTTGTATGTTCCACGATAACTTTCGAACGCCTTTATCAATCATCTTCAAATTTGAAACACAGATTCTTGGTATCTTTATACAGGTCAAGTTCGTTTGCCAATGAAATTGAGCCACTCCTTCATCCTTTTTACGGTGAAACAAAAGGATAGGTTCTCACCTCTTCATTAATATATCTATATATTACTATATTTAAGAAAATAGTTGTTTTCACCATATGGAATTCGCAATAGATTTCAAAATATATTTTGATCTATCATCAGCTGTAGGTGAATAAATGCGATCAGACTTTTTATAGGATCTCTATAAGCTGTTATACTAATTTCATTGCCCTGATATATGGATATATAAACAGCTGTTTTTCTTGTAGTAAATATATATCTTCTCTATAGATTGATACACTAATTTATTCAATTGCCCTGATATATAGGTATATGAGTACGGTAGGTCTTTTTTGTGGAAAATAAATCTGATATGTGTATCAGAGCAACAATGAAATTGAACTTCAAGTGATAGATATCTTGTGTATTTTATCTAAATCATTATTTTCAAACCAGCCGTTTTTCGTTACCACCTTCCCCTACGATAAGTTTCCAAAATTAGTTGTTTGCAAGCGAGTTCTCCAGCCCGTTGGGCTCACTAGTTTATTGTTAATTATTAAAATTTAAATGTTAATTATCATTTAACTAGATGTTGTATTCAAATATAAAAGTGACGCTGAATTACTCAATTGTTATTGATACAAACTGCGGACTATCTACTTTGCCAACATTCATTCACATCTGTCTTTTGGAATAAGTCTCTATGGAGGAACGTTAACCTCTAACCTCAAGAAATTATTTGTGATGCAAAAGAAGGCTATGCGAATTATACTGAATCTGGGCTTCCGAGAGACAGTATGTAGTAAATTTAAATGTCTGAGAATAATGACAATCTATGGTATATATATATATATAATGAAATGCATAATGGTGATCAGGATCAAGAATGAAAATTATTTGCAGCACTCCTAAAATACTCGAACCATAAAAACCTATGCACTTCAACAACATAGAACGTAATTCTTCACTAAGAGACTGTCTTACAAGTGTACAAAATTCTTCAATAGCCTGCCACTGAGCACTAAAGACAAGGAAGGAAAGGTTTTTAAGAATGATCTGAAAAAATATCTGATACAGATGAGCCCCTATTCTATTGATAAGTTTTATGCTTGCCACAAAGACGGCGTTTGATAAACTGACTAAGACAAGACTAACATACTTTGGCGATATTTTAGAAATTTAGACTGTATAGGCGAAGTTGTCAATTTTTCATAATATTTTCCATTGTCTTGTAATAATAGGGCTTATCATGTTCAATAATGTATTATATGAACTATCTGACACAATTAGTATTGTATATTTGCAATGAGGAATTAAGAATATTTTATTGATATAATATGCAATTATAAAATGAAGGGATATTTTATAAGTGGTTCCCGGTGGATTTTCATGTTGGAATGGCTCCTATTTCCCATATTCCCTAAATTACAAACCATAATGAATTTAAAAAACATGTTGACATCCGAAACCAGGAAAAATTGAATCGAATATTTGAATACAATGACTTTCTTATTCGCGAAATTACGACCAAGCAGTGTACTCTGCCACTTAACCGTATCGAAAAAAACTAGCACACAAGTACGGTACAGCACAGTACCGGTAACAATATTTTCACTATTGAAGTAGACTAGAGGACAATTGATACCCCGACACAGTTTTATAGTGGGGAATCATATTTTTTTACATTAAGCAATCAAATTAGCAATCAGTGTTTTCTATTAAATAATATATTATTGTAATGTTTGAGCTTATATTAATAAACTCCTCTGGATGTGTTTTCCATCATCTAGAGAAATTATTACTATTATAATTAATGATACTTTAGGTATAACATTATTTTCTCTATATTATTATGAAATCATAGTAGAAGGCTCAACAAGAAGGCTTGAGATTGCAAAAAACTTTTGTATGATTTTGATGTTTTAATGAGGATGAACTTTGGATTAAGCAGAACATTATTTTACCAACATTGAAAACTCACCCCAACATCTTCCAAATCTGCCAATTTCGCCTCTAGAATGTCCATTGTTCGCGCCAGGACTCCACCCTCCGCCTTCAGTTGTGCCAGCTCAGACCTGTGAAGCTTATAGACTGTGCTTCTCTGTCTCAGCTTGCTCACATAACGTTTAAAATCTTCCCCTCTCAGAACACCTCCTCCTCCTCCAGCTTCTGTTATCGCTAGTTGCTTTTCCTGAAAAGAAAAATAATGATAAGTTGCAATTAAATTCCTTGGAAAACATCGACAGGAGAGGCAACATTATGAATAGAATGACGCAAGTTCTGGAATACGCAGATGATGTCAGAATTTCAAGAAGCATGCGGTCATTGGAAGAAGTTTAATAAAAACTTAAAAAACACTTTTAAGTGGAAATTAACTCACGTTATGGCGTGATGGCCGTTTCACTCTGTTGTCGAAGATGTGACGATGCTCTTGACAGCAGAGTGAAACGGCCGCCACGCCATAATGTGAGTTAATTTCCACTTAAAAGTGTATTTTAAGTTTTTATTACATATTAGTGGAAACAATATGGATCTTCAACATCGGAAGAAGTTTATTTGCAGATCAGGGATGAAGCAGAAACACCAGGCCTGGAAATAAATGAAGGAAAACCCAAATATTTGGAAATGAGCACCAGAGGATTGAGAGGGCAGGGAGTTGTCAAAATAGGAGAAAACATGCTTGAAAAGGTGACTATAGCTTCACGTACCTGGGAACTGAGATCAATTGCAGTAGTAAAATATCAAATGAAATAAAATGCAGGATAATGCTACGCAAACATGCATATTTTGCAAATAGTAATCTGCTGAAGTCAAAACTCCTTACTAGGAACACGAAAATGAAAATTTACAGAACTATAAGGCCAGTTGTCACTTATGGATGTGAGACGTGGAAAATTCTCCAAGAGGACAGCGAAGCCCTGAAGGTGATCTAGAGGAAACTAGTAAGGAACCAGAATATAAATTTAGTTTAAAATTATATTTTAAACTAATTTTCAAGATTAAAACATGTTTAATGTAAATAACACATAATATGTGGTCCAGTCTATGAAAGTGGTGCATGGAGAATAAGAATGCTGGAATAGAGGCAATACTGCAAGGCAAGAATATCCTCAGATTCATCATCAAGGTGAGAAGAATAAGCTGGCTTGGGCATGATGAAAGAATGGCCGAAGGAAGGATGCAAAGATTGATGTTGAATGAGAAGTTAGAAGCCTGGATTCAGGATGTAGAAGAGGGCTTGAGAGCGATGGGAGTGAGGGGATGGAGACGGAAGGCAATAGATAGAGAAAGAAAGATTTTATTGCCAATAAAAACAAGATTATACAAAATGAAAAAGCTTTCACAGCTAGACAATTAAACTTAATATTGGCGTTGCCAGCAAAACAAATGTTTGAGCGCTGGCAACGAGTAATAAATATATGAAAATAATTATTGAGAGGAACGTAAGAAGTGAAAAGAAAAGAAAAAAATAAGAAGGTAAAAGGTATTGAAATCTAGTAAGAATGATACAAAAGAGTAAGCTAGAAAATAAAGAATTTTTTGATATTTTAGGAAAGAAGAAAGACTATTTGAATATATATACATAAGAGCTTTGTACATAGCGAATGTAGTTAGTAATTATATATGATTAAAAATAATTATTGATCTCTAGTTTAGTATTAATTATAATAAAATTAACATATTAATAAAATAATGTAAATATGTAGTAATGAAATAGAATAATTCAATGATAACTTTTTCTGAAGTACTGAAGAATTCAAAAGAGAAATAGTTTGAAACAATTTATAAAAGTATAGAATTTGAGAGGTAACAACTTGTAAGCAGTGAATAAGTAACAGAGGAAAGCATCAAAACTAAAGAATTTCAGCTGTAACATTTTCGGTTTTGATCCAATTTTCAATTTTTATTTTAAGTGCTTTTGTGGGTTTGGTTACTATAAAATGATGAGGAATAATATTAATCAGTTTGTTACCTCAAGCTTGGAGGCAGATTGTGGAGGAGGCCAAAGCCCATATCGGGCTGTAGCGCCAGGATAAGTAATTAATTAATTAAAATCCTTTGAGGAAGGATGCAAGAATTCCGATCTGGCGCATAAGAGAGCAAGGCCACTATGTAAGCGCTGTATGTTGGGTAGATTCCTTTAATTCTTGAGTCGACACCGGTATTAAGGAACAGTTGATTTATAGTCCAAGTGATATATATTCATAATGAATAATAAGACGAAATTGTCACAACCACATTTATTTTTGATTGAGATTGATAATGGTGTAACAACCGAAACTAGTTTCTCGAACTTTTAATAAATGTGGTTGTGACAATTTCGTCTTATTATTCATTATGGATACCTTCCACAATATCACCTTCGCCATTACTAAGAAAGTTATGATATATATTCAGTAAACAGTGGACCTACGTGTAAATTTGTGAATATACTGTATTATTAAGATGACTTACTTGTATTTCTTTCTGCAGTTTGTTTAATTTGCTTTTAAGTTGTGAGAATTCTTCAGCAATGGCATCTTTTTTCCTAGAGATAATAGCCGCTTGTTGGCGGAATGGTGCCAACTTATCATCTACAGGATTCGTTGTTGCTAGGTGCTGCTCAACTAGTTCATTAACTTCTGAAGTCAATGCTTGGATCTGAAAAGCACAAAAATTTAATTATTTATAAATTCTAATATTGATTAAATATCAAACTCAGAAAAACAATAGAATAAGAAATAATATGTTAGTAGCCAGTACCAGCAGTAGCTGCTGCGACACATGCTACATATGATGTAAACAACAGCTCAATTATAATAATAATAATAATAATAATTCTTTATTTGCCAAAATATAAAAAATACATCAAATCATAATAGACAATGACAAAGCTATTCACAAATAATAAAAACAAAACAATTTCTGTAAGTACTGTATACTCGTATAGAATAAACTTTGTCAATAATATTTTTAGGCGCTGCCTGCAAAACCTAGAATTGAGTGCTGGCAGCGAGCATCATTAACAACTTTCAAGATACAATACAAATAATTTATTGAAATGAAAGTACATATGGATATGAACTGAAATGAAAATATATGAATAAGATGAACAAATGAATAAAATGGCTAATATGAATAATATGAACCAAATCAAATAATAACATGAAAACAGACTGAATTCAAATGTGTAACAATTACGAAGCATTTTATAGTACAGATGCAGTAGGCATTCTGCGCTTTATACATTGGATGATTGATCCTGAGTTGTGCTACGAAGTAAATATTTATGCTTATTTAGGACTTCACAAAATACAGTAATTAATAAATTAAATTTACTAACAGTTAATTATGGTTGTAATAGTGGTAGTTAACATTACTTTATATGTGTATGGATTGAGATACATTCGATGATTTAATCCATTCTGCCATTTTTTTAATGCTAGTTTTTGTTATTTTATCCGTCAATAAGTTCTCCGGCATTAAATTGATCATTCTATTGCTTGTGTAAGGGAATTGTCTCCGGCATACAGTCAGGTCAGTTCTGTTAATTTGAAAATTAGATTGAATACGAAAATTGTACGTTCTTGTTTGTGGTTCAAATAGGTTTCTGTTTTTAATTATATACACTATAATGTTCTTTACATATAGTTGTTTAACTGTTAGAACTGGGAATTCTTTGAAAATAAGCTGTGTGGGGTACCGTCTGGGTCGACCGAGTGCAGCTTTTATTATGTGCCTTTGAATCAAGGAAATTTTATTGAAATGTGTGTAAATTATATTGCTATTAGTACTAACACAAAACAGTTTTTCTCAAATTATTATGTAAAACTTAAATCATTTTCTCCATAATTATATGAAATTGTAGAAGAAGGTTGGACAAAGAGGCTCAGGATTGGCATCTTACAACTTACATATTTAATGCAAGAAATATATTAATGAAAGGAAAGGAATGTGCAGTGGCGGATCCAGGGGGGGGGGCACAGGGGGCACGTGCCCCCCCCCAAGATCTCCAGGCTTATAAAAAATGTCAAGTAAAATAGCTGATTGCTGTGTTTTTCCTATTTTCTATATACTGTGGGACAGAATTAACAAGTTTCAATAAAAAATCTAAAAGTCATTGTAAAGATTGAATGAAATGATATTAAAAGCATCAATTCAATGGTATGTAGTTCGAAAGCCAGAAAGCCCTCATTTTTCCAATAGCAAAGAAGCGGCATACCATACTGGATTGGGAAGCATGGCCACAAGAACAGAAGAGAACAGAAAGTTGGCAATGTGCAGTTCACTTGTTGCTATGACAACTACACCTTTTTGATTGCTAATTGGTCTATGACATATGGCGATTATCCCCCACTATAATATGTTGGACAAGCTACGTTGACATTTCATTCATTATCGCTAGAGCTGCTTGAACAGTTTCAAACAAACTAAACTAGAAGCATCGAAGCAACTAGTGTTTATTTCCTGTTTGCAGCTCAAAAAGTATTGGTGGAGGAGAATAGAAAAAAATTGATGCCAATTATAAAAACAATTATGTTTTGTGGAATTAAAACATTCCACTGAGAGGCCATACGGATGACGGTGACTTGTTAGATACCTCCACCAAGCCTAAACAAGATCCACTACATGATGGGAACTTTAGAGCCCTTTTAAGGTTCAGAATTGATGCAGGTGATAAGGCACTTGAGTCTCATATTCAATCATGTGGGAAAAACTCATCATACATCAGCAAAACTATTCAAAATGACTTGATTCAATGTTGTGGGGATGTCATTACAAATAAGATTGTTTCAAAAATAAAACTTTCTAAATATTTTACAATCATGGCCGACGAGACAACTGATATGTCCACACAAGAGCAGTTGTCCATTTGCATAAGATATTTTGATAAATCAGTGTTTGAAGTCAAAGAAGATTTCCTCATGTTTCTTAATGTAGTAGACCTTACAGGAGAAGGCATTTCAAACACGATTCTTGAAACTCTAGGCAGCCTTGGGATTGACATTAATGAGGTCAAGCCTATGATGGATGTTCAAACATGAGTGGAAAGTTTTCAGGTGTACAGGCAAGAATTGAAAACATCTAACCTCTGGCAGTATATTGCCATTGTGCTAGTCAGTAGTCACAAACTAAACTTTGTGATCAGTAAAGCATGTTCAGTTCCACCAATAAGAAATGCTGTCGGGGTTGTATCTTCAGTATCAAACTTTTTTAGAGACTCTGTTAAGCGACTACACTCACTTGAAGCAGAAATGGATGAGGGTCTAAGAAAAGGAAAGCATGCAGTGAAGAAGATGTGTGAAACCAGGTGGATTGAAAGGCATGATGCGGTGTTGACCTTTCTTGCTTCTTTCTCTACTTTATGTGTTAGAGACTATGGCACATTCAAATGATGAAGCTGGAAACAAAGCATTTTCCCTATTTACATGCAATTGCCTCATCTGAGTTCATCATTGGTCGTCGTTTTAGAACATTTTATGAATCTCACACTTCCTTTAGCTAGGCAACTCCAAGCAGAGTACATGGATGTTATTTGTGCATTAGCTTTGGTGGATGCAACACTCAAATCTCTTAGGGAACAGAGGATCGACACTCCAAAATCTTTTAAAATGCTCTATGAGAAAACTGAAGAAATAGCAACTATAATTGGATCTGACATAAAAAAGCCTTGAGTTGTTGGTTTGCAAAGACACAGATCCAATATACAATGCAGCACACCTGAGGAATACTTCAGAGTAACTGTTTTTATTCCTTTTTTGGATTTTCTAATTGGAGAGCTAGAAACTCGTTTCCCTAAGACAGAATTGACTGACATCGGCAAACTTCAGATGCTTCTACCTGAGGAAGGAAAGTTTCAAGAAAATTATGAACAATTTGTTTTGGATGGTGCTAAAATTTATGAAAATGATTTGCCATGCTACAATGCTCTAAAGGGAGAATTGATTATTTGAAAGAAATTGTGGGTTTCGAGGTCAGAAGATTTCCCAAAACGACCAACTCATGCTTTAAAGTCTTCCTAATATAAGTGCTGTTTTGCTGCAAATGATATGTACCTTCCGGTGACAACAACTACGACTGAGAGAGCCTTTTCAACTCTATGTAGGCTGAAAACATATCTCAGAGCAACAATGAGTGAAGATAGGTTCAATGGACTAGCTCATTTAAATATTAATAAAGAAATAGCTTCGAAGATTGACTCAGATGAAGTTTTGAATGAGTTTGCTAAAAAGCATAAGAGGAAATATTATCTCTTACAATAAACTAGACTTTAGGATGCAAGAGAAACTTATATAGTCTGTGAGTCTCAATTGTATATAAACCATCATTCTATTTATTACAGTCATCCTGAACCTGAAACTCTTATAAATCATTCTTGTCAAATTAAAAAAATATTTTAGCTGAAAAATAAATAAAAATGCGCTATTGAGATCCCAATGAAATTTAATAAAGTATAACTACACTTAATAAATTTGCGTCCACTTTTCAAAAAAAATTCCGGGGGGAGGAGCCCCTTTTTCGACGGGGGGGGGGTGGTCCATACCCCCCCCCCCACAACCACCAGTGGTGCCCCCCCAAACAAAATTCCTGGATCCGCCCCTGGGAATGTGATATTGTAACTGTTAGTAACTGTTATGTATTCTGTGATGTTCTCCATGACGAAATACTTAATGAACAATCTAATATTAAAACTGACACTGTATTTCACTTTTAAATAATGTTTTACTCACTATTCAAGCATTTCCAATATATGTGAGTAAAACATTATTTAAAAGTGAAATACAGTGTCAGTTTTAATATTAGATTGTTATGTATTCACTTAATCAAACGCCTTATTTGAATTTAATTTTGTACTTTAATTATTATTCCAAACTAGGTTAATCATACAGCAAATTCATCATCATTAGATTCTTACTCCATTTTGTATCATAACAGTCAATCAACCTATATAATCGACCTCTATATTGAGGTCGATATATCGATACATCTCTACATCGAGATCCACTATACAACAGTAACTAAGACAAAGAGAATTTAAACTTATTCTCTTTGCTCCTCAATTACTGAAAGCTTATTTGGTGGAATATTATTTCAGCTGATATTAATAAGATATACCTTTGCATGAAGCATATCAACATTAGCTCTAGTGAGAGCTGGTTCCATTGCTACTGTTGATAAAACTTCAACCTCTCTTTTTCTTTGCTCGATTTCTCTTGGTAATTTCTGTTTTACAATGTAAGATGTCATGCTAGCTTCCTCTTCCAAGCGCTGAACCAAGCCTGAAAATTCAAATATTTAATTTAATAAACAAGAAACTCCGCTTTCTTTTGTTGTTCCTTTAGATTTGTTGATACTAGTTTAATTATAAAAGTTGTACGTTTCTTTTTTGTACAAAAAAACTTGTAATGCTACTAGATTTGCTACACCCACAGCATAAGGAGCGGTGCATTAAACAGTATCACTAGAAATTAATAATATCGTATTCTTCCTTTGTTCTTATAAAATTACCTGGATAGTTTACATGAGCTTCCAATGGTAGTGGCTCGTTCACAATAGTTCTGCTGTGCAAAATTTAGTTCAGGTTTCTTCATCAAAATTGTGTAGGCCACTGATTAAAGTTCTACCTGAATACTATATGCTAATTTAATCCAACAATTAAAATGAAAATGAATTATCTGGCTAAAACGTACTTGTTGTAATTTCATTTTTAATTTGAAATTAATGTATATTTAAATTCCTGGATTTCTTGTTCCATGACGATGATGATGGATCTCATAGATGATGCCTCTGATGATGGATCTCATAGATTCGAAAGTACTCGGCCAGTTTAAGTGAGTTATTATACTTATTCTTAACAAATATTTGACTGCATGTCGTTAAATTTCACATGAAAAGTTAGTATATTTAAACTAAAGTAATGTAGCGAATGTGAAATTGGAGAGAATAGAAAGAAAGAAGAGACAATGGTTCTCGGTGTTATCTGCTATGTAAATGTTTACTTTTAAGCCATTAATTACTCTGCTTTTGACACTTTTATGGTGTTTACTTGGTAATTAGTAGAATGTTCTAGTTGTTTGATTAGAAATTAATGGAGTCTTATCGAATATTGTGGAAAGTTCCAGTTTCCTTGATTTATTTATTTAGAAGTTGACAGAAAATTCGAGAGATATCTCAATTATGAAATTTTATATAAATAGAGGAAGTCTCTTGTAAATGAGTTCAGTCTTGTCTGTAATTCGTCATGATAAACAAGTGTGACAGTTAAGTAGTTCAGTTATTGTTCTACGTTGATAAGTGGCAGCAGTGACAGTTCGCGTTAATAGAGACAGTGAAATCCCGTTGGCGCTTTTACAAACCATGCAATGTACTTTCGCTGTCTGTAGTGATAATTCTCTTGACAGTTCAATAGTGATAATTATTTTACCTATTACTTGTGCTACGTAAGTTAATTGTTCTTCCTCGACGATTCTCTTTGAATATTATTGAACAGTTTATTGTTTAGTTATTATTTAATATTAGATCGGCCTTTTGACATTTAGTGATTGATTTCTGTACAGTTTATTGAAAACTCATTATCAGTTGAACAATATCGTTTTATCTGTTTCCGATTGCTTATTTTTGTGTAAGAAATTACTGAACAGTGTGAGTTGTGAATTATTTGTGTTAATAAAGTGCGAGTGATAAATTTAAGTGTTGCTAGCGTTATTTTAGACATAGAACCCATAACAGTAATGTACAAAACTATGAGAAAACTAATGTACTAAACTATGTAATTTAAAGTAATGTATATTTAAATTATAAATTGATAATGCAATGCCTTCATAGTGAATGTGAACAATTACATTGTGTGTGTGATGGTCATTTCGCACTGTTGAAGTGCTTTCTCAGATAAGGCTAATCTATTGAGTAGGTTGTAAGTTTAGGTAGGTAGTAGTAAGTTTCTATTGAGTAAGCATCCAGCCGTGTATGAGAAAGCGTCACAACAGTGCGAAGTAGTCATCCCATATATGAAGTGATTGTTCACATTCCTCTTGAAGCCATTATATTATCAACTTATAGTTTGAAACTGATTGTTGATTTATCGTGGGAAGAAAAACGAAAATTATTGTAGACCATACCTTCAGGAGAAATTCCAAGTGATGCTTGTCTCATCTCTCTCAGCTGTTGAGAAAGACGAGCAAGTCTCTGTTGAGTTTGATGGAGGGCCGCACCTTCTGTTTGCTTCTGTTTTGCCAGTTCTTTTTTACGTTCCCTTTCAACTCTCAGTTCATGTGACGCTTCCAGAAAAGCTTCTTTGTTGGATACATTCTCAACCTGATGAAGAAAATGCATGAATATGTTTCTGTCAGTGGACAAATCAATAGCAGCCGTTGGTTGTTAATTCGATAGTCAACTAAAGTCTATATGCAAACCTTGGATTGCAGTGCGCTTATGGAGTACAGTACGGCCAATTTTCACAATAGCCGAACAAGCCTCGTCAAATGTAAACGAGAAAATGAAAACACCGCACTCAATTTCCCATATCGTCGTAAGACTCCGTACTGCAAATTAATAAGGTTTGCACGGTCCATATATTGCATAATTTTCTTTCCTGTATCCGAGCTAAACAATCATAAATTTTGATGAAAGAATAATCCTTGACTTTTACAAGAATGAATATCACCCACATTCAAGATTAACATCGTAAGATGACCTATGAACACCCAAGTTACAAAATCTATAAAAAATGTTATTGTGAATTTTATAATTCTGTAGATCTGTTTTAGGGAATCAATTTGATGTTTGAATCACAATAAAATTACTAAATAATGTTAGTGCTTTTTTAGTTGCCTACTACGTGCGTGTACTAACATATTTTTATATTTAAATATCAGTTTGGTTGCCTGTAAGTCAATTTTATCAATCTCAAAAAATAGATTTTGTGACTAGGGCCCTTTTAGCATGTTCTGATTAAATTATCAATAGGCTATTAAGAGGATCAAATTAGCAGATTGTTGATTATTAAACTTACATTAATGCTAAAATGACAGTTAGTACTGTAAGCTCTATAACACTTATTGCTTGATTATGGATACTTTTTTTAAAGAACTGCTATTCCTAATAAACGAAACGAGATGAAACCGTGGAACACCGACCAGCTTGGCTGCTGAAAAGAGCATTGGTTTTTCGATAAGACATATAGCCTAATAAAATATAATCGTACAAAGCTTTATCCCCCTATATAAGTGACATTAAAACAAATACTCTCTAGAAATCTTGCATTTCCGATCATCAAGGTGGTCCAACTAAGTAAAATCATCAGTTTGATTGAAAACCCTTAGTAAATACAGAATACCACCTTTGAAGAAGATTTTACAATAAATAATTATATTATAATTATTACGCTGATACAATGATAACATTTTGCCTGTTGAGAATACCCAGTATATATTCCCTTAGAATAGACGTTATGCTTACTTACAGATTTATCAAAATATTTCATGAGTGTCTTTGTTGACTTACTTTTCGCAGCATGCGCTCAATTTTCTTGATGACAATATCCCTCTCCTTGTCTATCGACTCAATATCTGCTCTAAGTTCAGCTGTGGAACTGCTATTCTGTTTTACTGATTCACTTTCTTTATGCACTTTCTTGAACTCTTCAATAAGTTGTTCGTACTGTGGATGCATAAAACATCAAATTAAAATTCGCACTCTGTTATCACATAAAAATGACAGAGAACTAGTGTAAGAAATGTATGATGCTTTCCATAACGAAATACTTGATGAGCAATCTGATATCAAGACTGACCCTGTATTTCTCTAGTAAAAGTGAGCAAAAATCAAAATTTAAATAGAAAAAAGTGTCAGTTTTAATATTACATTAAAAAAATGTATTTGTGCATTAATTTAGAAAACAAAATATGTCTGGATCAATGTGCAATAACGAAAAATTGAAGGAATTTAAAAACGTAACCTACCAATAAAGAAATTAGTACTTCAAACTAGTTTGTATAAAATAAGTAAAAGGAGATGTCATACTTGAAAAATTAGGGCATACCTGTTCATAAATAGTTGCTACATCAGCATCACCCATGATTTCAATAGGAACATCAATTTTAACAAGGTACTGAGCCAGATAGGCTCGCTTTTTTAGGTCGTCCAAATTACGCAAAGTCCATTCAAGTATAGGATGAATTATTTGTTTCTCTCCTTGCACAAGACCTTGCCGGAAAAGTGACCTATTGACAAGAATCAATAGGTAGACTTGAATAATAATTTATTGATTAATCCATAATTTTTCTGAAATGAACAATGATTTTACTACAAAAGTAAAACTATGGTACCTGTCGATACAATACATAGGGTACGGTAGAGTACAGTACAAAATCAAAAGATGTGTATACAAATCGTTGTTTATTTTGTCCAAGAATTGAAATAAGAAAGACTATTAAAGATGGCATATTCATTGTGAATTACATCATAGTGACAAAATATATAGAAACAGAATTTATTAATTTCGAATTCTCATAGTGCTATTAATTTATATTGAAAACTTCCGTAATGGCGGATATCTTCAGTATAAATTAATGGCACTTTGAGGATTTCGAAATTAATAAATTCTGTTTCTATATATTTGTCAGTCTGTTGAATTATCAGTTACTTCAAACTAACAAAACATATATTCTGGTATTTAATGTCTGTTTGTTAATCTCTTCTTGATCTATATGGAATAGAAAAATATAGCTTTTATACGGTGCATGTTAGCTACCAGCACATAAAATGCTGGTATATTATTCAAGCAATTTCCATGCAATAGACACATTTTGTACTCACGCATTTATATCTGATCCAGGATTGTATTTTAAAATCCTCAGCATTGTCAGCAACCTAACAGTGGTTTGTTCAGGCTCTTCTGTTCTAACATCAATTTTATTATTTTCATCTATCTCAGCAAAAACGTCTGTTATTACCTGGAATCACAGGATATATTATTTTTCCTGCAAATGTTTGTAAAGTAGTTCTTTACGTATGGAAAACTAATTATAAAATACCTCTTTACTGCTCCGCAAGCGGTAAAGTACTTTACGCTCGCCAGCTGTTTTCTGCACGCTTCTGTTTTGATTTTGATGTCTTCTCATTGGTGGATCACAGAATCCGTGAAATTCACATAACCTCAACAATGGCGAACGCTAACCAAATCCAAACTACAAGCTTTTATTGTGTTGGAATCCAGAACTGCAGTTGTAGGAAAAATATTGTATGTAATTTGCGCATGAAGCTTCTTTATCGCTCTTGCAAAATTACTGCGGTCCGCTATGCGTCGCGCAGTAAATGTTTTGGCTCGAGCGATAAAGTCGCGCTTCACGCTCTTTATACATAAATAACTAAATATCATCTAGTCGGTATGATATAGGATAACTTACAGATATAGTGATGAATTGAAAAGATTTATCTACGGCTGCGTTATAAAGTGAACATAATAGGTTAGAAAGCGATATCATTACAGCGTACTTTATTCCATGAATTATCAAACTAGTTGCATAATGAAGCAGTTTTAAAAATATTGTTACTTTTCAGTACAGGTGTGTCAAACAAATCAGAACTCAAGATTTCCTCAAACCAGTTTCGAAACGAATGTTATACATTAGTCACATCATCTGATCCAAACATTTTGGAATCAATTTGAATTTCAATTAAGAAACCTAGCAACAATAAACACGCATCCCAGATTATATTACTTTTGGTAAAAGTTATTCGATTGTTAATTTGGTAAAAGGTGAATTAAATTAAATATATTGGTAATCGTAGATAAAAAATATTGTATTTTGCCTAAAGTCACTCGTGAGTTGTTTAGTACACTCGTGTCCTAATTTACATCTCACTTTTGTGGCTTAAAAGCAGTCAAAATATAGTCGTTGCATAATTATCATTACGGTACCATACTTTAAAAGTAGATGCCATTTTCAAATAACTTACTGTTCAAGTAGGATTCCCAATTTTAATTTCGCTCATTCAAATTAGGTGTCATATTACAAATTAAGTAGGCCTAACAACAACAAAAAACAAGGAATTGAATATTCAATACCAGTAACTGCATTACCACATTTAGTAATAATTTTATTTTGTAGAGCATATTTGAATATTGTATAGTTATTTAAATTGGGCTAGTTTCCTACCTAACAAGCTAACAAAACATCAACCGACAAGCTGACCCAGTTCCCCCACCAAAAACCAATAGGCAAGCTTGCAGGTCTAGTATGCAGTGTCGTCTCAGGAGTCAAGCCTTATAGAGTTGGGGGAACGGGTCCACTTTTGTAGTTCCATTGGCTTGTCAGCTAGTAAACTCTAACCATCCAACTTTAAACGAGGGTTAAACATGACAAATATCCTCGTAATCCTTTAACGAGATATGATTTCCCTCAATAAAACAAAATGGTGGATAACGGGAAAACTAAATGTATTGTTTTAACATGTAGAATAAATAATAAATGGAGGGACGCTTTTCCGGGACACTAAATATAAAATCAATTATCAAAACTGACACCACTGTATTTCTATGATTTTCACTCACTCATGTTGGAGATACTGGATATAGGCTACTTGAGATGAAGCTTTATTTATAAGTGAAATGCATCCCTCCAGTATAAGTGAGTGAAAATCATATATTAAATAGAAATACAGTGTCAGTTCTGATATTAGATTGTTTATTATTTGAAAGTATTTCGTCATAGAAAACACCACAGATTATATGCGGTAGGCTACTGTATTATGTTCATGCAAACTGACCTGCAAAAGATCCTCGGCTAAAAGAGAATCAAACGAAATAAGGTTATAATTTTTGTTAAAAGGGTTTTGATTTAGCTGAGAAACAATGTACTTCAAATCACTCATTTTGTTCTAGAAAATGAGACAAAACATTCAACAAAGTATGACAGTAGTTTGTGGAAAAGAGCCTGTTCAAATTATTGTTTACTTATTCACAGGCGTTGTCATGGTGACAAGCAGACATCAATCGACCAACTGGTTATAATAATTTTCATAAAAATTTATTTAATGACTAATTTTTTAAATAATTGTTGAAGTGGAATATAATCATAAAACCTATTTTAATGAATTTGAGTAGGCTGTTATTGATATGAAACTAATCTTTGTTCCATTGTTGAATTGAATATAATAAAGAGTTTTAAATTGAAATACTTCAAAATATATTCTATTATTAGATTTATTTCGTGTCTTTGAAATGCATATTCTAATTATTCTCAACTATGTTATTTTCAGAGATCACAAATTATTTAAAATCAAATCACGATAACAATATCAAGATCACAGTGAACTTCGTTGTTGACGCTGACCGCTGACGAGTGACGTTGGAGGTTGGATGTTTGCGGTTTGCTTATCTTCTCGACGTGGTAATGCCGACTTGTAATTGTTAATGAGATTTTAATTCCGAAGATACCGTTACTATAGTTCAGATAATTAATTTCCAACATGAATTCAAACCAGTATATTCTGTGTTCGGTTCTAGTTCTATCCATATTTCCAACAAATTCCCTTCAGAAAGGCACGGCAGTAGATAAAATTAATTCCGACATCGTTATTAGAACAGCTCAGCGAACCTTGGATATTTCTGTTCAGTTAGTGAAGCAAACTATAGAATTCACTGTAGAGAACACTGGAGCAAGCGCGATAAATAGTTTTTTGTTCACCGTCGATCCATCTTTTGAAAATAAAGTGACTTTCGTGAGTGGCAGTGAGTCAAATGGGGCTAGTTTGGATGTGGACAAAGTGAGTGTGGTTGAGTATCCTGGAAAAAATTTTTGGCGCTTGAAACTCAAAGAAGCAATTAAGCCAAAGCAGCAGACAAAAATTAATGTTCTTTGCATTCTTATGTACACTCTTAAACCTTTTCCATCTAGCCTAGGACTTAATGAAGAACAGTACGTTCAGTTCACAGGTAATCATTATGTTTACAGTCCATATAAGATATTGAAACAGAAAACAGTTGTTGAAACAGGTACCCGCAAAATTGAATCGTATTCCAAGCTTACGCCCACCAGTCTTCAACAGTCGGATGGAAAAATTACTTACGGACCTTATGCTGAACAATCGTCATTCACTGAAAATACCATGACTGTTCACTATTCAAATAATTCACCCTTCTTGAGTGTTCCTCATCTTGATAGATCAATAGAAGTTTCCCATTGGGGCAATATTGCTGTCGAAGAAAATATTGAATTAGTCAATACAGGTGCGCTTCTCAAAGGACCATTTTCACGAGTTGATTCCATCAAGGGCAATAGCATATCTAAATTTACCACTTTCTTGCCTGCAGCAGCCTATAATGTGTATTACAGAGATGAAATAGGAAATGTCTCTACTTCCAATTTGAAAGTATTTCAAGATACTGTTGAATTGAACATCAGACCCCGTTTTCCACTATTTGGAGGTTGGAGAACAAGCTACATACTAGGTTACAATGTTCCCAGCTATGAATATTTGTATAGCTTAGGAGATCAGTTCAAACTGAAAATGCGAGTAATAGATCATGTATTTGACAATATGATTATTGATGAGGCCATTGTGAAAATTATTCTACCTGAAAGATCTTACGATATTGAGCTATCGACTCCTTTCCCGGTTACTAGACTTGATGATGAGTCTTATTCATCATACTTGGATGCACAAGGAAGGCCTGTTGTTGTATTAAAAATGACAAATGTTGTCGAGAACCATATTCAGGATTTCGAATTGAATTACAAATTTTCAAAGGTAACAATGCTTTTTGAACCACTCTTGGTATGTTTTGTCCTTTTTATCGTATTTATTTGTGCCATCATTTATTTCCATGTCGACTTTACTATTTCAAGTAACGATGAAGAAGTAGAAACTGTTGAAGAGCAAGTTAAAGAAGATCCTTTAAAAACAAAAAGAAGTGTAAAATCTCTTGGAAAGATGAAAAAAACGTAATTTTATCTCAAATTGCTCAAATTTTGTGTTCTAATTTCATTACTTATGTAAATTGTATTTCTCAGTTGATAATGAGGAGAAATCAGATATAAAAGACAGAAAAATAGGTATTTTAGCTACAGCAATAATAAATTATAAAATACGTAGCCTTCAATACTTATGAATGAATAAGTTAGGTATTGTGATAGTTATGATTAAATCGTGCTCTTGATAGAATCAAATCATATGCAGTACTTGATTACAGCAATGAATTATCGCAAAACTCAGTGTAGTATTCTATTCTATGCATATTCAAAAATATGAATTTCTCGTCCCCAGAATATTGTATAATTTTTTTCTGTTTTATATGATCAAGCAACTATGTTTTATAGTCAGGATTTTCACATGATATCTGACTTAGGCTATTCATATTACTA
Source organism: Conomelus anceps (assembly GCA_948455865.1). Taxonomy (NCBI): domain Eukaryota; kingdom Metazoa; phylum Arthropoda; class Insecta; order Hemiptera; family Delphacidae; genus Conomelus; species Conomelus anceps. The sequence continues at coordinate 57,807,337 of OX418220.1, forward strand.
TGTATATTATTTACATTTTCCTGTCTTTAGGATTTTTGAAGATTTTAGTTAGTGGGCTCTCTTTCCAGACTTTTTTTTAACTTTTGTTCTTTCATTCAATAAGTAATATACAAGATGGTTATCTGACACTTGAGGAAATGTATTTTCTATATTACTGTATAAGAATGCTGGTTGTTCTAATTTTCCCTATAATGATGATATGGTTGGAAGAGGATTTAATTTGAAATTAAAATATTCTTCTTTACAGATATTAAGAATAGAATCTGTAAATTGTAATATATTCTGTGTTGAAAATACTAAAGCTTCTCATTTGCCAAAGCTACTTACAATCTTCAACATTCTGAAGGTTTTTCCTAGGTTTTTTGATAATCTGTTCTGTATAAATGTTCTGTCTCACTCATTGAATTTGTGAATAAACTAACTTAAAGCCTCCAACAAAGTTTTTCTGCACCCAATTATTTGTCTTTCAAAATTACATTTTACAAAAAGATCTGTTTCAACCAACTATCCGTTGTTATATGAAACTACAACAATATCTTGCATCGCAGACCTTGTATTTTGTGAAATAGTATTCCAAGCTTTTAGGATAATCCTGAGTATATGAATAAAAACAGATAAGGCTTCTAATTCTACAGGCTACCTTACAAGGATTTTAAAGGATAATTTCTATCACAGACACCTGCTGTGGATGTCAGCAGGCACTAAATTAAGTGGATGAGTAGAATTGCGGTGCTGTTAAAAAGAGAAATGTCAAATTCACACTGGTACTGTGCAAACTGACTGACTGCATTGGTTGAGTTCATGGGAGCCTGCACTGGTGAAACAGCTTGCATCGCTGTAAGACTGAAGGTCTATTCGATTTCATTGACCAATTGACCTAGCACTTTAAGCTTTTGCTCCGGTGCACGCTCCCATGAGCTCAAGCATTGATCACAGACTAGATACAAATTTTGTGAAATGTATTCCGTGACAGTAAATTAAATTCCTATACAGCACTCTGCAAATGCAATTTTTCTCACTCAACCAATTAAGTGGTCGTTACTTTAGCTATGCTATCCTCCGGTTGCATAAACGTCCTATCACTATGATGGTTAATCATTCGTAATACTAATAGATTAATAGTTGGTAGTCATATGAAATACTGAGCTATATACTATTAAACTAATATCTCAAGTTTGTATCCTACTGTTTCAATTGAAAATATGTGAATTGTACAAGAGAAAACAAAAGAAATAAACCCAGATACAGAGCTCTTTCCCCGCACACAGATTGATAATCTAAGCGGGGAAATATATTTCCTTGTTTTTTTTATGTTTTGTTTTTATTGTATTTATTCATTAGTTGTATTTATATGTGTATGAAGCTACTTTATATGTAAAAACGAATGATATTAACCAAAATCTTGACGTACATGATTATAATACAAGAAGCCGAGGAGATTATCACTTGGTGAGTCACAATAGTAGCTTATTCAAACAAAACCTAGTTATATTGGTAGGAAATTCTACAATAAGCTACCGCAGTTTTTAAAGAGTCTTGAAAATATAGAAATACTAGCTGGCCCAACGCGCGTTGCTGCGTTCTCATAAAAAATTCTTGATTTTATTATTTGTCACCTCCCACTGAGGTTACATTTGAAATTTCAACCTTCTAGGACTATTAGGGAAGAAGTTAGTCGTAAAGCTCTTCCAGCTGATCAGAGAGGCCTCCTTCGTTGTTTTCTTACACAGTAAGACCCTACTCACCACCTTTCAATGAAGATTTCAAATTTAAACCTTCAACGACTATTAGGTGCGACCTGATAACTCTGACACCAGACCTGAGCCAGCCAGGTCACACGATATTATTATTATATATTAGGGTAGAAGCTAGGTTTTTTATTTTATTGTTCTTTTTTAATATATTTTTTATGTATTTTAATGTTTTTTAACGTTTAACGTTTTTTAATGTATTCTCCTACTGAGAATGCATTTCAAATTTCTAGCTGCATTGGTAAACAGATGTTATCAACCTGGCATTATTACATTTCATCATACCCAGTCATATCTTTCCTACGTACAGCAAGGCTGCGACTGCCCATTATTCTACATGCAAAGTTTTTGATTTCCAGACAGCGTAAATAACGCCGCTAAGGTGCCTGCCATATGATTAAAAACTGTTGACTTCTATCAGCTGTTCCTTTAAGCTGTTTGGCCGGCAAGTTCAGTAGGTTAGGTGAATGATGTTTTGCAAAACACACAAACAGCTTGTCCATCAAAACAGCATGTAAAGCAGATCGAACAATTTCAAATTATTTTCCATATGATTAAAAGATCCCAGTAAGCTAGCTAGCCATGTACCCATGCTTTGCATAGGCAAAACTTTAACCCCCTAAAAACACCCCTAAAATTGCGAATTTTGAAAAATCCTTTCTTATTGCATGGTGAAATCCTATAAGGACTGTTCATACGAAATTTCAAGTTGATTGATAGGCCTAGTAGTTTTGGCTCTGCGTTGATGAGTGAGTCAGGGTATCATCTTTTTATAGATAGAGATTTAAAAAACAATTGAAAAAATATTTAGTTGATAAAGCTTTTTATAGTGTACAAGAGTTCCTTTCACATCAAAATTAAGCCTCACCTCAACAAATTGATATAGTAATTATGGTATCTATTGTATATGACTAGTGTTAATCAATCTGACTTGTCTTATACTCCTTAACTGGAGTCTCCAAGACTTAATCTACAAAAAAAAAAATGTAGGAAGCATGACTGGGTATCATGAAATGTAATTATGACGGGTTGACAACATCTGTTACCCAAATGCTGCTAGAAATTTGTAATTTAGCCTCAGTGGGAGGTGGCAAATAATAAAATAATAAAACATATTTTAAAACAAAAAAAGAAACCGACTTCAGTGAAATGATAAAATACTCATGTACTAAAAAGTTTAAAATAAAGTATTTACTTTAAACTGAGAAAATTTTAAATTTCATACAAGTAATCTTTTGAAGTCGGCGCCAAATATTTTATAAAGAAATTCTATCTAATATCAAAACTAACACTGTATTTCAATTAAATATGTGATTTGCACTCACTTTTACTGAAATAAAGTAATTGATAAGAAATTCTATCTAATATCAAAACTAACACTGTATTTCAACTAAATGTGATTTACACTCACTTTTACTGAAATACAGTGTCAGTTTTGATATTAGATTGATCAATTATTATTTCGTCATGGAAAACATCACAGAGTAATTCTGTTATATTTTAGAAGTTTATGGGAAATTTGGCGCCGACTTCAAAAGATTACTTGTATGAAATTTAAAATTTTCTCAGTTTAAAGTAAATACTTTATTTTAAACTTTTTAGTACGTGAGTATTTTATCATTTCACTGAAGTCGGTTTCTTTTTTTGTTTTAAAATATGTTTTATTTTAAGCTTTTTAGTTGAATTTTCTAACTTTGAAAACATGAGAAATTTCTTAGAGCCTACAATCCCTTCATTATGAATGTTGTGTCTTGTTCTTTTCTGGTGGATATGGAATGTATGTTGTATTCAATAATCAAATCCTGTTGTAGTTTACATCATTTATTGTATATCTCAAATCATATGTGTACAGTCTGATCATGATACCTTTCGAGGTCTGGCGAGCCACAGTTCTACCAACTTGTAATAATAATAATAATGTAATAATAGTAATGTAGTAATATAATATTTAATAATTAATAATAATAATGTTAAGTTAGTAATATATAACATTCCTTCTCCCATAGATAGAAATAATAATAATAAAAGGTGAACTGTGTCTTTCCCTTCTTACAAATCCAATTTATCTGGTTTTTTAATTACTCTTGTTGAGCGGCGTATTTGCATGGGATCCTGACTGATTATCTCTGAGGTGGTAGTGTCAATCGGATCTATTGGAGGATTGTCTCTGACATGTTCTTGTTCTTCATCAAGTTGAGGCTTTGTTGAGGCATCTGTTGAGGCTTTTAGTGGAACCGGTTTTATGTAGGTATAAATTGCTGAATGATCTTCCTGAACCGATTCACCAACAGAACGGATTTGGTTTGTGTGTCTTCTCCAGAGTTGACCATCAACGGATATGGTGTAGTGTAAATCTCCATCTTGATTAATAATGCGTCCAACTTTCCATTTCTTGTTTGGTGATGTGTAGTTATGGACAGCAACTTTTTGTCCTTCAGAAAATGTGCGGTCTTGGAACTCAAGGTTTTGTCTTCGGAGATGATCGTGTGTATCCTTTATAATGTCAGGACGGAAGATGTCAAGTTTGGAACGAATTTCTCTTCCAAGAAATAGCTTGGCTGGTGATTCTCTGGTTGTGACATTTGAGGCACGATGGTATGAGAATAGAAAAGTATTCAACCGCTGCTGTAGACTGCCTGGATGAGTATGTAGAGATCGCAATCCTTGTTTCAAAGTGTAAACATAGCGTTCAGCTTGACCATTTGATGCTGGATGGAATGGTGCTGTTGTAATATGATGTATACCATATAATTTCATGAAATGTTGAAACTCAGAACTGGTGAAGGCTGTTCCATTGTCAGACACTAGGGTATGTGGGAAACCGTATCTAGCAAATAGCTTCTCTAAGACTAATTGCAGACTGTGATGATGTATTTGGTACTATCTCAGTTTCGATCCATTTTGAATGAGCATCTACAACAATGAAGAAAAAACAATTCAGAAATGGACCTGCAAAATCAACATGTAGACGCTCCCATGGATGTGATGGATATTCCCAGAAGTGAGTTTTGCCTTTATCAGGATTTTTTTGTGTATGTACACAAGAAGAACAGTTATTTGCAAATTGTTCGATATCCTTGTCAATGTTAGTCCAATAAACATATGATCTTGCCAAACTTTTCATTTTATTAATACCTGGGTGGCCCAGATGTAATTCTTCCAAAATTCTCTTCTGGTACTTTACAGGAATGTATACTCTTATTCCACAAAATATTATCCCATTATGTAAAGAATAGTTGTGGTTGATAGCTCCAATGGATGTACCTTTGCGTAGTTTTTCGAGTAGTTCAATTAGATTAGGATCCTTGCATGTAGCTTGTCTCAGATCATGGCATGTAATAGGTAAGGTATTGATCTGTTCAAGCTGGAATATTGTTATTTCATCAACCTGGTTGTCATCATGTTGTTTGTCGTTGAAGAGTTCTTCAGAGGATGCCGGAAGCCGAGAAAGTGCATCAGCAATCCCATTTGCTTCTGATCTTACATATTGTATATCAAATTGGAACATCTGTAGATACAAGGCATAATGTAGTAGTCTAGTTGCACTCATGATAGGTAGTTTTCGATCTTTGTCAAATATATGTACAAGTGGACGGTGGTCTGTTTTAAGAGTAAATTTTCTTCCATACAAGTAATTGTAAAATTTGCTGACACCCCATTTTATAGCTAAGGCCTCTTTATCAAGTTGCGAATAATTTCTTTCACTTTTATTCAGTGTACGTGATACAAATGCAACAGGTCGTTCTTGGCCTTGTATGTTATGTGCAAGAACTGCACCAATACCAATTGGTGAAGCATCAACTGATAGAAACAGTGGTAGATCAGGGTGATAGTGAGTGAGTATCTTGTCGGAAACAATCTCTTTCTTAATTGTGTCAAAACTGTTTTGTTCTTCTGATGTCCATTTGAATTCAACATCTTGATGGAGTAGTCTGTATAATGGTTCAGCAATGATAGAGAGGTTGCGAACAAATTTTGCATAAAATGTAACCATACCTAAAAATGATTTTACATCTCTTTTCTCAGTTGGTGTTTTGCACTTCAAAATAGCATTAATCATTTCTGATGTTTTCCGTAACCCATTTTTGTCAATGAGAAACCCAAGGTAGGAAACTTCTTTTTGTAAATACTTGCATTTATCCTTGTTCAATCGTATGTCATTATCATGTAGTTTCTGTAAAACTGTGTTCAAACTATTAATATGTTCTGTCGTATTTTTCCCTGTGATTATTATGTCGTCGTGTACAACACAGGCTCCTGGTATTACCCCTATAACACTCTCAATGTAATTTTGCCAGACTGCTGGAGCTGAGCTGATACCATACATTAGTCTATTCACAGTGTAAAGTCCTTTGTGAGTATTGATAGTCAAAATTTTTGACGAAGCTTCAGAGACAGGAATGTGTAAAAATGCTGTACATATGTCTAATGTAGTGAATAATTGTCCACCAGATAATTTTGAGAATACTTCTTCATGACCTGGGAATGGATGTTGATGAACTTTAATTTGCTGGTTTACTGTAATACTGTAATCTGCACATAAACGAATGGATCCAGTTGGCTTGACAACTGGAACAACTGGTGTAGCCCAATCTGAAAATGAAGCTTTAGAAATTATACCTTCGTTTTCGAGATGAGTCAGCTCTTGTTCCACTTTGGCCTGTAATGAGAATGGAACTGGGCAAGCTCTCTTGAAGATTGGTGTAGCATCATCCTTAAGTTCAATGTTGTAGGAGTAATTTTTAGCAGTACCTGTAGTTTCACTGAATAAGTTCTTGTAGTTATCCAGAATAGAATTTATTTCTGTGACTGGAGTTATCACCTGATTGATGTGCGTATCTGTATTTAGTAAATTCAGTGCTTTGATCCAATCTCTGCCTACAATTGAAGCACAATCATCTTTGACAATGTATAATTTTAAATTCTGACAAATGTTCTTATAAGTAACCTGTACATAGATCTCACCAAGTGGTTTTATTATTGTATTGCTATAACTTCTAAATGTAGTATTTGTGGGATTAATTTTTCCATTACCACATTTAGGAATGAGTTTTAGTTTATTTTCACTAATTACAGTAGCTCCACTGCCTGTATCAAGCTCCATTGGCATAGCATAGCCATTAATATTAATAAGTACAATAACTGGTGGTATGCATATACCTTCCTCCTGTAGAATATACATTGGAATCATGTCAGTGTTATTCTCTACTGCACACGAATGTATAGGTTTACGATAATGTAGGTTAGGTTCTGGTTGTGAAAACCGTCTAGTAGGCTGTGGTTGTGAAGGTCGTTGGTTAGACTTCTGGCTTGTATTTGCTGTTTTCCATTTTATACAAACTTCATAAACATGATTTTCTTTCTTACAGTAAGTACAAAATAAGTTCTTTGCAAAACAAGTCTTTGCTGTGTGGTTGGGTTTTCCACACCTTAAGCATGTCTGGACTGAATTATTGACTTTATATTGTTGATTGTATTGATTAGATGAATGATATTGATGTGAATGTTGTGAAGGTTTAGCAGATATTTTATTTACTTGTAGAGAAGGTCGTAAAATTTCATTAGTACCGATGGTTGCTTTCTCCATGGCTAGAGCAATTTCAATTGTTTTGTCCAACGATATATCGTTCTCTTCAAATAGACGATCAAGAATAGGCTTAGAATGTAAGCCACTTACAAAAACGTCTCGTAGCATGAATGACAAGGTTAGTTCATTATACTTGCAGTGTGAAACTAATTTATGTAATTCTGTAATGTAAGTAGTAATTGATTCCCCTTCGTGTTGCTTCCTATTAATAAAAGCATGACGTGATGGAATAATTAAAGGTGGAGGATTCAGATGCCCTTTCAATAAATTCGTAAGTTCATCAAAACTCCTATCTAAATATGTGGCTGGGTATAACAAGTTCTTCATAAGTGAAAATAGTTTAGGTCCAATCAATGATACAAAACACTGTACTTTATGTATATCTGGAACGTTTTGTATTACGAAATATGCACTTAGTCGTTCAATATAAGTGTCAAAATCTTCAACCGAATCGTCAAAAAGATCGAAACGTATGCCTGATACTGCATGAGTAGGCTGAGTATTTGTAGATTTGACTAATCTCTTCTGAATTTCCACCTGCTTCGTTACAACTGCCAACAAGTTTTGAACAGTAGAGGTTAATTCTTGTAATTCAGACATATTTTCTTTGTAGTTTATAATCGAATTTTAATTGTAATAGAATGGAATGTACTGACCAAATCTAATGGCGGACGATCGTGTAGCCATTTGTGAGGTTAGAAGTTGTAATTGTAATGTTCATAAACTGTTATTGTAACTCGTATGTGCAGAACGTAGAATTCCGATTACCGACTGCGCCAATTTGTTGTGTCTTGTTCTTTTCTGGTGGATATGGAATGTATGTTGTATTCAATAATCAAATCCTGTTGTAGTTTACATCATTTATTGTATATCTCAAATCATATGTGTACAGTCTGATCATGATACCTTTCAAGGTCTGGCGAGCCACAGTTCTACCAACTTGTAATAATAATAATAATGTAATAATAGTAATGTAGTAATATAATATTTAATAATTAATAATAATAATGTTAAGTTAGTAATATATAACAATGAAATATCTATCAAATTAGCAAGCCAATATAACATCCAAACTTAAGTAACTAAAAATCCACTTATAAGAAAATATAAACTAAGGAAAATTCTACAACGTTTTATTTAATGTGGAATATTGTATTTAGGAGAATTATAATAGCGAAAGGCTTCTTAAAAGTGAAATGGCTTTTGATTCATTTTGATGTTGTCCCTTCCAGAATATACCTACACTGAAATAGTAGGCCTATATTACGTTACAAGTTGGGAAAATATTGTGCTTACTGAAAATATGATAAGTAAACGCAGGAGATGAAGTTGAGTGCGGTATCATCATACGAGTATGGTAAACATCTTCCCGGACGAGTTATGTACGATATTTTTTGTGTTATGATTGAAACTAAATAACCTTATTCCTATGACTCAATAACATCAACTAAATATTATTTACAATTTTCATATGAACATATGGACAGAAATATTATATTCTTCTTATTCTCGATTCAAATTAAGTTCACGTGATTGGTCAAAACGGGACATTAAAGACTTCTTTCACACTGAACCAGCTTTGGGTAATCGATGTCGTTTACCCGGCATAATTGCATTGCATCATATGATTTCGAAAACCGTCTAGATGTAAAGCGTTCCATATGATACAATGATCAGCCTGGTAAACGACACCGGTTATCCGATTGGCGGTTATGTGTGGAACTATCCTATTCAAACTTGATTGAAATGAAGACATCGAAGCATGCTCCTTTTTGTTTAATATTGGGCTAAGTATTGGGCCGATCCTTGCGAAACTTGTATGGGACCACCGCTGAGCGATGCTCTTTCATTTAAAAAAAAAATTCATCGAAATCTGTTCAATATTGTTCGAATGATTGATGTACAAACATAAAAAAAAAACAGGTCGAATATAGTAACCTTGTTGTTTCTGGAAGTCGGTTAATAAACCTAGCTTCTACCCTAATAGTTGTAGTTTTAAATTCAAAATGTTCCTTCATTCAGAGGTGGTAAGAAAACAACGAAGGATGCATCTGATCAGCTGGAAGAGCCCTAGGACTAACGTATTTCCTAATAGTCCTAAAAGCTTGAAATTTTAAATGTAACCTCAGTGGGAGGTGGCGAAGAGATTTTTGTGAGGTCGCAGCGCGTCGGGCCAGCTATAGTATAACTTGTAGCCTACAACCGATTAGGTTATTAGATTTCTTCATTTTTGCTACAACCGAAGTATTGATAGTTGCTCACTTCTGTCATCTCTCAGTGGAACGGCCTGTGTGTTTTGGTTCTAACCAGTGTAGCCAATCCAATTTTGCCCAATTACCCCCTCCAGAGCAAAAAATTACCCGCTTTTGCTCAAAATTACCCTCAACAAACCAAAAATTCCCTATTTAACACTCTTGTCTGTCCCTAAGTAACGAATACAAACCCTATTAATTTAGTTTTGAGAAATCCCAATAATTAAGATGTTAAGAACTAATTATATAAGACTTGAGACTAGTAATTAACTGTCATAATTAATTTTTTCAATCTTACTGACCTTAGAAAATTAATTACAGTAGGCCTACAATGATTTGTTTTTGTTAATGATAGCCTATGTTATTTAGTAACGAGTAAGTTTTTTATCCTCTTCAGAAGTAGACTAGACTATATAGTATCAGTACATCACGCTACCAAAAGCCTACAAACAAGCATACTGAAACTGAAACGAAAACGAAACTGAACCGACTGAACACACACTGTACAGACTGTACTGTTGTATAGTGTTGTTGTGAGCTTGGGAGAACGAACTCAGAAATCACGTGTCAGAACTGAAACTGAACCAACTGACAACGACAACTGATGCAGGTTATGTAGATAACCATTCGTAGTGAAATATAACTTAGAAGTAATAATATGAAAACAAATAATTTTTGTTCGTTTTTGTTCAGTTGTCATTTACCCGCTTTTTACCCTCATATTTGCCATTACCCACAGCATTACCCCCAGGTAACTAAATTACCCGCTTTTCGGGTAATTACCCGCTTTTTGGCAACACTGGTTCTAACTACCAGTGGTGCCGTTGAAGGAGAAATTGGAGTGAGGAGACTCTCTCTCTGTCTTACAATCCTCCCGTACACGCCAAGCACGGTGGCACCTCCTGTACTAGATATAATGTGCTATGAATGCTAGCATGTATATAGGTATAATCATATATATGCTTTCAAATAGTAGCTTGCTTTAAATATGTTAAGAATGATATAGGACCGTCATAATGAGGATGTTTGTGTAAGTGTTGTAGAATGCGTATAGTTTTATTCAATTCCAAGCTGAAAGAATATTCTGTATGATAAATATGAGAGGTTGCTGGGTGTACAGGCGGATTTTCTAGGGCCATCAGTTTTTTCCACTAAAACCAGCATTGTATACCAAGCTACCTTTGAAACCTGTCCGATATTGATCCTACTACCACCTAATTCATAATACAGTACATCTAATCACCCAATATTCAACACATTCAATTCTTGGACTTTCTGTTCCATAACGATCTGCGTTGTTAATATTAACTTTTTATTGTAAATTTAACGACTTTCAGTCAATAACAAATTGACTGCAAGTCGTTAAATTTACAATAAAAAGTTAATACTAACATTCAGCCTGCAGATCGATGCTATAGACTATTCGCCATCCCCTTTTCACCTGGAAAACTTCAAATCTCATATCCTATTTGATTATTTAATTAAAAAACGCATGTCCGACTAAAATTTTACCCCTCTCATATGCGTACCGTAATCTAACCAATATTGATCTACAACTGCAGAACTCAACCAGGAAGATGGCCTGACAGCTGAATGGTCTCGTTGTAAATGTGGGTGAATGATTAATTATCATAATTTTCTTATAGAAATTACTTCAATGTAGGTTCTAGAACTACTTCAACTAAATAAAAGTTAAATTTGTGTGAAGTAAATTGTCACTATAATAATAAGCGCCTGATGACTGTGTGGCCGCACCATTCGACATGCCATGAGCAAGACTGAGTCATACATGAATTAGGGCAATAAGTAGATGTAGAAATTAACACCATATATATTTACTGAACAATTATTGTAATTAGTTTCATTTTTACTGCAATATTATAATCGAAGCACCAATCAGTGCGAAATGGCAATGGTAAACCAAGTAAGTTTTTATAATTACTCCAAAATTATTGTACATTCTATGATGATATACAAGTTCTAAAAACTTGGGAAATTATGACTCACGTTATGGTGTGACGGCAGTACACTTGATGTGTACTGTGGGTCGTCTGACGATGCTCTCAACATCATATATAAGTTGATTATATATTTGAAGACTTTGATTATGGTACGATCTCTTCCAATTTTTAGATGCAAAAGAGGATTAATAGGATAGAGTGCTCCTGTTTTCCTTTCAATTTAATCTATTTTCAAAATGGTATTCAGATGCTGAAACCTTTATTTTTCTTGGCACCCAATAATAAATAAGATTAACTTTTCATGTGAAATTTAACGACTTGCAGTCAAATATTTGTTAAGAATAAGTATAACTCACTTAATCTGTAGGCCGAGCGCTTTCGAATCTATGAGATCCATCTCATAGAGGCCTCTGAAGATGGATCTCATAGATTCGAAAGCGCTCGGCCTACAGATTAAGTGAGTTATACTTATTCTTAACAAATATTTGACTGCAAGTCGTTAAATTTCACATGAAAAGTTAATATTAACAACGCAGTTCGTCATGGAACAAGAAATCCAGGAAAATAAATAAGACTCATCACATGAGCACATTGTGCCGTTTCGTATATTCTTCAAAAAAAGTATTGACTGTGAGCTTATATACAAAATCATAAGCCACTCAATATTATATGCTATGAGTAATTATTTATTTGAAAGAAAGCATTTTGAATTTGGGTTAAAATTAAACAGTTATACTTGTCTGCGGTTAAACCTTCAAGAAAGATTTAAAACTTCCCGGGTCAAGAACTGAACAACTGAGGTGTCGATACAAAAGAAATCGACTTTAGATATAGTCGATATAATTTTTTTACTTCGTCAGCTGCAAAATTATAAAATTTAGGTTATGTTGCAATATTTATAAAAATTGAAGAAGCATGGCAGACGAATTTTCCGAGAATACTGTTGTTATTCGTGCAAAACCTGAAAGAAAAGTTTTCAAACCAGTGAGATCCGTAAGTAAAATACCGAGTAGTGTATTAGAAAACTCCGAATTACAGGTAGCAATTGAAAGTCTTCCAAAAAATTACAATTTTGAAATTCATAAAACTATATGGAGAATTCAGTCTACTCAAGCCAAATGCGTAGCTATACAGATGCCAGAAGGTTTATTGATGTTTGCAACGACAATATGTGATATTATTGAGAGGTTTACTGAAGCTGTTACTATAATCATGGGAGATGTCACTTATGGAGCTTGCTGCATTGACGACTTCTCTGCTCGAGCATTAGGAGCTGATTTTTTGGTACATTATGGTCATAGCTGCCTCATACCTGTTGATCAGACAGTTGGAATCAAAGTGCTTTATGTATTTGTTGACATAAAAATAGATGCTCATCATTTTATTGAGACAGTGAAATTAAACTTTGGCATTTCTTGTAAATTAGGATTTGTTAGTACAATTCAGTTTGTTACTACACTTCACGCCGCAGCTAACGATCTTCGGCAGCATGGATACCATATTAACATACCTCAAACGAAACCTTTATCACCAGGAGAAATATTGGGTTGCACTTCAGCAGTGATTAAGGATGTTGACAACCTAATTTATCTTGGAGATGGAAGATTCCACCTGGAGTCTGCTATGATAGCCAACCCCGATTTAGAAGCATATCGCTACGATCCCTATGAGAAAAAATTAACTAGAGAGTTCTACGATCATGAAAAAATGCGCGCTGTTCGCAATGGAGCTGTTCGATTAGCTGCTCGCGCCGGAACATTTGGTCTAATCCTTGGAACACTTGGTCGTCAGGGCCATCCAAAGGTTCTGCATTACATTCAGGTGAGTCAGAGTAGTTCAACTTTTCTAAACAAAATACATTCTGAGGAGCTTATTAGGGATACAAAATACACCTAGGCCTAATTATTATAAGAAACATAATAAGTGTGACTAATTTAATAATTTATTTTGAAACACTTTTAAGAAATATTAACACTAAAAATATAAACTGAGTTGTATAATTATTTTCGTGCAAAACAGCATGGAATAGACAATATATAACTGTACATAAAACTTGGTAATACTATTACCCCCGGTTGTACAAAATTCATTATAATGGTTCATTATTCGTTCCACTTTTATATCAAGCTGTTATGTGAAAGCATAATGATTATATCTATATGAATGCTAGCATTTTTATGATCTATACATCTTGAATGGTGAGCACATACCTAGTATAAAATGTATAAAAGTAGTACCATCATTCACTCATATGTGACATCTTGTTACAACTTAATGCAGCCTAAAGCAAGCTTTATATTAATGGCTAATACTAGTCACTGATGCAAGTGTATTTTATAATTCTAAAAGCTAATTTACTCTCCAAAACCATATAATATTATGATTTATTCACATTATCAAATTTATAACGAATTATTTAACTAATTCATATTAGCCTACATATTTCATACACAGCTGATCTCAGAATTTGACATTTTTAATTGACTCTGTTGGCTGCATTGTAATCTAGATATCATTGCTTAAATAGCAGAACACTTTTATACCAAATAATGCCCCACTTTTATACTGAATAATGCGATGGATAGTAGCCTGGCATAAAAGTGGAACGGATAATGAACCATCATAATGATAGGACTTTTATGCATCCGGGGGTTACTATTGTAAATAATCTATAAAAAAATATAAAAAGCTTGATTGGCAAGGGTTAATAGTGTCACTGACAGATTGTTCAAACTATCAAGAATTCCACAGTATAACAACTTCTCCCCGCCAGCTACTGTTACAATATGCTCTTAAGCAGCTTTACTGGGCCTTTTGAAGAGAATCTGGCAAATGATTGAACATCCTCAATGCTAATATAGGAATGCAGTCCTTAACCTTTGACAACCTACATTTAGGTGTGTTAAGATCGCTCCATTATCGGTACGCCACTGCAGCATTTACTCCCCTACGTTGGACTCTCTCTCTTATTCTCAGCGCTCGCCACCAGCATGTCTTGCTAACAGGCTGGCTTTATGAGCTGAAACAGTGGAGTAACGTTTTCCAATTGGGCCCCCCCGCAACCGATTTTCCGGGCCCCTCTCCTCAAAATCATATGAATATCCTATCTCACCCTTACCACCCTCCTCCTAAAAAACTTGCATTTTTCGTGGGCATTTATCATAATTATGTAAGAACTAAATGGCTTAACCTGAACAAACATAACCTGAACTACAAAAACAACAAATTCACATCAAAAAACATTGTCATTGAAACAGAAACAAGCATCCAACGCACAGACCCACAAATACATGATGAACTTAGAATAGAAACCTACAACACAATAAAAACAAACAGCTCACAACCACACCCACCCATAAATTCAGAAAACCACACCATAAAAGAATTGAAACACAAAGCTCTAACTCACAATCTCACCTATATCAAAGCAGACAAAGGCAACACTACAGTTATAATAAACAATGAAGAGCTCAACAAAAAAACACTTGACTACATAAACAAAAACAACATTAAACAACTACACACCGATCCCACAAATGTTTACCAAACTAAAATCAAACAAATAATCAACAAGACAAATCATATAATTAATAATTCACAAAAAAGAAAACTGAAACAAATACACCCTTCTGCACCATCACTTCAAACACTTCCCAAAATTCACAAACCCGACATACCTATTAGACCAATTGTAAACTACCAAGAAGCACCTGCCTATAAACTAGCAAAACACATAGATCAAACACTGAGAAAACTAATTAATATCAACAACAACACATACATAAAAAACAGTAGCGATCTTATCGCAAAAATAAAAGACACACAAATTCCTCACAACTCCACTCTTGCATCTTTCGATATAACAAACCTATACACCAACATACCTGTCAATGAAACAATAGAAATAATACAGAACATCCTTATTCACAACAACACAACTACAGAACATATAAATGAAATAATAGACATCCTAAAAATCATCACTCAACAAAATTACTTTACCTTCAACAACAAATTCTACTCACAACCTGATGGACTGCCAATGGGCTCACCAATCTCAAGCATATTTGCTGAAATCTATCTCCAACACTGCGAAAACACTCATATACTCTTTAATAACAAATTTTCACAGAACATAATATACTGGCACAGATACGTAGATGATGTTCTATTGCTATACAGAGGAAACAAAAGACAATGTGAACAACTTCGATCATACATAAACAAAATACATAAGAACATTCAATACACAGCTGAATATGAGAAAAACAATTCAATAAACTTCCTAGACCTCTCAATTACAAAGAACACAAACCAACAACACAGCTTCAACATCTACAGAAAACCAACAATGACAGATACCCTAATACACAGCACCTCCAATCATCCAACACAACACAAACACTCAGCATTCAGGTCAATGCTACACAGACTCAACAACACACCGCTTTCCACCGACAATTACCACACTGAACTAAATACAATAAAATACCTAGCACAAGAAAACGGCTACAAACACGACCTTATTGACAAACTCAATCATAAAATAAGAAACAAAAAACAAAACACCAACACCACTGACAAAAAATACATCACAATGACATACATTAATCCACAATCACACAGACTAGCAAAAATCTTCAAAAAAGCCGGCCACACCATCTCATTCAGAACAAAAAACAAAATAAAAAATGCACTTACACTCAAAACCACACTGAACACAAACAAATACGATCTCCCAGGGATCTACAAACTAAACTGCTCTGATTGTAACAAATTCTACATAGGACAAACAGGCCGCACATTCAAACAACGTTACAAGGAACACTTTCAGGCCCTCACATCCAAAGCTGAATCGAATTTTGCCGACCATATCATTCAAACTGGACACACTTTTACCGACATCAGTACCAACCTACACATTCTACACATAAAATCTAAAGGACACGAACTCAACACCTTGGAACAATTTGAAATATACAAACACACCACACACAATAAACAAAACATTCTCAATGAACAACTAAATTTTAAATCTCACAAACTTTTTGATCATATTTTACAAAAACCACAACACTTCTAACCAAAAAACTGACATGATGATCTAGGAGCCTCTGATGATGGATCTCATAGATTCGAAAGTACTCGGCCAGTTTAAGTGAGTTATTATACTTATTCTTAACAAATATTTGACTGCATGTCGTTAAATTTCACATGAAAAGTATATATTAACAACGCAGTTCGTCATGGAACATGAAATCCAGAAACTAAATGGCTTTTCCTCTATTAAAATTCAATAATGTTTCAAGGGGGGACTAGTCTAATGATTTTGGCTCTAGCTTACGGGTTCCTGAAAGATGGAAATAATTGAGAGTTGATTTTATTATAAATAATTAACTTTATAGAAACCTTGGAATTGAGGTCTTCCATAGGATCCGCATTCACATTCTCTTTGCTAGCACCTCCACTCCTTTTCACAGAAGTGGTATTCTCTCAGAATTCGCCTCGTTCGCGCACACGGACACAGGTTAAATTTTAATAAAAAGGCACTTAATCTAAATTACGGTGAAATTACTAAGTCAGAAAAAGAGAAGAGAATTCAATGAAAACTACTTATACTTGATACTATTGCAGTAGGCTATAAGAAAAAAATTCTACTGCATTGGTAAAACTGGCACAATTGAACCAAAACTATTATTTTATATACTTGTACAATAGCCAAGTAATTGATCCGATACTTCAAGGTTTCAAATATTCCTCCTAAATATTGTTTAAAAATGTAGAAGTCGATAAAAAATAGAAATAACTAAAAAATTAAAGTATGACATCACAATACCACACATGTTGAAAAATAGAACAGAAATTAAAAAATGGCACTCCAAATAATAAATATCACAATCATGATCACTCTCAAGAACTCACTTGATACGGTTTACTCTAGGGCTCTAGGCCAATTTACCGGACACGTGTTTATGCATCTATATGGACGATTCAAAAGAGACTGAATTTAATACACTGTACTGTATGAAGAAAAATGTTGACTGATTTCTACACAACCCCCCACTTCCATTTCTTCGTATGCTAATAAACATTCAATGGGAAAATAATTAATTTTCTCCAATATTTCACAGTGGTGACAGCCTTATTCGTGATTTATAACAGTCTAGATAAGTTTGTTTGAAGAGTGTTTTGTCCTCGATATCTCTTTATTTAATTTCCTGAAGTCACAACATCATGCTTCTGAATTCCTCCACTAAGCTATTCACGAATTGATAAAGTAAATAATAAACAATAACCTGACATTATTTAGCCTACTCATGCTCTCTTTCTTTCTTCAGTGTTTCAGTTTTAGTTTAATTTCATATGAAAACAATATATATAAATCAGTCTGGGCAAGGGCAATTTCTTGAAAAATTATTTTTCAGTCCGGGCCCCCTTATAGCCCGGGCCCCCCCGCGCCGCGGGGTCTGCGGGGGTGTACGTTACGCCTCTGAGCTGAGAGTCGTTCTGTTCATCACAAGGATGACAGAGAAAGTGTCATTGCGCATTCAGCTGTGCGCAGGTCAGACTCCACTCTTCTTCAAAACCACGTGTCTACAATACAGAGCTTGTGTAGGTGGAAGTTCGCTTCCCCGACTCCGTGTAGGAAGAACTTTCTCGGGCACTTTAGCATCCTTCTCACTATTTTCCTAAAACTGATAATTCTGATAAAACTGAATTCTGAATAAAACTGATCCTCCGAAAAAAAATTCCCGCTGACTACCTCATCCGGCAATAAATTGAACAGCCTTACCGCAAGTTGATCTTAATTTAATACATACAAATAATTATTTTTTCAATAACCTGATTTATGCAACAGTAATAGTTTTAAAATTTTCTTCTGTGAATGATTACTATATTTATGAGTGTATTACTCTTACTCAGGTAATTTATTCAAAATTAATCAAACCCTCCTCACTCAATTAAAAATAACTATTACTAACTTAGTAGTTCTGTGAATAGTAGAACTCTCGCCCAAAAATAAGAGTCCTTGCACAGAGGAATAAATTCGATGCATTCAATGATAATCACCATCGCAAAATTAAACCCAGTCATAAGACCTAACCCTTGATCAATTCGAATTGTCTATTTCATGTTTGATTCCAATTGCATGCGATGGAGAAGCTCCATCTCCTATAGAAGAAGATCTTTACTTTTTCCTTTTCAATATTCGTCTAATACAAGCAAATTTCGAAAATCCTTACACATACCGTACATCGCTGTGCATTCCTTAAGGAATTCATTGAATTTGGTCCACGCGTTTAGCCGTAAATGCGTTACAAACAAACAGACAGACAGACAAATGCAAAACGGTCGACTTGAAAAATAACTATATTGCTCAAAGCATTGACAATTTATTATGAGTATGAGATTGTGAGTACTATTTTATTATGTAAATTCGGTACCGAGAGCCGAGTTATGTCAGTATGCCAAGACCATGTAACAATTCTGAGACTCAATATGCTTGATAGCATTAATTATTATTGCTGCGACTCAAGATAATTGATTCCAATTAACTAAAATCCTCATTACCTTCCTCAATTCAAAATTAAATCATTATTCTCTTCAGTTATTGAAAAATATTTTTCTCGTACTTATGATGTCCACATGAGTCTGAGTAGTGTGGATGAAAATTATGGATTTTGGCCCTACAGTTTTAGATGGACTCCGTACCCTACTTAGTTCTAGCATTCAAAACAGATTTCTGCTAAAAACCTTTTTCATCCCGCTACTTTATATTTCATCTCTTGGAATTTTTTCGGTTTCTAGTATTATTAGCCCAGTGAAACAGTTGAAAATGAACAAGAACATTGTACAAGTCTTTTAAGGGCTATCTTATCTACAGATTGGCTATTTGAAAAAATTAGTTCAACATTGTAGCATATTCATATATTTTGGTTGAGAAAGAAACCTTACACTTCTTATTATTATAGTGAAGTAAATATAATTATTGTTGATCGTAAATTAATATTTTTGTTGAATATTCGATGTAATATAAATTAATTATATTTTTCTAAGCAAATTGATTACTGCTCTTACCCGAAACCTGTGCGGTGATAGATTTATCTCACATTATGAGAATTATTTTACTCTATAAAATTATTGATAATTTGAGGCCGTACCAACAATTAATAAGAATTATCTTATTTTATGAAATTATTGATAATTTGAAGATGAAAGAACAACGATAAATTGTTTTCTACAACTAGATGACTTCCACATAAGCTTAGCTTAAGTGCGTGAATAGTGAGCTGAAACTATGACTTTAATAATGTATGGTCCATACAAGAATCGAGCCCGGGACAAACAGGATTGTGGCTAGCTTTTACTATAAGACCGCCATTCTTTTTAGTCGCCTTATTTGATACAATCAATTCTTGTTCATTTTTCAGATTGTTAACCGAAATCAACATGTGTAGCAGTAGGCCTTTATGACATGAATATGGCATTGTAGCCACTTGAATGTGAAATCAGCCAGAATATTGTGGAGAATAGTCGCCTTATGCTGCTTGTCCAGTCATCTGTCAGACACTATTCCATAGCATATTATATATGCTTGATTTGGCGATGGTGATTTATCATCGCCTATTGGATGCTTCACTGTGCAAGCACCCTAACTCTTACTGCCACTCCGATAATCGAAGGTTTGATTCCCGTTCAGCCTGACATTTTTGTATCAATTCAATTTATTTGCCAGACAAAAATCAACTTGACAATTCTCAAATAAACTTGAGCTATTAGGAAGAAATAATCTTATTTCTAGTGACAGAAGAAATTATCTTGGCGACCACCCAGCAAGGAAATCCTGTCCGCTGGGAGTGAGCTTCAGCTCATATTAGTTGATTATTCATACATTTCCTATGCTTTCTAATATTCCTAACAATGGAACCAATGGTTGGAAAAGTCACACTCGTAGATGGACGACCCGTGTAGTCTGACCCTTGAAAATTGAAGATCGTAAACTTTCTAGGAATTGATTCCTAAACCTCTTTAGAACCTCTTTCAAACCGTTTGGGATCATTGCATGTTGTTAATCAATTTTGGATCTGAATGTTGTTTGTATCTGTTATATAAAAAACCAGTGTCATAGTATTGGCGTAATAATATAATAATATGTCATTTGTTACAGAAAGAAATAGCCAAACTTTCCAAAGAATCAGTGATAGTTCTCCTGTCGGAAATTTTCCCGAGCAAACTGAAACTTTTCACTGGAGTTGACGCGTGGATTCAAGTGGCCTGCCCTCGTTTATCAATTGATTGGGGTCTTGCATTCGATAAGCCCCTACTTACTACTTATGAAAGCTCTCTAGCTTTGAGTCAAGCTCAGCTTACAGATGTGTATCCCATGGATTTCTATGCGAATAACAGTCTTGGCCCTTGGACACCAAATTATAAGCCTGATACATGTTGTGGGAAAGGTTGTAATAGAAGCATGGAAAATAAAACTTCTGACAAGTGATGTAGATTTTTTATATTCGTAATTTTTATTCTCAGGATTTTCAATCTAATCAAGTTTCAATTTAAATGTTATTTATTTATCACAAATTTTGGCACAGTCCAAAAATCCTCGACTTATCTTATATAATATTACAAAATACTTTCATTTTAAAAACAAAAAGTCTTGAAGTGCTTGCACAATGTAGCTTCCAATAGTCGATGATAATCTCCATCACAAAAGCAAAAACATTCTGTGGAATGGTATGTGACAGATTGAAGCAGTGTGAATACCACTATTCTACAACATGTATTTGATTCTCCGATGGAGATTATCATTGAATATTGGGTGCTCCTCTGCACAAGCACCTTAATTTAATAAAGCATCTCCACCCAATAGACTAGAAATAGTCCCGAGGTGAAGGTTGTCTTGAAGTTTGATCTATTTTCTCGAATAGAAAATAGAAAATCTGGTCACAATAGAGAACAACTAATGTTGCTGGAAACTCAAATGTTATTTATTTAATTAGCGGTCGATAATATAGCAGCCAACTTACTGCTTGCATAATTTAATTATTTTCCTCATACCCATCGTAGATACTCTAAGTGCTTATCTACTTTTTGTATTTTCGATATTATACAGGATGGAGCAGAGGAAACGGATGTTTTTTAATCCATTAGTACTTGGGTCGTTTTAATGACAGAAAAAAAAATATTGAATTTAAATAATAACAATTTTATTGTATTTTTGAAATCTATAAACCATGACTATGTTCTAAAAATAATGTCCTTTAGATGACGTCCTTCTTGTCAGATACAAATTCAGATCACTGAATCGTGAAATGACGTCCTGGAAACATTTGCCAACCCACTTCCATGGATGCTCTTACAGTGTGAGATGTGGCTTTTTCCTGTTGTAACCACATTCCTCTGATCTTCACTCAAACGTAGGGTGTTTCAGTGTGGGACTGTTCCTTAACGTTCCACATTGAACTTCTGCCGAAAAAGACATTGGACAGTGACCACAGAATCGTTATTTCTAAAAAGCTGCTTGACTGTGAACACACAATGCTCTACGGTCCAACGCTCCATGGCTACTAAAACTGCACTGTGTTAGCTGTCTGCCAACGCTCATCCAAGGTGAATACCCCTACTCGTCGCTGAGTACTAACAGTTTATAAATCATCCGTTTCCTCTGCTCCACTCTGTACATCATTAATGAATACAATTAGATATTTCTTGTCGCAATTACATTTTGTAAATTCATGCTAATATAGTTTTTGCAGTTTCACCATTAGTAATCGTGATACAGCCAAGAATACTATTCTTTTACTGAGTTTCATTTAGACAAAACAGCTGAAACTATACATATATGGTACCTCTCGTTTTAATCGAAATGATTGTAGTTGTGACGAGTGCCTATTACAAACAATGCTGACAACCGATTAAAAAAATATATAATTAATTATTATATTGAAGTTTGTTTAAACCAAAATGCAGGGGTAGCTAACTAAAGGGAAAGTAAGTTGATGAATAATAAGACGAAATTCTCACAACCACATTTATTAAAACTTTGAGATATCTCGAAGTTTTAATGAATGTGGTTGTGACAATTTCGTCTTATTATTCATTATGGATACCTTCCACAATATCACCTTCGCCATTACTAAGAAAGGGAAAGTAAGTTTTTGATTTGGTCCTGGTCACTGAATCACTCTACTATGGGAGGGGGGGGGGGGATGTATGCTGTGTTATACTGTACTTGTAAAATCACAATAATTGGATGTCTGCTATGAAATGATAGAAGGCCGTTTCAAATGCACTTGCAAGCAAATGCTTGGCCCATGCTGTTATGCTCCCCTAATTTACTCAACATCCCCGTTTATTGACGAACCCTTTTAACATTATAAAGAAATAAAACTTAAATTCTAGAGAAAACTTTATTCTTAAATAGTGCTGTAATGTTAAAGGGTACTCTATATATATATCCATTGAATGAATAAATAAAGTCTCTTTTATTGTAAGATCATGCCTTTTTTGCCAACTGTACCAAGGTTTTGATTAAATGAAGTTCAGAATTATTTTAAATGTTGTTAGTTTTGGCACTACTACCATATAGCCAGCCATACAATTGAATTTTTTACGATATTGTCAAAAAAATAAGATATTGTAGAATGTACTGTTGGAATCATATACTCAACTTACTTAAATCAACTTCGGTTCTCATTGCTGTACTGTGTTAGTAACATAAGAAAACCCTAGGTAATTAGAAGACAAGGTTGTGTTCAACAGCATGATGCGCCACAGTCAGCAAGGTACAGTCAGTCAGTTTCAGGGGGGGGGGGGGGTCTTTCTTTCAATCCAAACCACCCAGACCAGTGATGGTGGAACACCAAAATCTTCAAAAACCTTCAGGTGGTATGCAGTTGCCAGAACGTTGGGAACCCCTGCTCTACTTAGTATGGGTACACTGCACTGGACCAAACACACATATTGCTTGCCAGTTTATCCCTTATCATTACCGCCTATCATGTATCACTATTCTATGAGTACCAAATAAGGGGTTCTCATTTATTTTTAGCAGCTTTTAATATCAATAAATCTCCAACAATAAAAAACAGAAATTATTTATTAAAATTGATGAATTTATTTATTTCTTCTCGTCCATCTTCCATTCCCGATTTTCAACACATGTGATGATCAACTTCTATACTATCTGGTTCTTCTTTTCAGCTGTATATTTTTTAATCATAATATTATCTGACCTAAAAAATATTTTGGAAAATCAAAATTCTAAAAATTGAATGAGACTATCCAAGTCTAATAGAATCATCTCATGATTTATAAATTAATTGATTGGTTAAGAACTTTGTGATAGAATAACATAATGCAAATGCAATTATTATGGTCACGTTATATCGCTTGAATACTTAACAGCACAGTACTGTATATAAGAAGGAAGCTCATATTGATACAAATTCATTACCTAACCCATTAACTGTATATAAGAGGGAAGCTCATATTGATAGAATTTCGCTTTATTTGAAAAAAAAAATGGTCCGCCATATTGAATTTGAAAAATAAAATATTTACATGGCTGTGCCTAGGAATAAGGAACTTCCATATGAAAAATAATAACAGTTGGTCCAGACGTTTGTCCGTAATTGTGAGACAGACAGACAAAATTCCAAGCGTCTTGAAGGATAGACCTCACTCCGTTTGGTCAATTAACAAGAAATCAAAGGATATATTTACTTGTTTGAAAAGAAATATTCCTCTCAGATTGGCACATACTTAACCACTGAATGAAACAACCTAGCTAAAAAATTATCTCACATCACAGAATATGTCATTTTAGCACTGATAAATACGGATTTCTTCTATTACCGCTGTACAAATTTTCCCGATACTACACAATTTAGAAGCGGGCAACACTAGCGCTGTGCCTTCATGGCGGATTTTAGACATACTTATTTAGTAGTATACATCAATGATTGGAACTACTAATATGTGGTGCCATCTACAGTCAACAGTAGGCTACTCTATAGTCTCAAATCGTCAATGATCTATTCCTCGTCATTCCTTTTCACTATACACTTCAGTCGATCTGCGATCAGTCAGTTTTGGTTATTCTTCAGCCTTCGGAACTTCAACTGTTCAGTTAGCACATAAATTGCTTTTTGTCAGTAGGTGTGATAGTGATAGCTGTAAAATGTGCTGGATATCTTGATGATACTGTAATCAGAAAGAGACAAGCTCTTACTGGTGACTTTCGATGAATTCTCCGTGATGTGTTGATAACTTGACTTGGATATCGTTGTTTGAGGAATAATAAGGAATGCCGCAGATTGAAGATACTATGGTCAACACCGCTAGTCCTCAGGTGAGTTTGATAGAATTTCAATGTTTGATTATTGATATAATTTGTTGATAAGGCTAGATACACTCGAAACCCCAACATTAGTGTCTCTAATTATATTAATCCAATAAGAATAAAAGTATGCATTTCTTTTAATCAATACTCGGAAATCAAACTGTAAAATGACCTGGTTATTTTGATCTAAACACTACCTTGAGCAAGAACTTTATTACGCTCTTCACGGCTATTAAATTTCATGATACAGTGGTTTTCTTCACCATAAATGAAACTTTACCATTATTAATACATGATGAATAACTTGAAATGTTGAAAGTAACGCATTTACTGTAAACATATCCTTATATTGGAACATATGGCTCAGCGGCACTTCATCATTCTATTATCTATAACTTGGTGGTTATGTTTTCAAGGGGAGTTCAAGGCAAGTTTGTTATTGGCATTGGAGCTCCGTTCAATGGGAATAATCATTTTTCGAGTGGCTTCATTTAAAAGGTTTTTCGTTTATCATTAATCTTATTTACCTACTATTCTAAAGATAATGTTGAAGTTGATTACTGAGTATAAACATACTTCTGGTATCCAATTATTGGTACAAATCGCACATTTTCCAGACATGTATAATTTGTTAGAATTTATATTCTAAGCATGTATTTGCTTAGAGCCCGGATGTTAGGCAAAATGCCTTGATTTTTTTGCATAATGCCTATTTTGGATGTTTTTGCCTATTCTACTATAAGTTGCCTATTTTTGCCTAAAATGATAGCTTAAAAGGAAAACCAAACATCATGAAAGAGCGTGTGCATAAAAAGTCATTATCTTCAATGAATTCTAGGAATATAAATGATAATAATAGTGAAGATTGAGGGGTTTCAACTATATAACATAGAGTAGGCACATAAATTCAGCTACCATGATTTAGATGTATTCACAGTGCTGGATTTCCTGAATGTGCTGTATGTGCACCTGCACAGGGCGGCAAGTTTTGGGTGGCGGCAAAAATCAAGAAATTTTTCCAAATTAAAAAAA
Organism: Conomelus anceps; assembly: GCA_948455865.1. Taxonomy (NCBI): domain Eukaryota; kingdom Metazoa; phylum Arthropoda; class Insecta; order Hemiptera; family Delphacidae; genus Conomelus; species Conomelus anceps. The sequence continues at coordinate 57,833,268 of OX418220.1, forward strand.
AGCACCTATTACAAACAGTCATGAGATAAACAAGTCACAAGTGAGTAAACAACTCGCGTAAAAAATATAAGTCATACAATATGTTTAGTTTAAAAAGGATAGTTTAGTTTTATTCTAAAAAGGATTAAGAATTTCTTGAGATCAATTCAAGGATAAGGCAGATTATTAACGGTGCAGTGCTATGCATTGAATCAAACATTATTTTAAGGTTGGACTATTATGATATAATCAATATATTTGCTAAAAACGTTATATTGTAGGGATGCATGGAAATACCGGTGGTTCATGATTGAAAATTTCAATCATTAAATATCATTAATTATTTAGTCTCTTCTATTATTTTTAAATTTTTATTTTGTATTCTATTCTATTTTACTTTATATTTTATTTCTTCTTGAAAAATTGTGTTTATATATAATGTTAATTTTTATTGGTTACTCTCGTGTAGAGACATTATATACATGACAAGACAGTTTATAGAACTTCATCTTCAGCTGACGGCTTAGAAGCCAAGCTTGTGATTTAATTTTTAATTTATAAAAGTATGTAAAATTGTTTCTTGTTTTTTACCAATAAATAATTTTTCTATTCTATTCTATATTTGCTAAAGATGGTTCAAGAAGGAAACCTCTTATCTAAATAATGCTATTACTTACTTACTTGATATTTGTTTCTATCCCACTGGAAACACAGCTGTTTCGTGGTCGTCATTTTTTTGTGTGTGGAGCCTTCATGCCTCCTGAAGAAATTCCTCTACTGTGTAGTAGGGTCGGTCCACCAAGTATTTCTTCAGGGCATCTTTAAATTGGTCTTCTCTTTGAATTCCTCGAATCGTTGCTGGTACTTCGTTGTAGATCCTCCTGGTGCACATAAATCTTGGCCCATCCCTCACCAAATGATGTCACCTGTGGCACATGAATGCATGTTTCGCAGGAACATTTCTGGCTTTCTCTTTACCATTACAGACGACTCCAAGATAAACATTGCTGGTAATGTCAGAATCCTCAGTTGCAGAAAAAGTGGCTTACAGTGCGCTAAGTATGGTGCCTTGCATATTGTCCTGACAACGCGTTTTTGCAATAAAAAGATCCTCTCAGCCAATGAGTTTCCACCCCAAATGGCTATTGCATAATTCATTATGCTGTTGAAGCATCCATAATAAACTTTCATCAAAACGTCCTGGTCCACAATTGACAACAACCTACGGATCAAGTAACAGATAGATGTCAATTATGATGAAATAAAAACTTTATTTATTTCAACTCTTATAAAATCATGTAAGATACCGTAACAGTATGTTTTTAAATACGGTACAGTAGTTCCTGCCTGTGCACAAGCAAAGAAATTACAGTACTGGTTTTATGTCGATTTTTCAATGCATAAACCGGGTGGGGTAGCTTTTGGAACTGAATATTTCGAATGTCACAAAATCTACTTCAATACATTCACTTTTTGTAATGGAACTGATTGGAAAGGCATTCCTGCCAGGGCACAAGCAAAAAAAATGACTTAGCAAATCCGTAGACACAACAACATTACCCGGTATTTCCGACATTTAGTTTCATTTTGTCTGTGTTCTTCATGGTATTCTGCATAATATATGTGAATTTCAAGTATAAAAGTCTGCTTTCATAAGCAAAAAAACGGAATGAATTCGTAATACAGCCTTCAACACAGGCACAAAAACGCAACTTTGAATGCGGTGTTTGCGACACTTATTTTTATTTTTTCTGTGTTCTACATAATACATGTGTATTTCAAGAAAATCGAGTGTGACCCATATTTGTTTCAGAATCACCATAGAAAACACAAAAGATCGTAGTTGATTGGCAATTAAATGTTGACCAACCTACTAGGCTAATAATCTGTAGTACATAAAAGCCAAATAGAACTCACTGACTCATTCATCACCGTTTCTCGAAAACCACTGCCAAAAAAGTTGAAATTGTTATACATGATCAGTCGAGACCCTAGACGCGTGCTAAGAACGGGGTTGAAAAACTTCCCAAAAATACGTTCAAAATTGGCGTTTTTCAGCTTATGTAATTGACTACTTTGCCAAAATAGTTGAAAATTGGTGTTTACACATGGTCTGTCGAGACACTTTCTAGTAACTCAGTGCGTTTCTATTTGCGTCTGTCTTCAGCAGCTGCACTACTTTTACAGTAAAAGAATCTGTCAGTAAGGCTGAGGCATATATTACCAAGTAATACAGACACAATCAGTCAATCCATAGATTGATTTCGACCGACTTATCTCTAGATAGCCTTGAAATTGTTATCACGTATTGCCTTTCTTATTGATGTGGCACATTCGTAAATAATGAAACGCTTTTTATCGGTGTTGTGCAGTATGCACGGTAGGATGATAGATGAGTCACGAGAACAGGGAATTTTATCCCTGTGCTGGCGCCTCTAAAGTGTAATATGCTTGTACCAGACTAGAACTAGTTTTAAAAATGCCAGATGGTGGAACGTGTTTCTAAGAAAAGAGTGACGCAGACTTGGAATTCCACTTTAACGGATTGAGGATTTTCTACGTCACTTCTACACAAGATAACAAGAAGCCGAATCGGGCATGATTCAACTTCCTTATAAGGAAAGTTCTGCTTTAACAAAAGGGATATTTATATCCAAGCGAGGAAGTACTGAGGGCAGTATACTATACCGTCCTGGGAAATACTTGGATGGTCAACAGCTCAACACAATGTTTGACGACCGATTGAATAGAGAAAAAATAAATAAAGGAAGCGTGCTTCTTGTTCAGGTAGAAGTCTAGAAAAAATAAACAATAGGAGGAATTCTTCTCTGGCATTTGACGGCAAGAAATTCATGGACTTGGTCTGTCTCATAATTCCTGTATACCTGCATTTCTATTTAAATCAATTTGGCAAAATAAAACAAATCCTTTGTTTTTCAGAAAAGTTGCAGTTGTTTATGTGGAATGGATAAGACTAAGTTGTAATCTGTAGATATTTCTCAATAACTTTATAACATTAAAATTGAATTAGAATTGTTCAGTTCTCCAAAGTTTTTTAAATTATATATTTGGTTCCTCACAGATATTAAAGAATAATTTATCCAATATTAAATAACTAAAAAATGTTTTAAATTCAGGAAATATTAGATAATTATGTTCTTGAAAGTATCCTAGCACTGAAGTTTTATCTATGTTATGAATATAGAGTCATCGGAAAAGAATACCCATAAAATCACTACTCCGACTAGAACGTTTATATAGAACTTCTTATTGTCTTAAAACAAAGTTAAAGGTTTTTTTAAATAACTTAATGAGTTTCGATATTTGCTCCATACTTCTGACAAAAATTACGCCGAACAAGCGCGATTGACTTGAACTCCGCGAACTGCAGTACACATCGCACGGTCCACATCGTAATGCCAGCGATGAGCATGTCAAGGTCACGCGTACGCTTCTGTCAACTACCGCAACAAAAACTCCCAACCTTTACCTTTGTTTTAAGACCATAAGCAATTCTATATTTTGATTCTAGTCGGAGTAGTGAATTTTTAAATAAGAAATAAGGGTATTCTTTTTCGATGATCGTATAAAATGTTTAGCTTTTCTGGAACTTCAAGGTTTTCAATTATCAATGTTAAATTGGCCTTTAAATTTCCTGTGAAGTTGTCATTTTCATAGTTGTATAATATAATTAACTTTGTAGGGATTCTAGATTCCAAAATTTAAACTCTGATTATCACGTTGAAATTGTTTTGCATACAACTAATACTGTAATTTTTTAATTGTGGATTCGAAGTGGTTGAATAGTCTTGTAAACAATGAGATAAAATAAAATTCTACAAATATAAATAAATTGAAAATATTTGTCAAACAATAATCTAATTTTTGAAGAATCAGATACGGTAGATCGTATTTTAATAGGTTAATTGTAGGAATCGCGATAATATAGTGCTGTAGCCCATAGTTTTGTACGATATTTTTTTTTAATTGCTGATGATGATAGTCCTGCTCTGCCCACATAAGTCCTAGACTTGTGCGTGGGTAATGAGGTGAATGATTACACATAAATGCCTGACGGTGGAGCGGGATTCGAACCCACGACCACTTAAACAACAGCAAGCTGAAGTTGCGACGCCCCAACCAACTGCGCTAAGCGGCCCGTTTGAGTCAATACGTAAAAAATGCAGAAGCAAAAACTGCTTCGTGTTGGATTAATTGTTAGGTACATATCGTATTTAATTATTAAATTGAAACAATAAAAAAATGATTGCACTATTTGATCCCGACCTCTTCAGTTGGTTACAATTTACTGCAAAAAATGTAAAGTCTAGTCCATTTTGATCACACACATCATAACTTCATCTCAATAACATTATAATCTTAATATCTTATCTAATCTTACATCTTAAAGTACTTCATAATCTTAACATTTAGTTGTCGAAATGCATGGAAACCTATCGAATTTAGCTTATATGCTTTTACCTTTTATGCTTGGCCCATATTTATGATCATGAATTGATTTATTCAGCTACACGACAGAGCGTGGTCGGTCTTCTACCTGAATGGCATGATCGCTCATTACTCGCTGCTAACGAACTCCCACATTCCCCATTGTATATTCAATCTGTATAAGACCAGTTCAGCTTTTATTTCTTGAGATACGCTACACAGCTTGCTAGCACCCCTACTTGCTTTCAAAGTCTAATTTCAAACTCATTCTACATTCAGGCTAGTGCAATTGAGGTCATGCAATTTAGTGTGAGCCTGTTAGTGCAGCTTTTATCTTTGCATAATGCAAATAATAGTTCTTGATGTTCTGTTGAGAAAGTGATTTTTGTACATGAATGCCACTACGAGTTTACCACTTCAAGCTGGGGATAAAACAAAGAAACTATCAACTATCACAATTACTAATAAAATTAAACCAAATTTACTCAAATTCCAAATTGAAAAAACGATTGAAAACAACCCTTCATTAATCAAATACGTTGAAAGGTTATTTTATAATATTATTTAAATAGCTCTTTTCAATCAATAGCTCTTTCCTGTTCATTTCCACACAGTACAATAAACAATAACAACTTTTATTCAATTCACAGATATTTTAAGAAATTGTAATGAAATAATTATAATTAGACTATTATTAAATAATAACAGAGCAGTACTATTGTTTCTTGATTAAACACAATTTTTATTGTAAAACGTTTATGTTATTAGGTCTTTTTGCACTAGTTCATTTATTACATTGATTGGTTAAACAAAAATATTATTATAAAATCAACTTGATCATAAGCAAACAATATTTTTACTTATCTATACTTTTATTTTTAAATCTAATTTTATTTATAAATCTATACTAGCTTTCTCATGATTTGTGTCAGTCAAATGGTGATTATAATAGTTAATCGAGTGAAAAAACCTTGCTTGATCTCCCGTATTATGTTTCTTCGAATAGAACATTAACTGGTGGTTCAGGGTACCCTAGTAAGCACACCTATTATTTTGAACTAATTACAGGCAATGCTAAAGTAGTTAGTGGTCCATTTTAAACGACATCACCACCTTTGTCGAAGCATTAATGTGTTTTGGCCGGTTTATTTTTTATAGACGTCTTTAAAATTAGCTCCAAGCTGTGTTGGCCAGTGTCCTCTTCTTTGTTGTCTCGTTCTGGATGTCAGACAAAATAAAAACGGAAATCGCTCTTTTTTCACGATCCTCGAGCCATAGATTTGTTACCGAAAACACGTGTAGTAGTCTACCGGTTCGTATTTTTTTTTTGTCTTGATGCTTTGTGCATTGAACACTTTTGTATACCGTCCTTGAAAATTTCCTACAGACGTAAAAATTCTATTGCAGTTACTGAATTCAATCTTCTATTCATCTTGAACAGAATATTACATCAGTCGGAACAAATTTTGGTTTGTAATGCTTTTAGTGGAAAGACATTTTCTTGCCTCATTTTCAACGGAAATAATTTTTCATGAAGCTATTCTATGAATCTTTGTATCTGTAGGTATTATTTTAAATTTTCAATTATATCAGCAAAGTTCCCTAGTAGAACAATGTTTTAGAGGTCTGCAGAGTATAAGATACCAAATTATTTTAAACTTCAATCATTTCTGTTTTTCAAGTTTTCTATTACTGTATTACTGTAAATATTTCTCAGTCCAAATGACTTGCCGTTGCCATTGTCTTCATGTAGTTGTCGTTATAATTCTGCTTTTCGTTAGCTTTTTCTGGCAAATGGATTAAATTTATATATGAAACAAATTATTACATTACAAAGTTAATCTAAATGTTAAAATTTACAGGATCCTCCATAGTAACTTGTATAGTTCAGGGGTCCTTGAGAAACTCTTGGATATTTCCCCAACCCATAGCTTTTTAGTGGTTTTTTCATAAGTGGATATTTTGAATTGATTATGCACTACTAGCATTTTATCCAGTTTGGAGTGTTTTTCTCTTGTTGGTAACTGATGGTAGCGTTCACTACATTGAATTGAGTTGAATTTCATATTAAATTCATTAGATCCTTCAATTTTATTTTTTTTCAATCCAAGTAAGTTTTGGTTAAAGTAAATTAACTTCGTGTTTTTTATTAATTCATTTTTAATAACATTAATAGGCAAAAATAATTTGAAAAAATCTCCGTTCAAGCCCAAACAATATTGGATTTAGTTAAGTTACGAATATTCATAACTTAATTGTTTTAAAAAAGGTACGTATTTATTTATTATGCTGATTAGAATGGAAATAATAGTTTCTTTTACAGAATAGAATTCAGATCAAACTATGAGAAAAAATTATACAAATTAAATAATTTGAACCAAATTGGTTTTAAAAATAGGAAACTTATTTGTTTAAGTTGACTTCTGTAAACAAAGAAATTTGTACCGAGATTTGAATCAAGTTCTCAAGCATTATGATCAGCTGCGCTACACATTGCGCTAAAATACCCAGTGGAAAAAAGTGCTCTTTAAACTACGAAAGACAATAATAATTATGACTATCATACCATACAACAACAACATGTGGAATTTTGAAGCTTTAAACATTAATTTTGAAAATTCTGAAAGGAAAAAAATCTGTCATGTTTTCAATGACGAAATACTTAATGAACAATCTAATATTAAAACTGACACTGTATTTCCCTTTTATATATTGTTTTACTCACTTATATTGGAGATCTGGAGATTGGAGGCTGACGAAGCTTCTTTTCAGAAGTGAAATGCATCCCTCAAGCATCTCCAATATAAGTGAGTAAAACAATATGTATAAGTGAAATACAGTGTCAGTTTTAATATTAGATTGAAAATAAAAAATCGGGGTTCGAGGTGCATTTAATCGAGTTTAGAGTAAAATAACTGCCGAGGCCTGTATCCATCCACCGAATATAAAAAATATCCTTGTAATAGTATTCAAGTTTATGAATTTTGATTTGATTGCCTAATTACTTTATTATCTCATATGCAGCTATATAAGATGATGATTGTCCTTTAATTGAGGTTCTCTGAACGCAGCTTTGTACTCTTGCAATTGCAGCTCCTTTATTATAAAAAAACAAGTTCCTTGAACAAAAATAAGTCTTTTACTACCAAGATTCATTTTCAAAAACGAAAGATTTTGAAAATATACCACTGGAAAAAAATATGTTTACCAAAGAACTGCAGCTATGTGCATATTATGTTTTTATAGCAATGGGAAGGAGCGATAATGTTTTTATTGAACTCGTTCCAGCCGGATGCTGAATGCTATAAATGATGATAAAGATAGCATTCAACGTGCCTGATGGCTGCATATTGATTTTTTATTAGTCCAATTTTATTTTTTGTTTGCACATCTGTCTACTTGAAGCTGTCGATCAAACAGGCATTTGCGTCACAGGAACTTGATGATGTCAATTCAAAATTGACTCACTCACTTTGTGAAAATTCTCGTACTTTACGTCTTGATAAAATAATTCATACTCGTTTATCTCCAGCTACCTATTTATTTCATAAGAAATTCCTGCTACTTTGAAAAAAATACAAAATTTGGGTTTATCCCACAGATTTTAGGACATTGTCCTGTGAAAATACCAGGTTTTTTGATTGGGCCCATAACCCAACCTTGATCTTGATCTTAAATCTCTTTTTAATTAAATTAAATAATACTGTCTCTACGTTCAACATAATGATTACACATTCACATAATATAGATTATAGACACATTATATAACTTTACTTTTTATGACAAAAATGTATCTTAGGCATTGGCTTCGTGAAATGAAACCACAACTTTCAGTGTGGTTATACGATATTTTTTTATCAATACCCTGCGTAGTAATTGAATAATGATTTGATCCTAATACTTGAATTATTAACAACCTATTAAACCACTGTAGAATATTCAATTTATTAAAGATGTAAACAAATATTGAAAACTACATATTTTATCTATCAAAACATAGAATTTTCCAAAATTGTTGTATTTAAAGTGTGTTTGTCTTCACTGTTTAATTTTTATAAACTTTCAATATTGGGTATATTCAATCTAGCCGAAGGAATTTGCGAATCTTGCTGCAACAATACTAGTGTTGGATAAAAACAAAATTCTCATGAACTTTGGGAGGTCAAGGCAGTTTGATACATCTTTGTGGCAAATACAGTTGTTTGAATACATTATTCAGCACTTATATTCGTATTATATCTCCTCTCTTTATTCAACATTACATTGACACTGAATAATGTACCGTCCAGTGAACTCACAGACAGAACCAAGATCGCACTAGATTAATGTCAATACATAAAAATTATTCTTTTTCCTTGAATCATAGATCACCTTACAATTATTTACTTTCTATTATGTTTGTCATTAACTCAGTAATATGAGGTGTTTGACCTCGAAGAAAGAAATTGAAAACTCTGAGATGTCATGAAATTTTAAGTTGCTTATGGCCAAATTATGACTTCAGTCACGTTTTTATTGGTCATAAAATTAAACTAAGAAAAAATCTTTGTGTCTTTAAATCTTTATCTTTTATCTTTGAATCTTTTGTATATTTTAATCGACCTAAATTCCAAAGAGCTGATTTTTTGGAGGATGAAGCCTACATAGGTCTGAGGGCTGTGCGTGGTTGATAAATTGGATGATGACGATTGATGAGTTGTACCTACAGTTTTAGGTGGGTTCCGAACCCAACGAAGTGATTTTACAATATAAAATAGTATTGTTTTCTAGCCATCCAAATCTAACAATATTGCGATTTTATTCCGAGCGCTCGTGTCTTATCTTACCTTACTGCACAAATATATCTGGCACGGCTCGCAGCTAATCACTTCGATTTATTGCCATTGAATGTAGCAATTTTTTCATTATTCTACATATTGTTCATAATAGTTCATCTTTGCATGAAAACTGTAACATTTCTTATTCCTTTTAATCTATGTTTATATTTCATTACATATTCACATTTCTATAATAAAATATATCTATAAAGCATGTTTTTACTAATTTTAAGTATCTTAATCTTTTTAGTTAGCTAAAATTACCAGCCTGTGATATATTTTCTAAATAGTTTTAGGAGATGAAAGAAAGAGCTATTTTCAGTATCATTATTTAGATCATTTCCAATCGCGGATAATCTATACTTCAAAGTTTATTTTTAATAGCATTACTCAGGTACGGGCTCTTTTTGAAAGCAATACTGTTTGAATTCTGGGTAGTGGTTTAAATTAATTATTTTTGTATTCAATGGAACATATCTGCGACCCATAAAGGCGAAATGGAATGTTCCTGTTACACATTTATTGTTTCTATACCAGTGCCCTTAGACAATCGAATAACATTTTTTTGCATAATTATTATCCTCTATATTTATAAATACTGTGTATATTTTATTTTTTTGAAGCGTCCACGCTGCGACGACCCACCGTCTGGAAAACGCTTCTTTCTCTAATTCTTGCGTTTTTTCAATTTAAATGTTAGGGATATGTAATTTTTTTTGTTTTACAAAAATGTTAACCTACTCCAAATATAACAGCTGTTACAAAAACCATCAGTTTGATCAAAACGTTACAATTTAAAATAATTCTTTTAACAATGCTATTTACACGTTCCTCTTCATATTAATGGAAATTTTATTCATGTATAAGGCATACTTTGCAGTAAGCGTGAGAGAAGGCAATTATCTATTTTAAATATAACTGTAATGCAGTTTTATTTACTACTACTATCACTCGTTACTTCAATCCTGAAGTTTCGCGATCCTATGGTTTATCTCATGATATCAACTTACGCGTCTCGTCATTTCCCTCCACTTGTCTCGATCCATCACATTCTGTACGTTTTCCTTTAGAGGTATACCGGTGAACTGTTTCACCTGGTCAAGCCATCGTTTTGGAGCCCTTCCTCTGGGTCTCGCACCCTCGCAGTTTTATTTAATTAATTAAATTTTGTCTGTAATTTTTGTTTCAGAATTGTGTGGCGCGAGCATTATATGATAATATTGCAGAGTCGCCAGATGAGTTGGCTTTTCGCAAGGGTGACCTCCTCACTGTTCTTGAGCAAAACACAGGCGGTATTGAAGGATGGTGGCTCTGCTCCCTCAGAGGCAGACAGGTAAATTTCATTCTCATATTTAAATATTGCAAAATGTGGTGAACACACTTGTTCCTTTAGTTTTTTCAATGCATTTGGCTTTGATGATATTTATGGGTAGCTCCATCTGGCCGATTTAAGATAGATTATAACCATGGTAGATCTAGATTAAAACAATGGTAGATTATGGAACCTACAGGTTCAGGTGGTATCCGAACTACTGTGAAGATGACAATCATACAAATAGTATAAAGCCAGTACTGCCAAAGTAATCACCCATCTAATTGCAAACACGAGTGGCCGTGAAAATTGCTCAGAGAGTACGATTATAGCTGATTCTTGAATATTATATAAAAGTAAATAAAGTAAACCAAAAGAGTATTGAAAATTGAACAAAAAATAAAATAAAATGTAATTGAATTGAATAATTAGTATTCATATTGTGGAAATCTACATAAACCCTGTTCAAAAACGCATTTATTGTATTATTAATAGCAAGATTTGGCTGTTTCAATTGTCAAGCATCTAATAATTTCTCTCTCACTTCACTGTTTTCTTCAACAAATTACATTTTTAAACTAGATTTACCGGTTCTATTAAAAAAAAACTTTTGGTCAAGGCTGAAGGACATAGGACATATGAAGTGAGTTTCCCAAAGATTTCCATTTTCTTGAAAACTGCTCGGTTTTTGCTGGACTATATTTTTTATTTGAATTGATAAAAATTTACTGTTGAACCAACAATCCTTTACCTTACAATACGAAAATAAGACTGATTTCAAATGCAACTTGGTGATAATGAATTTTAATTTAATTTAACAGGGTATTTGTCCTGGGAATCGATTACGGCTGATAGCGGGCGTTTATGAAACTATGCAAGGCTTGGACATGGATTTGTCAATCTTACAGCGACAAGGAAAGCGACGCAGTTGGCATGTACAACCTAACAAGGTAATGTTAATGTCGAGCATTTCAAAACTAACTTGTAGCACTACTGCTCACATAGGGCTACAGTATCAACTAGCATGTCAAGTATGTTAAGGCTGTGCAATAGGGTTTTGGTCATATTTTTTTTTCAAAGTCTCTTCGACTGGAGATTATTAGGCTACTGAAATGTAGTCTTTTGCAATAAATAAAAAAAAATTTCATCAATTATTTTCTGAGATATGAGCACTTGAAGTTAATTTTTGGGGGCAACCAGTATCATGAACGGTTGTGAATAGAAAAGTGTAATTTTCAGGATCAATGGAACAAAGTATTGTTTTTGTAATGAGGTATTTCATTTTTCAAAATTTTAATTTAAAAAAAAAATCATTTTTTTGAAACCTTAATTACAGAAAAACTAGATTTCCGATTGAAATACAAAATATGTCATTGAAATCTCTGATATCCCTTCTAGTAATAGAGAGATTATTGTAAATCCAAATTAAATCGTTGGGTAGCTAAGTTGCCCCAAAGTTTTCTTGGATTCTCTTCAGTTTTACAGAGTCAACTTCCTCATGCAAATGTGCAAGCACGTTCACTCACAAATATGCAAGGACTTGCTATGTTGCCGGTTTGAACCATATTCGTTCGTTACTCGCCCTTATCAATGCTCCCTCACGCGCAACACCAGCACTCGCTCTGTCTGCCGGGTGCATCTTGTTTACAGTCTTGAATAATTATTATGCGATCGAAAATAATTGCTTTGAATGACATGTCTCCAGTAGCACTATCACATTCCTTTCCGCTCTCTCACTCTCTTTCTCCCTCATTTTTTTTCTCTCAAATAAACATATGCCAAATTGTTTTGGAAGGAAGGAAACGAATTATTCTTTTTGCGATTGTTCCATATATTGTACCTTACTCTTTTGATTACATTATAGTTTATTGGATAATTTACATAGTGAATGGGATTATATTGTAGGACTTCTATGATAGATAATATATAAAGAGGCTTCCAATGAAAACTGTAGTAGAACTGTAATTGAAGAAGTTGCTCTACAAACAGAAATTTACTACAAATTATGAGATGAAATACTAAAAAAATATGTATAAATATTACAATTGAGTATATTATTATACTCAATATTATAATTGTGTTATACCCTATTATTTAACACAAAAATTAGGCAATGAATAATTATTCAATAATAAAAATAAAAATTTAATAATTAGGATGAAGCCCACATAGGTCTGATACCTGTGAGTGGGTAATGAATTGGATGATGGTGATTGATGAGTTGGACCTACAGTTTTAGGTGGGTTCCGAACAAACGGGAAATGATTTTTACAGCAGAGAACCAAGTCTTTTTTGCTGGCCAATCCAATCGGTCACCCTTACATAGAGCGCCCAGGAATACCTGATTTTTGAAAATTGATTGTGAATGAACAATTGAACGGACATATTGATATACATCAATCGAAGTAGAATCCCGTATTCTTCAATTTCAACTTTTGCAAACTTAGAATACCTAGAGTGGATTAAAAAAACTTCCAGCTTTGTACCAATTTTTGTCCATCAAAAGAGTGAACAAAATTTGAGTGGGCTCTTGTGTCAAACAAAGGAAACAAATTTTTCTTCATAGGAAATTCTTGCGATTGTTCCATATACTGCATCTTAATCATAAAATATGATTACATTATTGGAGAGCTTACATTGTGAATGGAATTATATTATAATACTTTTTTGATATATAACAAAGATACTTTCAATAAAAACTGTCGTGGAACTGTAATACTTATACTTACAACGTTATACTTATACGTTATACTTACAACACAATTAAATTTAATAGGCAAAAATAATAAATTTTCAAAATAAATCGGTTAACAAAAAATTGGCTATATAGTCAGCTAATTTTAACTGACTAATGAGCGAATAGTTTTTTTTTTATTAAGAGCGTGAAGCGCGACTTTATCGCTCGAGGCAAAACATTGGCGAGAAACTATTGCGAGAGCGATAAAGAAGCTTCACGATAAAGAAGCATACAATATTTCTCCTAAAACTGCAGTTCTGGATTCCAACACAATAAAAGCTTGTAGTTTGTAACATCACAGACCATGCGCGGATTTGGTTAGCGTTCGCCATTGTTGAGGTTATGTGAATTTCATGGATTCCGTGATCCACCAATGAGAAGGCATCAAAATCAAAATAGAAGCGTAAAGAAAACAGCTGGCGAGCATAAAGTACTTTACCGCTTGCGGAGCAGTAAAGAGGCATTTTACAATTAGTTTTCAGTACGTAAAGAACTATTTTACAAGCAGTTGTAGGAAAAATATTTTTAATGTTGCATTGTCCACATTAAATGTTGGTTGTTTTCAAGTAAGGAATAGTAACCCCCCCCCCCCCCCCACCATAATCGAATAGTGGGTCATAATCTGCCATATCCAATTTTTAAGCATAGACTGAAATTTTTTTTAATGAATAATTATTATTTATTATATAGGTTTGAGGATTTTTATGAAAGGGCAAAGACTTTGTAGACAATTTATAGACAGCTTTAAATGACACACCGCAATAGATAGGTAGGCTAATTTTGAATGTGATTTTGTATTTTTATCTGTTTTAACGTTCTGGCAATGTTGTATGAGACAAAATTATTTTGATATGAAATATGACAATTTGTAATGCTTCTGACGACCTCAAGGTTTATTATATATATATTTTTATTATATATTGGTATTTCCAAGAATTGGCTTAGAAAATTACAAGAATATTATGGAAATATTATATATGTTTTGAATATGAGGTAATAAATGGTTGTCTGTAAAAAAGCCTTCTCCAAATTATAATAGTCAATTTTATTTTCCTGTATATTAGATATTTTTCCAAATTTAATCAATTTTTCCAAAATCTAAGATATTTGCCTTGGGCGCCAAAAACACGAGATGGCCCCCGGTTTTACTCACTCAGAAACTATTTTTTAAACTAAACGTGCACAAGATTCATCAAAGGGTCAGAAAAGGGTCTCCACTACCTGGAACTGCCGCTCTGGTAGTGAACCGACCGGAAGAAAATTCATTATACAAATTCATATTACAAAACAATGGGAGCCTATATTATGATATGGAACTGAATTTATTACCTCATTAAATTAGGAGACTCTTCTCTTGATCAGCTCTCCAAGAAATATTTTCTAGTTGAGCTGTATTAGTACCAGTAACAAAATAGCAATGTTTGTTTTGTTTTTTACTTTGATTTTTCAGTAACAGTGGAATCATTAAATAGAAGAATTCTGGGTTTTGCTAAAACATGGAAATATAATTCACTGAATAAATTAAAAATCAATCAATTTTATCTACATTCGAAAGTTAATTTAATAAAACTATTCAATAGAACCTATTAAAATTGAACGGATGATAGAAAAATCCAGAACATCAGAATATATTCTAGAAAAATATGTAGTCTAGTCTGTGGTGGATGATCTTGAGATTTTTAATTTCTCTGTAGCTCAAAATACCACTTGTTGTTGATCTTGTGATGATTCATTCAATGAAAATCTGTAATGTTTTGATTACAAAGATCATTTCAGCTTCTCAATGATATTGATAATATTACTGAATATAATATTATAATAATATTAATGTGGATGAAACTCCACACAATCAAATCATAATTTGATATTGTTTAAAAAATTATGTTACAATTTCCATTCAAAGTATACAGTTTGTTGTTACTTATGATTTGATTGATCACTGTAATGATCTAAAAGTGATTAATAATACTTCCGAATCGACTTCCGATTTTCAGGTAGCCGAGGCCCTTTCTTGACCCTTCAATAAAACTTGTGCGCGTTTTGCACAGAATTCCATGGAATTTCAGTTGTGCGCGTTTAGCACTGTGCGCGTTTAGCATGTAACCGATTGAATTAGGAGTAACCCTGGGTGAATAGAAAAATAAAAAACAAAATATTGAAAGACATGACCCAACTAATGCTTTGCCTTGCCATTATTAACACAACAGAAAACTCCTTACATTAATGTCATTAATCAATTATTAGTTTTATTATTGTCGAATTCTGTACAATATTAGGTTAAAAATGGAACACGGCACAAAACAATGTACCAAACTACTCATGCCACCCTAAGTGAACAGAGGGCAAAAACTGTCCAGGCTCTCTAGCCGTCAGACATATCGGATTACTTTTGTGAATGAAAGCTCAGGTATTAGAATATCTGTGGCTGAGGCTTGTAAACTATATTTGCTTTACTAGATGTAGTAGAACGACTCTGCCTCCCTCCCAAGAAGGCCTAGTCAGACCAGGCGAAGAGCGGAGCAGACGGGAGCCGAGAGATCTGGCAACGTTCCAGGGCTATGGAAAGCTAGTTACGTACAAATCCACCAGAGTGATTCAAAACCGGACCAAACTCGATTCGACTCGATTGTAGACTCGTTTGTTTTTTGCCTTGAGTCGGGACTCGAGACTTGGTCAGAGTCACGGTGCCTAGCGCACAGCCTTAAATAGTATGTCTAGTAAATCAGTTTGCTTGATTTATTTGGTTATTTTATACATCTATGTTTTTTTTACTGCTGATGATGCCCACATGGGTCAGAGACTTGTGAGTGGGTAATGAGGTGAATGATTACACATAAATGCCTGACGGTGGAGCGAGATTCGAACCCTCGACTGCTTAAACGACAGCAAGCTGAAGTTTTGTACTCAGTATTGAATTAAATGTTGTGTCCTGATTTAATTTGAATTTGATTTTATTTCACAAATGCATGAGAGAGCTAAAAATCAATAGTAGTTTATTTTCTGTTTAGTTTATTTTTCCTAGGTTTTGTGGGTTGAGCTCACACAAAATTCTGAATAATTCACTCATCTGTGAAACAAAATAGTTGTTAAAAGCGAAAGGGGGACTTGACCTGCCAAAAGCAGAACAATCTAACTAACCTGTGTCATATAAAGCGTAGAACAGAACCATCATATCATTGAGGTAGGAGAGAGTTTAGTGGAAGCGCAACATATAAAATCCCTAATATCGAAGTGAAGCCAATCAGCCTCAGCTGGTTGGTCAGTAGCAGCTCCCTATCAATTCGCATGTGGAAGTTAGGCTGCCAAAATAACGTCGACAATGCTACAATGTATTTTTCCACGCTTCACTTTCCAGATTTCTAAAAGTTTGGTTATGATAATAATAAACCTCAATATATTCTGTTTCTAGTATTGAATTGAATGTTGTGTCTTGATTTGATTTGGATTTGATTTTAATTTAATTTTAAATCTCACACAAATGTGCGAGAGAGCTAAAAGTCAATAGATCTTTCACAAAAAAGGATGGATTCCTTCATCTTAGCTTGCAATATGCGGCTGTTCAAGTTCATTATTGTCAAGATAGATACTATGTTGATATTTCCTAATTATATACTACAGCATTTAGTTTCCTAATTATATACTACAGTATTTAGTTTACGATGCCTACCATGTATTCTTTCAATCTTATTCCATTGTCTCTGATTATGCAGGTTTTAACACCGCAGAAGTTTGGTGATGTTTACCTGTACGACATGCCTCCCAACAGGAATTCTCAAGCGCGGTATGATGTTCCTCCAACCACCCACATCACTGTAGTTGACGGCAGTTCAGGTAATGGAACTTCTTATCGATTCAATATTATAACTGAAATTATCAGTAAGTTACTTTAGTTTATTTTTTCTCTTGCAATATATAACAGAAGTTCTTGTTAATAAAACTCATCCTGATGCAAAGAAGTGATTACCCACGATTTTTTAAAAGTCAGTTTATTAACATTATTTCCAGCAATTTAGAATAATTCGCCATATTTTATTCTGACGAACTGCGATTATCTCTGATAAACTCCTTCAACGAATTTATTCTTTTCACTCAAATAATATCATAAAATTAATATAATTATTTCACTTATTTGGTTCGTAAAATATATACATTATTTTACTAAGAATGTTAACATGAGTTTGAGACTTTTGCGTAATAAATGAGACAAATACTAATAGAAAAATGCCAGACTAGATCTGGAATCGAATCCGAGATCATCGAAGTGGCAGTCAGACGCTCTAACCATTACACTGCGACACCGCCATTTAAATAATTTCATTTCATTTTGATATTTAATCACTAAGTCCCCATTATTTTTCCGTGTTCCCTATTTTTTTTGTTACAAGAGATTTTCTTCATCTTGAGTTTGAAATGATCATTTTCAGTTTAATACGGGTACATATAAACTCATGAATACATTATAATGCAAAATAATATAATACATAATAAAAAAAGAGAGAAAAAAATACATAATACATACCGTAATACATAATACATAATACATAATACATAATACATAATAATAATAATAATACATAGTATTCAAAATAATCTTTTGGCGGGCCGCTTGGCGCAGTTGGTTGGGGCGTCGCAACTTCAGCTTGCTGTCGTCCAAGTGGTCGTGGGTTCGAATCCCGCTCCACCGTCAGGCATTTATATGTAATCATTCACCTCATTACCCACGCACAAGTCACGGACTCATGTGGGCATCATCAGCAATAAAAAAAAAAAAAAAAAAAAAAAAAAAATTGTACAGCGAAAAAATTATCCTGTTAATTAAATTATTTCATTTCTAATTATTGCTAGTGGTTGTTTCAATTATTATTTGTACTTTCCAACTAGGACGTACTTCAAGGCCAAGTAGTGGAGACAGCATAGGTGATTGTTACGACACTCCCCGCACTCCTATCCCTTGCCAGGGCGAGCCCCTCACCTCCTACGACACTCCGCCGCGAGCGACTTCCATTGGCCGCCGTGACTCCATCACAGATTGCTACGATGTACCTCGACCTCTGGCACTGCACCTCACCCCCTCATCATCGCTCAGCTCCCTAACAACTGACTCAATGTCTGGCTCCAATCGGTCCAGTCTAGCTCCTGAGTATGATGTGCCCAAGAATCGGCCCTCGGTCACTGCATCACATATGATACATTCACAACAGGTACAAATTAGACTTTATTTTTCAATCTATCCTGTACTGTTGTATAAATTCTTTCACAATAGATGCAAATTTCTGTTTCAAGTCATGTTCCTTTACATTCATTACGTTTCAAAATGTTACTCAGATTCAACATGTTTATGCTCTTGGGTCTTGGAACATTAGTGTTCAATCCACTTCTCAGACTTATACTAGTATACTAGTATTTCTTATATAATTTCGCTGTTTATTGCTTATATTATTGTAGACATTCAATACTTTATTACTATTTCTATCTCTAAAATAACGCTGGCAACACTTTAAATTAACACTCGCACTTTATTAATACAAATTATCCACAACTTGCACTAATCAGTTATTTCTTACAAAAAATAAGCAATCAGAAGTAGATAAATCGATAATGTTCAGCTAATAAAGATTTTGCTATACTACTGTTCAAAAATCAATCACTAACCGTTAAAAGGCCGATCAAATATCAAATAATAACTGTACAATAAACTGTTCAATAATTCAAGGAGAAGCGTCTAATACATAACAGTTGAAACTCTATACGCACTTACGAGTCACTGTATAAACTGTTAAGTGAGCCTGAATAATAATCTGTCACAATTTACTGCGATTATCACTTCAACAACTAACGTTCATAACACAGTTTGTAATCGCGCTTACTGGTTATCCGGTTTGTATGAGCGGGACCTGTCACTGTCACTCTAAGTCTGCCACTTATCGCCACTAGTCGATCGAATCACAACTGACCCACTTTTCCGAGAGTTTCTCCTATTTATACATTTTTCATAATCCAGAAAGAACTAGACACCTCTCCATTTTTCTATCAATTTCTCAAGTAAACACATGAATGTTCTCCGTTCATCCAGGCTGCTTTAATTGCCATTATAAGAACATTCCATTAATTCCATAAATTTCTATTAAGTTCTAAGTAAACATTTTAACAATATTTAGATTAACCACAAAGTGAAGAGAGTACGGGGGGAAATTAAACAATTAGCTTCGCCCGGAAGACTTATTGACACAGGCAGATAATTAATTTTACTTCTTTCTTCTTTGCCTTGTCCACAACAATTCAAATTCTTCAAAGGCAATATGTTGAGTTTTCTGAATAAAGGTAGATCAGTCCTCCGACTATTGCTTATTATTCGCACATATGTTTTTGCTGTACTACAATTGTATTCAGTGTAGAATTATGCGTCCCCCCACGCTCACAAAGTTAAAGCATATTCTATCTTTGAGTTGATATACGCAAAATATTATTTTCTTGATAAATCAGCATCACAAAAAGGTGTATCCTATTTCTTGTGCCTAGATTAAATGCAAGGTGTGAATTATGATTATATTAATGACTAGATTAAATGCTAAAGCTTGGTCTTTGGACTCATTATTAAACAGTTATCAATGAACCAATTTCTAAGTGAGTTAATATCATTTTGCATGACACTGCAAGTCTAGGGATGAGCGTACCCTGTAAAATAGTGAAATGTCGTCGGCAAACACTGTCAACAATCCTTTGTACTTTCTGTCACATAAACTATTTACGTAGATAAGAAATAGGGGCCCAGATAATACCGATCCCTGTGGAAAACGTAAGCCATCTCAACTTTTTCACAAAGAATATCTCCCGACTCTTACTCGTTGCTTACGCTCTTTTGTTAATGGTTTAAAAAACTCATAATGTCATAATATACCAAAATTATTATTGAGGATATTGAGCTACTACTACTGTAACTAATTTTTAATAACAAAATCTAAAATTGGAAAGATGATACTGCCAACTTTTCACTTTGATGGACTGTTTCAGAATACAATCTTGTTTTTGATAATGATTTCCATTGAATAATTATTCATAATATTATAATCATTTATCCTTTAAACACTTTTGTTTGCTCAGTTGAATTTAAATTTCGTTATGTTACATGTTCTTTCCTCTTTTGTTGATGGTTAAAAAACTCGTAATACCATAGTATAACAAAATTGAAATATTAAATTGTTTTCACAGCTCTATGACGTTCCTCCCACTAATCCAGTGCCGCGAGAGCTACCTTTAGAACTCGGGTCTGCGTTGGAATCATTGGCAAGGCTTGAAACAGAGGCAACTTCGGCGATATCTCGGCTATTGGGCTACGCTGGACCACAATGGAGAGAAAAAGAAAGACTTGAACCACGTTTGATGGACATAAAGCTAGCTGTGCTCAGGCTTCGAACATCACTTCACGATTTAGCCGAATTTGGAGAAGGAGCATTGGGAAATGCAGCCAAAGCAGCTGATAAGAGTAAGCTACTGTTCTCATATTTATTTATCCTCAACCGTCAAAACAATGCTCCTTTCCAGTCCAAAAGTGCTTCCTTCACAAAAACTTCATTCAAAATAATATTAAAACCTAAAAATAAACTTGATCCTGAACTAAAAGAGGAAAGTTAGAGAGAAAATATTTAAATTAGTTTAAGTTTTTAGCTAGTCTTTCTCAATTATTATTTACTGGCTAGAAAACTAGTGATTCAATCTTGCGCAGATAGAAGCAATGAATTTCATCTTGCCGTTTATAACAAGCTGTTGTTTCAGTTTTGGCTTCTCTTGCCATTTGTTTTGGAATATTGCTTTTATAAACTTGCTCCTTCTGATTGGATTACTCCTTCATATTTAAATAGTAGTATTTCATGGTTACATATCCATCATTGAAAGCTTATTTATATTGTCAGTATTATTTATTATGACTCTTCCCCTCTTACCAATGTTAACTATACTTCATCTTCCTGAAACGAATTGCAATAATATACAGTACATAAGCTAAAATAAAATATTATATAATACCAATGAAAATACAAAAAAGGGTTGAAATAGTCACTGACAATATATTTACACTGCCTGCTAGTAAAACAAATTACCTATTTGCATTAAGGAGTTAGTCTCAGACTACTATAAAGATATCAATAGATTTTAGATTGGCATTGTGGTACTCCATTATATAAATGAAAACAGTTAATATTTACCAATTCCGGTCCAGTGCTCAATTAAACAAGTGCAATTGATAAACATTAACCTTTTTCAATTTTACTATAAAGATTTTTTAATTATTTTTGTAGATATCACTTCACTTTTCAATATAATTTTTTGTGATCTTCACGAAAGATTGTTTTTTGCTAGGTCTTTGTGGTAAGCTGCAACCTCTAGTGAAAGCTCTGCGCACTGCTGACAAGCTCGTACAGGAAACATCGAACTCGTTGGATGCGCTCAACTGGTCCATTGATCATTTGTGTCGAAGCGACTCGGATGATGCGAGGACGGGAAGCTCGCAACCTCAACCTCCCGATGCCCTGGACCAGCTGGTCGCCTGTGCTAAAGCTTTAACAGAGGATGTTAAGCAAACGGCGTCTTTCATTCAGGTGAGTACTTACTTATACATAAATAGATTGCTCCAAAATAATCCGGGTTTCCCTAGCTCCGAACCTTTTGCATAGCGTACTGCACACCAGCTGAAGAATTGTGGGGGATCTGAATCAAAATTACAGTTTGTTCAATTTTTATGTACGATAATTTTGAGCCAAATCCCCTACAATTATTCTTCAGCTTATGTCTGGCAACACTGGACCGCAAAACGTGCGGAGCTTGGAAACCCCAGCTCTAGACATGAAAATTGCAATGTACCAATGTAAACTTTTCCATAGGACAATAACGAATCAGCCAGGACAAGGTCACAAACAAACCTTTCTAATTATTGTAACAGTCCCATGCCTGTAATACATGCCCTAATTGTTTTGCAAGTTTTAGCAACCCTAACTTTGGCTTTAGTATTTTTAATGAATAATAAGACGAAATTGTCACAACCACATTTATTAAAAGTTCGAGAAACTAGTTTCGGTTGTTACACCATTATCAATCTCAATCAAACTGAAAACTGAAGTACAGAGTAGCCTTATATATACTGTACATGGAATGATACTATTGGCTAAGAGGGAAAGAGGCTGACCTAAATCGGACGTTGTGATTGGTTGTCAAGTCACGCCCCCTGGTGGGAGGAGTAACAAGCAAAAATACGAGTCAAATCAATAACTAAACACTGTGAAAATCAAGAAAGTAACAAAAAAGTGTAATAAGGCTAGAATTTAATCAAACTAAAATTAAATTTTTTTTTTTTTTTTCATTTTTTTTTTTTAAATTAGAAGCTCACTGAAGTGTAATCAAGGTCAACTGAGAAATACACATAAGAACTGCTTTTTTACAAATAGGCTGGAATTATAATGAAACCAAGTTAGTTGTATTGAATTGGTTAAAATAAATTTGGTCATTTAAATTAGTTATGGAATCGTTTTTTACCAACTTAGTTATCTCCAAAGCTTCTAAAATGTTCAATTGTCTGCCTTTGCCAATCAAATGCAGAAATTCAACATTTTCTTCAGCCTTGAACTTGTGTCCATTATTAATGAGATGTTCTGCAAAATTTGAATCTCCTTTTTGGGTTTTCCAATCCCTGATATGTTCATTTACCCTACATTTGAAACCCCTACCAGTCTGGCCTACATAACAAGCATTACAATCACCGCAATTCAATTTATATACCCCACTTTTATCCCAGATATCAATTTTGTCTTTACTACGCCCAAATAAGCTCTTTAAAATTGGTTTGGTTTGAAAAGCTACATCAAAACCGTTTTTTTTTCAGTTGTTTTCCTAATTTATCAGAAACTGGGCCAAGGTAAGGCACCGTTATCCATGACCTTTCCCCAGTTTCAGTTACAGTAATGCTAGCATTGACTGCTAGTCTCGTATTTATTTTATTTAATATTTTATTGACAATGATTTCCTCATATCCATTTGTAATAGCTATCTGTTTAATCGTACTAATCTCTTTTTCAAAGTGATGATTGCTCATTGGAATGGTTAAAGCTCTATAAATCATACTATTGAAAGCTGCAAGTTTGTGCGATATTGGGTGACATGAGTGATGAGGTATGATTACATCGGTATGAGTTACTTTTCTAAAAATAGAGAAGTTGTGGGTTCCGGTGCTATGGTCAATTCTTAAATCTAGAAAATTTAAAACACTATTCTCTTCCAACTCTATGGTGAATTTAATCTTATGGTGTAAACGATTCAAATAGCTAAGGAAATTATCTAATTGTCTATTACTACCCTTCCACAAACAAATAATATCATCTACATATCTGTACCAATAAGCAATCCTATCCTTAAAATTATTATTTTCAAAAATTCTACGTTCAAGGCTATCCATAAATAATTCAGCTAGTAGGGGTGAAAGGGGTGAACCCATCGCTAACCCATCTTTCTGTTCATAAAATTTATTGTCAAACTTGAAATAGTTATATTCTGTACATAACTTCATCAATCCTAACAGCTCAGTTCTAATAATAGGATCATTAATTGTAGTTTCCATGATCTCTTCAGCTCTGTTAAGACTTTCTTCAGTTGGTATATTTGTAAAGAGATTAGTTACATCAAAAGAAACAAGTTTATAAGATGAATGAACAGGAATATTTTTGATTTTATTGACTACAATGAATTTTTGATTCCAAATTTTGGTTGGAATCCCGTTAACGATCTGAAGCTACTGTTGAGTTTGTGGGCCAATTTCGAACAAGGAGAATTAATAAATGATACTACTGGTCTTATCGGAATATTATTTTTGTGAAGCTTGGGCTGACCAAATAATCTGGGTGGGTATGGGTTCATAACTGTTAAATATTTGATTTCCTGTTTATCAATTAACTTTGTGATCAAAAATATTCCTGTTCATTCATCTTATAAACTTGTTTCTTTTGATGTAACTAATCTCTTTACAAATATACCAACTGAAGAAAGTCTTAACAGAGCTGAAGAGATCATGGAAACTAAAATTAATGATCCTATTATTAGAACTGAGCTGTTAGGATTGATGAAGTTATGTACAGAATATAACTATTTCAAGTTTGACAATAAATTTTATGAACAGAAAGATGGGTTAGCGATGGGTTCACCCCTTTCACCCCTACTAGCTGAATTATTTATGGATAGCCTTGAACGTAGAATTTTTGAAAATAATAATTTTAAGGATAGGATTGCTTATTGGTACAGATATGTAGATGATATTATTTGTTTGTGGAAGGGTAGTAATAGACAATTAGATAATTTCCATAGCTATTTGAATCGTTTACACCATAAGATTAAATTCACCATAGAGTTGGAAGAGAATAGTGTTTTAAATTTTCTAGATTTAAGAATTGACCATAGCATCGGAACCCACAACTTCTCTATTTTTAGAAAAGTAACTCATACCGATGTAATCATACCTCATCACTCATGTCACCCAATATCGCACAAACTTGCAGCTTTCAATAGTATGATTTATAGAGCTTTAACCATTCCAATGAGCAATCATCACTTTGAAAAAGAGATTAGTACGATTAAACAGATAGCTATTACAAATGGATATGAGGAAATCATTGTCAATAAAATATTAAATAAAATAAATACGAGACTAGCAGTCAATGCTAGCATTACTGTAACTGAAACTGGGGAAAGGTCATGGATAACGGTGCCTTACCTTGGCCCAGTTTCTGATAAATTAGGAAAACAACGGAAAAAAAACGGTTTTGATGTAGCTTTTCAAACCAAACCAATTTTAAAGAGCTTATTTGGGCGTAGTAAAGACAAAATTGATATCTGGGATAAAAGTGGGGTATATAAATTGAATTGCGGTGATTGTAATGCTTGTTATGTAGGCCAGACTGGTAGGAGTTTCAAATGTAGGGTAAATGAACATATCAGGGATTGGAAAACCCAAAAAGGAGATTCAAATTTTGCAGAACATCTCATTAATAATGGACACAAGTACAAGGCTGAAGAAAATGTTGAATTTCTGCATTTGATTGGCAAAGGCAGACAATTGAACATTTTAGAAGCTTTGGAGATAACTAAGTTGGTAAAAAACGATTCCATAACTAATTTAAATGACCAAATTTATTTTAACCAATTCAATACAACTAACTTGGTTTCATTATAATTCCAGCCTATTTGTAAAAAAGCAGTTCTTATGTGTATTTCTCAGTTGACCTTGATTACACTTCAGTGAGCTTCTAATTTAAAAAAAAAAAAAAATAAAAAAAAATAAAATTTAATTTTAGTTTGATTAAATTCTAGCCTTATTACACTTTTTTGTTACTTTCTTGATTTTCACAGTGTTTAGTTATTGATTTGACTCGTATTTTTGCTTGTTACTCCTCCCACCAGGGGGCGTGACTTGACAACAAATCACAACGTCCGATTTAGGTCAGCCTCTTTCCCTCTTAGCCAATAGTATCATTCCATGTACAGTATATATAAGGCTACTCTGTACTTCAGTTTTCAGTTTGATTGAGATTGATAATGGTGTAACAACCGAAACTAGTTTCTCGAACTTTTAATAAATGTGGTTGTGACAATTTCGTCTTATTATTCATTATGGATACCTTCCACAATATCACCTTCGCCATTACTAAGAAAGTTTTTAGTATTTTTCTTGTGTTATACTCATATTTAGAAATATTATTTCTAATAAGACATTTTTTTTATTATTTTATGATTAATATTATTCTTTATTAAATATCAATGTGGAATTATAATAAGCTTCATCGCCTTGAAGCAGTTACAGTATTTCATTTATTTCAAGAATTCGGCTTTTGGCTTTTGTAGAATGTGCTGATTGCGGATAGCCAAATTCAAATTCTCTATCGTCAAGAACATATTTATAATATTAGAACAACGTCATGTGACGGGTCAGAATAATTTTATAATATAGAATGTCAAAATAACTTATAATTATTCACTTTGGCTTATCGTTTTCTTTTCGTTTAGTTTTCTTTCTTTTTCTTTTAGTTATCAAAGGTTGGGCGTGCTTAAGAAAAATATCGCATTAGCTGTCAAAAGCTCTGGTCTTCTCAATAATATTTTACAGTATATAAATTTTGTATTCTACATAATGTAAAGATTTCTTTAATAATTTCTCTGAAAATCATGATAAAGCACTTACTATCCATGACTGTTATTTAAGATCCCTTTTATAAATTATTACTCATGATGCAAATGGTTATCAGGATGTCTCATTTGAAAATGTGATTAAATGAAATACACCGTTGTTGAAAAAATGTTTTTTGAATTAATTGAGAAACGGTTATTGAAACTTCCTTTTGTAAATTGACAGTTGTGATGCCAAAAGATCATCATGATTTCTTCACTGAAAATGTCATGAAATTGAAATTTATTGAAATGATGTTGCAGGGTAATTCAACGCTGCTATTTAAGAGAGGAGGAACGTCACCAAGTAAAGGAGAATGGCTAGATGACTACGACTATGTAAATCTTGAGTCGAAGGACAGCATAGCAAAACAGCATGCTGAAATAAGTGAGTCGCTGCCCCCTGAATTACGAAAGTCGTATGATGCTCTTGTGCGTGAGGCGGAAGCAGTGGCGATTTCCAATAGTGATCCCAAAGCTGATGATAGTGATCGCCAGGTGAGATTATTTATTATTTTACTATCCAAATTTAAGAAAGCTAATGCTTCACAACGCCTGAAATTGGACGTCTGATTTCTGGTTAATAGCGTTCCTATCTATAAAGCCAGATTGATTCTTGTCTAGCTTTTAGGCAATCGCTCCGTGAGCGAACTGCTTTGAGTTTCAAATTCCCTCTAATATAAGGAAATGGTCTTGCAGCTGAATCCTTTTTTATCAAGTTATTGAAGAAAACGTTGAAGTATTGAAATATTCTCAAGTTAAAAAAAGATCGTTACTAGATGTGATTATAATTTAATGATTCGAATTAGACCGGAGATAAATTGTAACTCATTCCGTACTTGCCATAGTACTCTAATAATTACTATATAATGCATTATTTACATTTTCGTTGGTAGTGTCATTACCTAATTTGACCATGCAAGTGGTTGTACCCAGCCATTGATACAGGGTTCGGTATAAGGCTAGGTATGATGGTTGTCATCACATCACCCTATTTATGCTCAAGTAAGGGTTAGGTGAAAATCATCTGCAGTATTTTTGTTTCCCTTGTAAAAGATTTGGGGTTTCTATTCTAATACAAATTGTATTCTGTATTTCTACTTGAAATTGAATGTTGCATCTCTTCTTTCGTATAATATTTTATTGTTTTTAATCACAAAATTTATATTTCGGTATTTAATATTATTAATGCAGGGTGCGGCAGCATAATTTCCTTCTTTCAAAACTTCTAACCATTTTCAAAACAATTGTATGAATCAGAAAATGTTTATTAGGCTTTTATAATGCAGGCACAGATCTTAAGTTTGTTTTACTTAGTTTTGATGATCAAATCAGCCAGATGACGTCCCCCATGCTCCTTACACTGCTTACTTACTGTTTTGTGGAAACACTTCCCAGAGCTCCTAATCTCAGTTAGGGGTGATATGGCAATTGCCCAGTATGGCAATTTGGCCCCTTGTGATACTTCATGTTTGTTTTTTTTCTTTTTTTCTGAAATCCCCTCTTTCTGTGAACCGTTCGAGAACCCTACAAGATTGAAAGTGAACATCTAGACTTCTAGGGAGAAATTGACAATTATCGGGGTAGTCAGTGCATGGAGATTGAGAGGCTTTCTTTGTAGTGGCGAAGGTGATATTGTGGAAGATATCCATAATGAATAAATAATAAGACGAAATTGTCACAACCACATTTATTAAAACTTTGAGAAACTAGTTTGAAACTGAGTATGATTGAAATTGATAATGGTGTAACAACCGAAACTAGTTTCTCAACGTTTTAATAAATGTGGTTGTGACAATTTCGTCTTATTATTCATTCAATATTGAGAGACGTTTGGTATTTGATCTTTAAAACCATGTAAAACAAAACTTTAGATGCATTATAAAATCATAATAACAATTGTGCGAATGGATTTTATTGAGTTTAAAAAATTAAATTATGCTACATGGAATATTTATTATCACTAATACAGTATAAAATGTAATGAATTGTGTTATGAATTGTTGTTATTTAATTCGCCTTTATTTATTACAGTTCTTTCAATCAACATGATATTTAATTGCCTTGTTTGCCCGTGCAATTGTTATTCAATAATGCTTAGTTATTTATCTACTATGAGACCCTTGACTTATGCTCAAGTTGATGTATAAGTTTATAGTTACCTACGCTCTATAACTAAACTCTCATTAGTTTGTACAGGATGTCAAGCTAATCTTAGAAAATTGACTAGTATCCCCGCTCTTGGCATGTAAACTAGATTTAAATTTTCAATAATTTTCTACCAGGTTCTCTCAAACAGAAAACGTATAATTTTTAATTAAAATAAAATTAAATAATTAAATTTTTTCCTAAAATATAGACATGTTCTATTGTTGAATATTTCGTAACCTTTTGATAGTAACTTTTGAAATAATTTATCACATATTTCATAATAATAATCACTTATCGTGATTCGGATTTAATTCTACATTGCAGGTACTGGTGTTCTACATGGCGCAGTGTTCAACACACACGTCACATTTGACGCATGCGATCGACGCTTTTCTGCAAACAGTCGAGCACAATCAGCCACCGAAAGTGTTTCTGGCACATGGAAAGTTTGTTGTGCTCAGCGCACATCGGCTAGTTCACATTGGTGACTCAGTGCATAGGAACGTGACGAGGACAGATGTGCGCAATAAAGTGTTGCAGTGCGCCAACCAGCTTTCCGAAGCACTGGCAACCACTGTGCATAAGACAAAAACAGCTGCTCTGCAATTTCCCAGCGTGACTGCTGTTCAAGAAATGATCGACTCTGTTGTTGATATTTCGCATCTCGCGCGTGATTTAAAGATGACTTTGGTGGCAGCTGTACAGCAGCAAATGTAATGTCAGGTATTCATCGAATATTAATTTATATTGGTAATTGTCGTCTACTAGTTTATTGCTGTGTAGACCTAGTACTAAGTACAAGAGGACGGTTTTATGCATGAAGGAGCCTAGCGACAAACTTAGCTAACTGAGAAAATTCACCTGAAAGTGGGCACTCAATTCTGTGATTTTCATTTTTTTTTTGCAGATTTTAGATACGTGTATATATTGAAGATTAATAAATAATTCAACCATTAGGCCTACAACCAAACTTGTGTTAAGTAAATTTTGTTTTTCTCCATAAGATGGCAGCACTCAGTCCAAATTGGCGCTTGGCTTCTTTATGCATAAAGCTATTCTACTAAACAGTAATTGTGAATACCAGATTCTAATTACAATATTAATTGCTTATAGTTCATTCAACAAGTCCATGTAGTTTTTACCATAACCAGACTGATTTATAATGATATGGTTTATTTTTTTAAGGGTGCGCATGCATCTTTTATTTTGGTGTACGAAAAACTAACTTCAGTTTTGAATGGGGCCGCTCGACAACCGCGGTGTCAGGGCGATCATGATGCTCTCACAAAGCTCGGGACTGCGGCTTGGAAGGGTGACCGGCAGAAATAACACGATGTTATCTGCTTTATTATTACTTACCCGGTGGCTCGGAACTCACATAAATCTGTTTGTCTACCATTCATAACATCATCATTTGCCTCCTTACCCAAGCACAAGTCTGATGATCATGTGGGATTCAACATAAAGTATAAAAAGTAATGGAATAAAAAAGTTATAAAATATATACTGGATATATATACTAAATAAGTATAATAAACAAAGTTACTGTAGTATTCATATAACTTGGCAGCGTGTAGAAGATGGGAGGGCTTGCTACATCTGAACCCAACTGCTGCCAAGTTATATGAAAACTGCAGTACACAATTTCTGTCTTGAAATGTAATTTGGAGCAGCTTCTGAGTAACGTGGCAGCTTCTTAATACGTGACGTGTTAAGCTGGGTTTTACGAGCTGTGCAATTTATGTACCAGTGGTGCCAGACGCAAGTTAATGAACTGTGGGGGATCTGGCTCGAACTCGAAATTACCGTACGTAGGAATTAAACGTACTGTAATTACTGGGCGAATAATAATTGTAAGTTCTAGTTTTTCTCTATGAACGATAATAACAAACTGAAATTGATAATTGTAATTAAGATTCATGTTTTTGAAAATTTTTTGTGAGGACACTGTACCCTGTTATTGAAAAAATATACACTATGTTGAGATTAATTTAATGGAATATTATTATATTTATCATCAGTTTGTCGCATTACAGTACTGTGAGCCGTGCATGGAGCTTTTGTCAATAGATCTACCAAGAACGCTGTGTCTGCATCAACTACATCGACTTTTTGATTGGACTTTAGTTGTGTAATTTATAATTGGTTGTGAATATATTCGGTTTCCTTGTGTAGTACTTCAAATTATTTATAGAAAATATGAAAATCACACAATTTTTAATAGCTTTGAGTAGATTTGTTATTCTATTTATTAATTAGGTAAATTAATATTTAATACTATAAAGAAAAACCAAAAGAAAAAAGAAACCGACTTCTATAAATACTAAATACGTACTAAAAAGTTTTAAATAAAGCATTCACTAAAAACTGAGGAAATTTAAAATTCAATACAACTAACCTGTTGAAGTCGGCGCCAAATGTTTTATGTATCTATGCATAGTCGATTTCGACTGTAGGCGACCTTTAAAGACCTCAACATTATGTTTTGGTCAAAAGTACTACGCAAACGAGGAGTGAGGTAGGTTGCAATTACTTTCCTCACTGACCTAACAGAGTTGCATCTATGTCAAGCCCACTGGAACAAATTCTGAACCTCTCTGCTTAACAGTCCACTCCCACCTTTACAGTCTGGCTGCAAAGGTGAGTATGTATACTATATAGCACACCTCTTAGCTACTTCCTGCGTCCAAGCTATCATTCGACAGAGATGTTTGGAAAGCAACACAATAATATTGATGTAGCCTTTTTTTTGTATCTGAGATGAATACAATTCAATCGACCTAAAGCCACAATAAGGCGATAAAAACATATTTTATGAGTTTATAAAAAATCGATGTACCTAATATTTATGAGCATATGAAAAATTTGGCGCCGACCTCAAAATATTAATTTTATTGATTTTTAAATTTTCTTAGTTTATAGTGATGCTATAAACTTTTTAGTACATAAGTATTAAGTATTTATAGAAGTTTGTTTCTGAGGAATTTCTTATAAATTATGAAATATTTAGCAAATCAATGTGATCAGTATAACATAATTATAAAGTACCTAAAAATGTAACTATAAGAAAAGTTAAAAACTAAGTAAAATTCTACTTCTCTTTGTTGAACATAGAATATTATATTCAGGAAAAATAATAATTATAATAGCAAAAAGCTCAAAAAAGTGAAACGGCCTTTGATTCACCGTTCATCCTCTACCTTATAAATTTAAAGTATACCTACTCTGAAAAATTGATAACCAAAAAATTTAATTATTCAAAATTAATGATCTCCAAAACATTTATTACTCCAACCTAAGATTGAAACTACACAAACCTATTCCTTCGACTCTGTAACACCAACTAAATTATTTTAGCTCATATAAACAGACATATTACATACATTCTTCTTATTCTTAATTCAAATCGCCATGCTTACCTTTTAATTTGTATAGTTCACCTGGTTGGTCAAAATATTTATTTATTAGGACCAACAAAATAACAACAAAAAAACCCATGAAAATTCTAACAACAATTTGTATAGTTCACCTGATTGGTCAAAATGGGACATTATAGGCTTGCTTCATACATAACCGGCTTTGGGTAACCGATTTCGTTCACCCAGCAGAATTACATTGCATCAATATGATTTCAAAATCGTGTTAGTGTAAAGCACTCCATATCATTCAATGATCGGCCTGGTAAA
This sequence comes from Conomelus anceps, assembly GCA_948455865.1. Lineage (NCBI taxonomy): Eukaryota > Metazoa > Arthropoda > Insecta > Hemiptera > Delphacidae > Conomelus > Conomelus anceps. The sequence goes on from OX418220.1 coordinate 57,865,596, forward strand.
CGACACCGATTGTCCGACTGCTGGTTGGGTGTAAAACTATCCTATTCAATCTAAATTTAAATGAAGACCTTTTTGCTTGATATTGGGCTAAGTATTGGGTCGATCCTTGCAAAACTTGGATGGGACCACCGCTGAATGATGCTCTTTTGTTTAAAAATTTTCCATCGAAATTCGGTCAACAGTGCTCAAGTAATCAATCTATGTACAAGCATAAAAAAACAGGTTGAATTGAGATCCTCCTCTTTTGGAATTCGGTTAATAAAAATGAATATTGAACTAGATTAAATGAAAACCTTCTTCTTCAATGGCCTAACAAACCAGCCCAAATTTTGGCCTTCTCAATTTTCCGCTTTTCAATCATTCTTTCATGATTTGTTATTTTCTGAAACCCTTTGAAAAAACATTTATTTATTTGGACCAACAAAAAAAAATATGAAAATTGTAACAATAATATAACAAACCATGTTGATGAAATAGCAATATTATTGAGAAATTTTATAGTTTATCAACTATGATTTTCCAAACTATCATAAGCTTATACTGTGTTTAATTTTCAACTTTCTGATGTTGGTTGAATGTTTGAACCATGTTAAATAGGTAGAATGCATTAATGTAAGTAAATTGAGACTTCTCATCTAATTTTGTTGATAATTTCTATCAAACTAGATCGTATTTACTTTGTAAGTTTCTGTTGTTGGATTTTTACCAGTATTGGAAAGAGTTATTTTATTGCTAAATCTTTTTCACTCATTCAATGAATGTGAACAAAATAAAACCAACTGAAGGAACTCAACAAAAAAATATTTTGAGCTACTTGAGCTTCATTCATTTATGGCCAATGAACTCGTCAATTGTTTGTTTTTTTTTGTTGGGGTGCTTTCACATTTTCTATGTTATTTCATAAAAAATATTAAATATATATTGTAATATTGTTACCAATTTATCTTTTACCTACATGGTTCAGATGATGATGATGATGATGATGATTTTGTATATCCACCACAATTTCTTTGTTGACTGAAAAGCCTCTTTCAAGAGTAGCGTTGCCATGAGATAGGAGAAGAAGTATTTTATAACATCCTTGATATTTTCAGCTGATTCGAGGCCTACTTCTGTCATCCAGAATTTGTCAAGTTGTCTGTTCTTTCTATTATAGTTTGCACATTCAAAAGTGAAGTGAGGTTTTGAGATAGCTTTTCAACTATTAAATTATGCTGTCATTGTGAACCTGCAAACTCACGTGAATACGCCAGAGAAATGTGTGGCGAGCAGTGTTGTCACCATAATTACTGCAAACTTCAAATAAATAACTTATACTAGAGGTGGCAGCACTGGTGGTTTTGCTGAGGTAGCAGATCTGCCGCATCAAAGCTGCCTGTATAATAGTTATGGCGTCATTTCTACCGCGTTTTTGCTGCCCGTTTTACCGGTCTGGACGCGTTGTCGACGCTGACGCTGACTTTACAGGGTCCGACGCGACAGATATAATGCTTGTATAACTTGCACACGGAAGTCCATTGCCTGGTAGGCTTGACGTTACACAACGTATAATATGTCGTGTCAAAGCTGCTCGTATAACATGGGCCTAAGTGCTCTTGATTATCTGTCAGCTTTTCAGCCTTTGCTGGTGAGATGACCTTTGATGTGATCATTATGTCAAGTGTTTGTGCCATAGTTTTCATCTTTTTTGCATGGCAACGAATAGACAGTGCTGCCTTCTTGTAGTGAGTTGGCCACCACTTCTTGAAGTCAATGATTTCTTCATTATTCACCTTAATGACTTTGATAGTCGCACTTGCTTTCTCAATGAGTGTGCAAAGCTCATCGGGCATTTAGATTCTGTCTTTCTTGCATATTAGCCTCTTGGCAGTACCAAAAGCATGATCATTTGGTAAGAATGAATGACCTCTCATAGGAAAATAGTGAAACATCTTACTGAACCTATTAGTGGCTGCAGTGGCCAAAAAAAATGTACAACTACATTGTTTTTATTTTGGCCAGGGCAATCATTGGAGAAAATATGCAGCTCTGTGATATTGTCAGGGATATTCTTTTTGAAGTATTGGTTCAAGAATGAACATACTTCATTAGGGCCCTTCAATGCTTGTCCTTCATGGTAACAGTAGAATGTTACTTCTTCACTTTTCATGTTACAAATTCAAAATGAAAAAAAACCATAGCTGTCTGTAATAAAATACTTGCTGTACAGGTATATCTGGAATTGGAACATTTTGCAAGTAATCTATAGTGATAGCTACCACATTTTCTTTGGTTTTGCAGAACTCCTTTATACTTTTCATCTTAGTATAGAATTTCTTTGCTCTAGCCTTGTGAACCAATAGTTCTGCTGCAGCCACCCTTTTTGCATTTTCATTCAAATGAGTTGATTTCAATTTGACTGAAAGTTCTTCACAAGTTGGACATACATCTATTTGTGGTTGCCTAAATTTAAAATTGAAATTGCCTTTGAAATATTTCAAATAAAATTTTTATTTAACACCTGCATCTGGTTATTTTAAGTTGAACATTTCATATGTTTGTTTGACATCTAATGAAGCCAAAATATATTTTTGCTTGATGTTATTAGAATAGTGAATGACATTGAAGACCTCCCTCTAAAAAGTTTTAACCAACAAAAATCATTTTTTAGAGAAAATGGAAAAATACTTTTCTTTTCCTTTCTCAAGTGAATATTTACTGTTTCTATTGTTTAGTAGAATCCTTATGATACTCCTTATTCCTATTTATTCCTTATTCCTTATTTTTGTAATCTTATTGGTATTTTATTCAACTGATCATGATTAAGACCAAATTAGTCTCCTCTTTAGAGTAAAAACGTTGCAACCGTTCATATGTAACGTTTTTACATTAATTTTAAGCAAATACAAAAATGCATTTGAAACGTTTTTAGTTTATAAACACACATATTCTGTACCATAATTTTTTTTGTATCCTATCACATACTTTGCAAGTATCAGATCTTGGTACACCAAAATGTAAATTTGAACTCTCATTGAAAACTGACCTGTAGAAGTGTAATTTTATGTTACTCTTCTCTGGATATTTTTTCAGAAATAGCTCATACATTTTTGAAACTGAAAGGCCAGGAGCAAGACATCTCTTATTACTAGAACTATGTGAGCAGTAGCTTTCTTGTGTGGGAAATGATTGTATATTTTCAATAACACATGCCCTGTCAGTGTCAGGAATGTTTCTGGGTCTGTTGTTATGCCTGCATTGTTGATCTTCAACTTCCTGATTGAGTTTTAATTTAGCAGTAAGAAGCTGCAATCTACATTGGGTTACTTTAACCCTTTCAGACCTGAACCTTCCAGAGTGATGCAATATGAACGATTTTCACATATCTTGATCTCCAAATTTTTCTATGATTTTTGATGTAAATTTTTTTTCTAAGTCTTCCCAATTTTGAGAAAATCTATGTACACAAATTGGTACATCAGGATTCCATTGATGTAAATGGCCAAAAGTTATATGTACACAAATTGGTACACCAGGATCCAATATACATGAATTATAGAATGTGATACTTCTCCCTATACAGAAAATACTCTATATTTACTGACAATTTATCATATTGAGTTCAATAATAATAGAATATAACCAAAATATTACTAAGTGAACCACATAAATTGAATTTATTTATCCAAGTAGAATAGACTCACCTAAAACCGCTGCACAAGTCATTCTTTCTTAGAATCCAGGTCTGAGTGGATGCACTTCATAAGAATAATCATGAAAAATTTACTTTACTTTTAATAATTCACTAACCTATCAATATATTTACATAATTACACACCACACATTTACATCACTGTTTTCTACTTTGTGTGGAATTTTTTGTAGCAGTTCCTGTTTTTAGTGAGACACAAGTGTACACCACATTTTGAACAGCTTATTCAGCTTCGTCCATTACATTCTGGATATTTGCATCATTGAGGCAGTCCTTCATCATCATTATCCGGGAGGTGATCCATGCCATCGTATTGAACCTTGGGAGTAGGACGGGGTTCTCCAGGTTTCCTCTGCTTCACTACTTTTCCAGATGGAGTTTCAGGTGTCGAGCTACCTCTCTTCTTTGATGGAGTTGGTTTCTTATAATAAAGAAGCACATCAGCAACTCGTAGTCTGAAATGGAGCAGATCCAATACTTTACTTTTCTTAACTCCCAAGCATTCTGCTTCCTTCCTGTATTCTAGCCAGCTTTGCACAATACAGAAATCCATTGCATGGGAGAACATCTTCAGAGTCCATTTCACAGACCTTATTTCAGTTCTGTAGTAACTAATCAATTGATCAAACAAGTCGACCCCTCCCATTGCATGATTGTATTGTTTTATTACATTGGGTCAGTTAATCTTCACATACTTTTTTTTTTTTTTTATCCCACCTCTCTACACTATCTTCATTTCCTTTTCCTATGAAATTTGAACCCAATGCCACACTTCTGTTGTCTACCCATTTGACAATTGTGATATCATCACTGCTGGTCACTTCCTCTGAATAGCCTCACGGTTTTTTCATTATTTCTTTGTCTGATATCACAGGAATATTTTTTCCAAATCTGTTGAGCCTTATAGTTCCTGCTGCCTGGATTTCTTTCTCTTTCAGAGCTTGGAACAGATGGTAAGAGGAAAATAAATTATCAAAGTATAGCTTATGTCCTTGCTCACCAACTATTTTTGTGCACAGCTGCAAGACTACTGTGGGACCAAGACCAAACCTCTTCATCAGATCTGCATCAAATTCTGTGGTGGCACCTTGATATAGAATAAAATCATGAACTAAATCAGATTTTCCACATAGCATAAATATTTTGATGCCCCAAGGTGAAGGTTTCCCTCAAATTTATTGCTTCACTGACAATCTGCCAGTGAATGGTACCATCGCTTCATCAACACAAATATTTTCCTCAGTTACAAGTTCCAAACATCGTTTTCTTATCATATCATACAAAGGCCTCACTTTGAAAAATACATCTTTATTGCCATGTGGTCTCTCCAAGTTGTTGACTACATGGAGACATGTCCTCAATTCAAAAAATCTGTCTAGTCATATTATCAACAAAAGATTTAATCTTCAGTGTGTTGTCCCAGTATAGTTGAGCTCGTGGATACTTCAAAATGCCAGCAAGAAGATGAAGACCAAACAGAACTTCTATTTCATTTTTTGTTGTTGGTTTGAACCTCACTTTGTTTGTCTGTATAGCATACAGATTGGTTTTTTCAGCCACATTTTCAAAAAACTCGTCCAGCAAATACCTTTTGAAATAATCAATAGGAGGTAATAATTCGTTGCAATCATCATCTGCAGTTGTCACATTGAATTCTGGGATATTTGTTACTAAAGGCGCTTGTTTCCAAATAATTTTCTTTTTATCGGTGCAAGTTGTTGATTGGAAAATATTGCTGGTATTTTGAAGATTAGTAGGCCTATTAGCAGAAGATTCATCATTCTCTGTTGAGGTATCATTTTCGGCAGAATCAGTTTCATCATCAACATTATCTTGAGAGTAAAAAATTGTTTCATTTGGTCTTACCTGATTGGCACCCAACCTGACACATTTTGGTAAGTTCTTGTTCTTAGATTCTTTTTTGACAGAAGCACATTCTTCATCACTATCAATGTCCAAATCAGATAATTCACCATTCATGAGTAAGTCCAAAAGAAGCTCCTCATTGCAGTCTTCAGATAGTAAGTTAGTAACTTCTCGGCTTGTACTGGGCTTATCCATGGCAAACACTAACACAATAACACTAACACTAACTTAGAAATAGATTCAAATTGAATAAAGCATTACTGCAATGCAAATAAATGAAAAATAATTGTAATATTATTGATAAAAGTCATGCTGAAGAACATCCACTCTCATAACCTCAATATTTGCTGTAGTTTCTAGTAAACATCAATGTAGTCCCCATGGCTACAAATTGGTACATATAATTCAGCTGATCAGTACCAACCAAATAGTTCAAAAAATGGTCGGGAAATGAGTTGTTTATATGTCTAGTAATATGTCTAGTTTACAGAAAAAGTATTTATTATAGCTATGAGAACATTTTATAGAAACTAACAAGCTTTATTGAACCATGTGCTCAGGAATTTGGTAAGCCCCAAAACTGAGCATACAAAAACTACAATATTTCACATATGAAGTGACAGACAGATCGCTCTGGTGTCAGAATGGAACAGTAATATATGTACACAAACTTATACACCAGGTCCAGGCTGTGTAAAATCAAATCATTTAATCACGAGATATGAATTGTAGAAGTATATGTACTAGTTTGTGACCATCAGGTCTGAAAGGGTTAAGTACTGTAGTATTCATATAACTTGGCAGCATGTAGAAGATTGGACATGCTACATCTGAACCCAGCTGCTGCTGCCAATTATATGAAAACTACAGTACAGATATTATCTGCTTTTGACAAACCTTTTTTTTGTGAAGAGTTACCTTCAACAGGAACAGGAAGTGTGTAACTCACAGTGCAATGATAAGCTGAGATGGCTTCATCAACAGTTCTCCTTTTAGGTTCCATAACTTGCATACATTCTGCAAGAAATCTTTGTTGCTGATTGTGGCTATCCTTGTAGAACTGCTCAAATAACTTCACTTTTAACTCCCAAGTTTTTGTTCAGCTCAGCACATTCATCATATGTACAGTTTTTGGAGCATGTAGAATCCTGGAAACAAGAGAGCAGATTAGAATATGCAAAACACTAACATAACTCATATTCTTTACAGAAGCAAAATGTTATAAAGTCAATGAAATATGAAACACATGCCTTTAATAATGTAATCATTACTCTTTTTATTTAAACAAATTCAATTTTCAACATATTAAAATTCTTATAAAATAAACTTTTACAAAACCAATGGTACATGAATCATTGAGCTAATTAAAAGATTACATTCACAAATTGATTTCAAACCCACCCATGTTTTTAGGTCCTAGAAGACCCAATTAAAGCATATGTGATACTAATATTAAATTTCATTAACAAAATTACTGCAAATATGCTAATACGATTTCATCACCAAACTAGTACACCAAAGGTAAAAAAATGTTGAACTCATCAATGTATTGTAATTATATTATGAAAACTTTGATTTAGATTGTACAGCAGTATAAAATACCTTGTTTTCAAGTAAAGTTTGAATGAAAATCTGCATTAAAGAAACATTGCATAGCTGAAAGACTTTGGAGCTGAAAACTTAGTTGACATTCTTAGCCTAGTCATTTGCAACGCTTTTATACTAACTTCATTTGGAGGTTGTTTGCTGGGTTTTACAACATTTCTGTAGCCTAAATAAGTTTTCCCTTTGTCCTTTAACCTCTTATTTTTCACATTTGCCATTTTTCATAATTAATTTTCCATTTTTTCCCTTTGTTTTCTTTCTTTATGACTTGAGACACAGGTGACACTTCTGACTGGTTGGCCACATCTTTTCTGCATAATATGTAACATTTCTTCACAAACCTCTGTTTTCAAAGTGTTATAATATGGAAAATAGTTCGAAATATCTACCACAGATGTCACTACTAGGTCTAGAATCATTCTACCAACGTTTTTACACTGAAGCATCACTTCATGAAATTTTGTCAGTTGGAACCTTTTTAGAGGGACCCATTCAATGATGGGAATGATTCAATATGCTCTTTAATAAGAACACATATTTCACCAGGAATAACATTATGACAAGAACCAATCAATTTTCCTCTCATATCAACAGGCAGACTACCAGTAATTGATACACTGGTTCAATCTTCTAATGTGCTTCTCAACAATGCTGTGGAAACTCATTCACCCTTAACCATCACATGATACTGGAAATTCATGTTTCGAACTTTGTGATTATCTGTGTCTGATTTCCGTACTTGTATGATTGATTTTGCCTCAATCAAACCTTGTAGATATAAGTCATGCTGATTTTTGTTCTCAAAGCTGTTGACATTGACTATAATGTCTCATTTGTCATCTTCAGTATACAAAACATTTCTGCTGGATTGGACAAAATGAAAAATTCCATTTTTTACACTAATCACCCATAAATACACTTTATTTGAAGGTATAAAACTTGTTAGTACTTCAAAATAATTGTATTTTACAATGGGATATATAGATTAAAAATTGAAAAAATTTCTTGAAATTTGTATCATTAATACTCAAAACATAACTTAAGGAATTTCTTGTCAACACAAGCATCAAATTATAAAACAAACTGCAAAAACATCTATACTGTCAAGAGTACTTTGATATATTATTATTAAATCTGCAGCATATTAACCAATAATCAAGTAAACTCTAATGAAACAATAAACTGATTATGACAAATATTTTACTTGAGTCTAGCAGCTCCAAACCCTCAAAAAATCGATTTTAAATACTTCTCTCAACAAGGAAATTTTTTCTTACAGATTGGTCAATGCGAGGCTGATAAATTATTTAATAAACCATGATAAATATCAATATAATAATTATGTATGAGAAATATACAAGAAAATTTTGTACAATATGCTATAATTTTTAATATTCTTTTACTGGAATTTAATAAGTATTTCTGTAATTGTTTGTAAGTCATTCATTCAAAATTAAATACAAAGCTGAAATTGCTGATAAGCCTTTAGACTATTTGACATAATAAATTTGTCATGTTTACTTCAAAAGTCAAATAATTAAGTTATCTGTCCGCTTGTTTCCTCTTCTTACAACTGGTTTTGGAAGCTTGAAGCAAATATCTCCAATATCAACTGTTACATCTGGAAATTTCTTTTTCTGAGATATTTCACTTCATATTCTGTTTTTGAAATTTTCCTCTGTAATTCTCTAACATAATAAACAGGACTTCCTTTAAAGTTTTCAAATTTTACTATGACAAAATCCCCCTTTTGTAAATTACAATTAGGTCTATCCAGAGGCTCGGGCTCAGGAAGATCACTGTCATTGTTGCTGTATAAAATGGCTTCATTCTCTGATTGTATTTCCATTTTTATTTCAGACCCTTCACTTTCTGAGATTGCATTATTTTTTGATGAAAATTTGAGATGTTTACTTGCCAGCTTCTCTACTTTCTTCAATTTTTCTTCCTTCTCAACCAATTTCCTTTTCTTCTTCTCTTCTATATCTTCTAAACATTTTTTTCTGGTGTGTTGGTGAAAACTTGAGATTTTCCTCTTTCCCTCCCATTCAAAGTATTTTTCCTTAGTCCAGCTTTAGGAAAAGGCAAAACACTTTCAGGTATAATTTAAACATTTAGCCTGGAATTTGGAGAGTTGGTTGAAGATAGAGACTTTTGAAGATAGAGTCTTGGATTAGATTAGATTATATTTCTTTATTCATGTAAATTTACAAATTTGAATATGAATGGTTAAAATCAAAACTATCAACATCACATAGATATATACAGTAGAGAACTCAGAAAATACTATTTTTTATAGTGCAAAGAATTATGTACAATGATCTTATTTGTACGATATTAATTACAGTAAGGACGATCTAAGTGATGCAATTACATGAAATGGCGAAGTTTGGACAAGGATTCGTCCATTCTTGACACTTAACCAGTATGGATGGAGTGATCTCAGAGGTGGAGGATGAAGATGGAGGAGTTGGTGCATGCATGGGGGTCTCATTTGAAGTTTGAGGAGTTGGTGCAGTCATGAGAATTTCCTTTGGAGTCTTATGAGTTTGCACAATTATGAGAATATCATTTGCTATGTTATTAGATGGTGATGGCCTGTCAGTAATATAGCTGCATAGAAAATCCTCATCAGAGAATGCAAGTCTATTCACAGGCCAAATTCCAGTTTTTGTAAAAGAAGACACTATGTTTTTGGTGTGAATGAATTGAGATAAGCTTTACCTACAAGGCTAGCAATGTTTTCCACTCTTATCCCTCTGTTTTTTGAAGCCAGTGTGCAAGTTAGATCATTGAAAGCTACCCTCAGAGCTGCTTTGAAAGGGCCAAACACACCATTGTCCAATGGTTGTAGCTGGTGTGAGAAATGAGGTGGAAATGTTAAAAGTACAATACCACTGTCCTTGGCAAAAGATACAGCTTCCAAAGTTATATGACTACTGTGATTGTCCAACAGCAAAAGGAATGGTCTCTCTTGTGTACAGTTTGTTTGATTTTTTATGTACTGTAGAACTTTCAAGAAGTGTTCAGAAGTCATCCAACCTGTACTGGATGGAAATCCTAAGCTTCCAGTAGGAGCTCCAGCAAGGTAATGACTCTTGTAATGCACTCTTGGAAAAATAAAAACTGGGGCTAAACTATTACCATTTGCAGCAATTATGGCACAAACTGTAACTAGTTCCTCTCTCTCTCTCTCTCTCTCTTGCTACTATTTGGCCTACTTGTTTCTTACCAGTTTCTGCTATCACTTTGGGGCTTGGAAGTACAGTTGTGACACCAGTCTCATCCAAATTTAAAATTCTATCTGGGGAAAAATTATATTTATCCATTACTGCACAGAAGTTTTCAAAAAATTCTTCAACATTTGTCTTGTTGAATGTTGTTGCACTGGTATTTTCTGGTTTATGGAGACTCTGATCAGGGTGGGATTTCATGTAACTCTGCATCCAGTCAATAACTGCACACTCATTGCTATCCCAACTTTCAGGGAACTTCACCCCTAGTTTTTTGCATATTCATATGCAAGTTTTTGTAAATAAGTCAAACCATAGTGCATTGATGAAGCTTTGGTTAGATATTCTTGCCACATCTTTTCTTGATCATCAGAAAAAACTTGGTGAACATAATATTTATGCTTACCATTCACTTTGAGACTGGATGGAAAATCTTTCTCTGGTGTGTTGTCAGTCTGTGAATCATTACCCTCACCTGCCTCAAGAGCTTTGAGTCACTTGAAGAGCATGGATTTTGTGAGAGCATGAATTTTTCACCAGTAGTTCTTATAGTCTTCTTCTCCTTCATCACCTCATGTATTGCTTTCTTCACACCCTCTTCAGAAATATCAGCATGTGAAGTTTTCCTCTTATTTCTTATAAGTTTGTACCATCTGCAATGAACGAAAATTAGTTTTTTCTAGTAACAAGCCAATCTTTTAATTTTTTCTGAATTAAATTTCCAAATTAATAATTATAGCCTAAATAATAATTATTTATATTTTTGAACAATAATATCATTATATATATATATATTACTCTGTAACATATAATTACTCAAATAATTGAGTAAATATGATAGATAATGAATACAAATCATGAGTGTGTAGAGTGGGGCTAATGTAGACAATGTCCACAGTAGCCACTATGTACAATGTCCACTCCAACCCCTATAGGCCATTTTAAGAAGAAATAGTTCTGACTTATGAAAATTAATTGAAATTAGAGGGTTTCAGCCTGAATAATCAAGATAATATGAAGAATATTTGAATTTAATACAAGAAAACTTTCCAAATACAAACAATTGAATGGTATATTACCTTGATAGATGATAAAATTTTACAGTTGAAGTGCCAAAAACCATGATATTCTTTTTATGAGCTAACCTCAAATGCAATTGACTCCAATCTTACACATGTGACAGGAAGTGATGTTGCCAACCTAAGAAAACTTCATTTCAAAAATTTTATCAATATAAATATATATATATTCGTATGGCGATATAAGGAGTCAAATATAAATGAAAATTTTACAAAAAACAAAATACACATAAATGTGTATAGTCCTAAAAATAGATAAAAACAGATAATACACACATAAGTTTTTAGTCAATTGATTAAATTTTTATGTCAAGCTGACTCAGCCAATCCACTGCGTCTGGTGAGGCTATGAGAAAATCCTCAGGTTGTCCAGGATAAGCTCTTAGGCTACAGTCTTGAACAATATGTTCAATAGTTTGCCTACTTTCCCCGCAGTCGCACTCTGCACTGGGCCTCATACCCCACCTTTTTAGGGAATAACCACAACATCCATGCCCAGTTCTTACTCTGTTGAGGCGGCACCAAACTCTTCGAGGCAGGTCAAAACCACCTGGTGGCTTTGACAAATCATGGTTGTGCCACATGACTGGCGCCGAGGTCACCCACTGTCCCCTCCACACAGCCCCACCATCAAAGTTCTCCTCAATGAGTCTTTTTGCAGTTTTGACAGGGGGTAGCCTGGACTTGAGTCGCGTGAAGGGGGAGAGGTTGATGTCCTCATGGATTGGAAGATCCGGGTTGACACTAATTTTCAAATATTCCCTAACTAGGGCTCTGGACCGGCGGATTTTAGGTGGCTCTATATGGCTCAGAACAGGAAGCCAGTGCAAAGGTGTTGACTTGAGGGAGCCAGAAATGATACGTAAGGTCTGATTCAAACTTGTGTCAACCTTCTGAGTATGTGAGCTGTTTATCCAGACTGGTGAGCAATACTCGGCAGGAGAGAACACTAATGCCAATGATGAAGTGCGCAGAACCGAAGCTGATGCTCCCCATGACGCACCTGCTAGCTTCTTTATCAGGTTGTTACGTGTGTTCAATTTCCCAGCCAGCTTCTGAAGATGCAACCTAAAGGACAGAGTGCGATCCAGTGTGACACCCAGGTATTTAGGGCAAGGGTTGTGAGGTAGGAGACTACCATTCAACCTGACTTTCAACTCAGAGCCAGCAAGTCTGTTGTTGAGGTGGAAGCAGCTGGACTCCGTCTTAGTCACACTTGGCCGCAAACACCAGTCCTGAAAAAAGCTACTGAGTCTTCCAAGGTCCTCTGTAAGAGTAGCCTCCAAGTCCTGTAGGTTGTGGCTCTGCCAAGCAATTGCCAAATCGTCTGCATACCCAAATTTTCTAGCAGTGATGGGAGGCAGGTCAGCTATGTATATGTTGAAGAGCAGAGGGGCTAGGACCGAGCCCTGAGGCAAACCATTGTTTAGTTTTCTCACTGCACTTGTGTCGTCCCCAAGGATGACCTGGAAGGGTCTGTCTGCTATCATGTTGTTGATAAGGCTTACTGTTTTTCTGCACTTGATAACTCTCATCAGCTTTAGAAGCAACCCAGTCCGCCAGACAGTGTCATAGGCTGCCGTGAGATCAACAAATACAGCACCAGTTTTCACACCCCTTTCATAGCCTGCCTCAATGTAGGTTGTAAGGGCTAGAACCTGATCCACACAGCTGCGCCCTGGTCTGAAACCAGCCTGCTCAACAGGTACATGTTTCAGCAGCTCTCCTGAAATTCTATTATAAAGCAGGCGTTCAAGGAGCTTGTAGCTCACACTCAGAAGAGAAATTGGTCTCAGGTTCTCAGGTTGGTCTGCAGGCTTTCCTGGTTTGGGAATAGCAATGATTCTTGCCTTTTTGAACAGACTAGGGACCCTACCATTGAGTACAATACTGGAGAAAAATTTGACAAGCCATCTCTTAGCATGCTGGCCAAGGTGGATGAGAAATTCAGGGTGAATGCCATCGAAAACTGGGGCCTTTCCAGCTTTAGTGTCACCAATAGCTTTATTCAGTTCCTCAAGAGTGAATGGTATACTGAAGTCTGAAGGATTAGGGTAAGCCTCTTTCAAGTCATTAAGTTGTTTCTTTGCCCATCTTGAGTGGCTTCTTTTTTGAGAGCACCTTGACAGCTTCACTATATGATTAGACATCTGATTTGCTGTAACTTTTGAATTGTCAGGAGTGCTGCTTGGCCCACTCCCACCAAGCTTCCTTAAAAGACTCCAGGCCTTTCTGCTGGAGTGGGTAAAGTTCAGGCTCTCCATAGTGTCTATCCATTTCTTCCTGCGGTGCTCATCCAGGCTATGAAGCAAGTCAGTAGCCACTTCAACATTTCCACTACTCAAATAGTCCTGGTAGAGCTGCTCACTAGCCTCGTTCCAGCCTGGAATGTACTCCTTTCTGAAGCCTCTAGGAATATGCTTCTTTGCAGTGGATATCAGCATTCCAGCAAACCTTTCATAGTTCTCTACCTTAGGACTAATCCATCTGATGTTCTTCTCCATGTCAGAAGTGAACTTAGCCCAATTGGCTTTAACAAAATTCCATCTGGCTATGGGCATTGATTGAGCTATTGGGATCTGGACCCCGACTTCCAACGTGATTGGCCTATGCTGGCTGCGAGGGAAGCCAGCATGGACTTGCCTCTTAGTGGGTAGCTGGTTGCCCACATGGTCACTGGTAACAAAGCACAGATCTGGGTTTGTTTCAGAGTGCCATCTTGCTGATCTGAAAGTTTTTCTTTCCTTTGCATCAAATATCAAAGTGATGTCTGCTCTTTCAGCCCACATTGCCAGCTCTTCTCCATTCAAGTCATTAGTATTGTAGCCCCACTCAGTGTTATGGCTGTTGAAGTCACCTGCATATATTGTGGGGTGGGGAAGAACTGGAAGTTCATTGCCAGACCAATTGACTGCTGGCGGCTTGTAAATGTTGACGATTTTGATTCCAGCCACCTCCACCAACACCATGTGAACATCCCCCCCAGTATCAGCACTAACAAAAGAAGCATTCTTGATCCCCTTCTTGACATATGTTGCCACACCATAATGCTCATCATAAGTTGCCCCCAATATAAATGAGAACAGATGACTTGTCTACACCAGCCCAATGGCCACAGTAGCCCCACTCCCCCCTACCTCATATTATCTAAAAGATTTGGAGGGATACTATTTATGTGGCTAAATAAAATATGAATTGAAATCAGTTATGTGTCCTAAATATTATTAGATCTTATACTATGTATCACCAATATCAATAGGTAGTAAATAAACTGCAGTGGATTGAGATAAATAAATGATTGAATTTTTATGTAATTTTTAATAACCTACACTGAATACATGTTTAACCTAATCTACATAAAACTTAACCTAACAGGATTCACTATCAACTAAAGAAGATTTTTAAGAAAATGCTTCAATTACCTCAAGAAGTAGGTGAATCAATACTGTCCATTACTGCAGCTACTTCTTTGCATAAATCAACCAAATCTCTTGTCCATTTGCAAAACATTCTAATTAGCAAATACTAGAAACTAACACATGTAACATGCAACTTACACTGGGAAAAATACCAATATAACCTCAAAAGATATGTGCAAAGGGGTTTATGTCAAGCATACTCCTAACTTCTGATATTGTAGCTCCAGGTTTACTTTTTACATAAATCGAAAGCAGCTTCAAAAGTGCAGCATTTCTTTCAATTTTATTTTTATAATTGGGATTAGTTGAGTTCCATAATAAGGTTAAACTTTCATACATCTCAATAAAATAATGAATTACATCACCAATTTCAACAGAATCAGGAGCCAGCATCATCACTTTGCAATTCATGAGAGTACACTGAGTAATGACTCACTGCACCATTCACTATCATTAGTAATGATAGTATCCCCACCCATTTACAGTAATGATGTGCTGTGATCAGAAAGTGGGCCTTACACAAACAGTCATAATGACATTACCAGTAATGTCATTATCAGATTATGTAATGTCATTTCAGATTATCATTATTCTTTAACCCTACATAATCATTCTTTACTGTCATTACTTTCCTTCAGTATAGTTGTGGTCTGTAAGTGAGCAGTATAGTTAGTGACCCAGTAAATAAATTGATCCAGTAAAAAACGCTTGTTTTGCTATAATTCTAGCATTAGCTACAAAAAGGTGAGTAAAACGTAAATGTAGGATGAAGGATTGGTTGAAAAAACATGAACAGTACTCTCATGTTATGTTGTTGAATGAAATTCAACTCAGAGCCAGAGGACTGCAAAAACTATTTCCGCATAAATGACATTATGTTTGAGAAATTGCTGAAACTAGTTACACCTTTTTTACTCCAGAAAGATACAAATATGAGACAGTGTTTGCCAGTTAAGGAAAGACTAGCAGTTACATTAAGGTACCTTGCCACTGGGAGAAACTTTGAAGTTCTAAAATTTTCAGTGGTCATGTCACCTGCATCAATAAGCAATGCCATTGTTGAGACTTGTGAAGTACTTGTATTCATCTTGCAAGACTACATGAAGGTATATTTAATTTACTACTTGCATTTACCATGTATTTACTATTTCTTAATTAGCATAGAACTTATTGGTAAAAAACATACACAGAGAAATTTAAATTTCCCTTCCATATGAAGGAGGCGACTACATGCATCATATGTAGTGAGGAGAAAATAAGTAGTTCACTTATAGTGTGGAATGACTTGTTATTTCAAAAAATATTATATTGATATAGTTTACAATAGAAATTGAAAATATGTTCAGTTGACCCATAAAAACCCATGAAATGGGTTTCACCTTCATTTTAACCCATGAAATTGGTAAATAGTTCAGCCACTGACTGTTCTTCTTCCACAGTAGAGGAGAGAGGAGAGGCGCCTTGATATGCTGAAGATTGAGGATTGTATTCTCTAGGGATGTCAGTACCGATGATATCAGCCAGTACCTAGAGTCCTGATTTATTTGTATGGAATATCTGTGTATAGTTCCTAGACTTGCCTCAAAAATAATATCATTAATGGCTTTCTTGGCAAATGCCCTTTGCTGTGGATCGAGAGTGTTCAGCTTTTCCCCCAAGCTATGGCAATAGTAGGAATTTCTGCCTTTGATTTGCTTGCTTCACCAAGAAGAGTACAAGCTTTTTTTAAGAAGCTCATTCTGTGTTGCAATAGGGCCAACGTCCCATCGTTTTTGTAGTACTGGTGGTGGTAAAGGTGTAATTGATGATCTTGACAGAGTAGAGTCTGCTGTCAGTGATGATCCCTCTGCAGATATCCATTCACCAACATCAGTTACCTGAAATGAAAAAAATAAGTAATTGTCATAAAATTTTTATTTTTCTATAATCTACTACTTCCTTTTTTATTTTTTCACAGTTTCCCAGAAAAGAGGAGGAATGGGTCAAAATTGCTAATGATTTTGGACATGCACATCAGTTTTTCAATACATTGGGAGCAATCGATGGAAAACATATAGCCATCAAGAAACCCCATCATTCAGGTTCTTTATACTACAACTATAAAGGTTTCTTCAGCATTGTACTCTTGGGTATGGCAAGTGCAAGAAAGGAATTTATTATGATAGATGTTGGGATGAATGGACAAATATCAGATGGTGGAGTTTTGTTCTATTCAAAATTTGAGAACTTTTGCAGCAACAAGCTTTAAATTCACCAAACCCCACAACAATACCAAACAGTACTCAAGATTTTCCATATATATTTGTTGCAGATGAGGCATTTGCGTTAGATGTGAACTTAATGAAACCTTACTCTCAACATTTTTTAAATGATGCTAGACATAAATTCAATAGGAGATTGTATAAAGCTCAGGTTGTTGTTGAAAATGCCTTTGGAATTTTGGCTTCCAGATTTGGTGTATTTCAGAAACCAATCAATCTCGAGCCTCTAAAGGCTCAAATCTATTGCCTGTGGTAGATGCATAGCTCCTTGACTCCTTTTCTCAGGCAGAGGAAGAGAAACCTGTCCAGGTCTTCCAGCTTGTCTTTTTACAGGTGGTTCTCCTTCGTCTGAATCTGTTTTGGAGTCAAAGTATGGTTGACTCTGGTCTTGAATAAGGAGTTGTGCTGTTCTCATTTTGAAGAATTGTAGATCCATGATGTTGTTTTTCGGTACTGCTGCCTTCATGCTATCCTCCTTGTATGTCAGCCAACTGTTAACACATGCCATGTCACAGAAATGTTCAAAGAAACTAACCATCCACTTATTTGTATGATGATAGGACTGGTAATGTGATATCATGAAATTATGTAGATCTACTCCACCCATGTTAGTGTTGTATTCTTTAACAATACTAGGCATTGGTACATCCACATAATGTCTTTCTGCCCATGAATAATGCTTTGCTGTGTAGAGTGGAGTCTTGCCATGAACGGTTGATGCCATTGTGATGGTTTTATTATCAACCCATTTCAGTAAAAGCACACTTCCATCATCTCTAATCTTAAAATCACAATACCTCTTCCTTCAGCTGTTAGCTCAGCATCTGATTTAAGGTTCATATTGGGAAACCTCTGTTTCATGGCTGTGCCTGTCCCTGATATCCCTCTCAGCTTAAGTGCCTCCAACAGTGCCATGCCTGTAAAAAATCTATCAAAATACAGATGTATCCCAGGTGGATATGTTTCTGAAAGTCTCAATACAGCCTGACCTCCAGTTCCCAATTTCAGTGACCCTTCAACTTCTGGGGCAAGTCATGTTGTATTCTTCCCCTGGTAAACTTCAAAATCCAGTATCAATCCTTGTTTGGAAGAATGGACATAATTTTTTAGGCCTGTGGGATTTGGTTTTCTTGGAACAAATTGCTGGAAGGAAACATGTCCTGTGAAAGGAATCATTTGCTCATCTATACTTGCTTCAGATTCCCTAGATATTTTCAGAATAGTGTCTCTGAACTTTTCAATTATTGGCCTCACCTTCCACAGCCTATCCTGTGCTTTGGCCTCAGCAGAGACTTCATTGTTATTAACAACATGTATTGCTGATCTGAACTGGAAATACCTGTCTCAAGGCATGGCTTTAGCAATAAGGTTCACTCTGAAGAATGCATCCCAATAAAGGTGTATTCTTGGATATCCAAGAGTGCTCATCAACATTGAAATGCCAACAAAAGATTTAATTTCACACAAAGTTGCCTTTAGCTCTCTACCAGTTGCTAAATGAAAATAGATATTAGTTTGAAAAAGCTATCATCAAAATACTCTGAGAAGTATTTCAATGGATTCCAACCCTCTCTAATGCAGCGTTCATCAATGGAAGGAATGAATTGTGGGAAATTATTGTTCAAATTTTCTCCACTCCAATTTTCTACATGCCTCTGATTTGCACGACCCCTGTCATGCCCATGGCCACGGCCCCTACCCCTTACTCTTCTAACCTGATGTAAAGTCCTTCCTGCTTGTCTGTCTATCCCCCTACTTGACTGTCCTCTTCCTTGTCCTTGACGTCTTCTTCCTCCAACTCCTCTTCTTTGGTTATGACTTCTTCCTCTGTCACCCTGACCTTCTTCTGGAAAATTGCTTCTTTCTTCTTCACCTCTTTCTTCTTGATCATTGTCATTTGGAATGGTGATAGGATGATCTGATGAAACATCTAAATTATGAATTATGATGGAATTGTGGAGTGGTGCACAACAAGCATACACTGTTAAAGCTTATTATAAAAATAATGATTACATGTCTGCAGCAAGCATTTTAACTTTCTACATATCGTTTTGGTACCTTCTGATGAGTGATCACTATCATTCAGAGCATGCACTAGCTGGATTTTATATGGATGGTGGTTGAGATTGTTGTCTAAAATCCTCCTCACACTGTGATCAGAAATGCTGAGAGATATTGTGTGACATCAAGCTGAATGGGTGGGACTTCTTAGCATAGCACCTTGTGTACGTTTCTGGTGTACAGATATTTTTTATATGTGTCCAGTTCGTTTCTTCTATGTTGAGCCTGCTTCTTCAAAGTTCACAACCCATGTTCTAGTGCATGGGCAGAAGGTACAGAAACGTTACACTGAATGTTAAAATGATTGCAAAATGCTCGCTGTGTGGACACTAACTATCATCATTTTTATAGGCGATCAGAAGTTGGCCAAAAGATCGATCGTCGCGAACTCTGGGCGGCATAAATCGGCAGCAGTGTAGTGAGTTAGTTGCATTGTTTATAATGGCTAACATTGGGAAACTTATCATAAAAACAGGATTTAAAAAAGTCAATTGCGATTTTTTAAGGAAATCTAATCTAGGAAAAGGGAAGAACCTTGTAGAGAATAATCATGTTTTTGATTTGGAGGAGTGCGAAGGTATTATATGTGGAAAATAGACGAGACAAACTAGCATCAATGCTGTTTTACAATCTTTTTGTCAAAAAATTTCCACTTTGTTTATCAAAAGTAAACTGCCGAGAGGTGGCAACTGCCTAAATCCGCCTCTGCTCACAAATTAATATTTTGCAACAATAACAAAAACATGATCAAAGCTGTTATTAGGATTGATTTCTTTAATTACAAATATGAATCACACAAGTGCACAGAAAACTTCTAATTTTCATCAATCAGCAATCTTTTACACATAAAATAATTTGTAAATATAATATAACTCACTTAGTCCTTCGAACATTAGAGATCCATTTCTCCTGTCTATCATTTTTGTAAGGTCGACCAGGAAATGATTAAAATGAAACACCTTTTCCTTCTGTATTATCATAGGTATTACTGCACCCATACACACAACACATAATACTTGGACATTTTTTGTATGTTTGTCTAAAGAAATATTTTTTTTGAAAAAACTTATTTGAATTGGGACAATTTAGCACATGATTTAATGGCGATCAGATTTTGACTCACTAAGTTAGTGCAAGATCCTTCGCTTGGAGCGCTGTCAGTCGATCTCCAGATCGCCTATAATAAGCTTCAGGCTTGTCTCATACTGGATCCGCTCAGTTCATTCAGCTCAGTTCCGGCAGTTTTGTCACTCACTGAGTCAGTTCGGTCCACCCCATTCAGTCGTTAATTTCAGCACTAACCATTTGTTGGTGGTTCAGTTGCTCAACACTTTTGTCTGTAGGTCTACTCTGCGCAAGTGCGGCTTTTGTTCATTCTTGTACTACATAATAATCATATTTTGAATTAATTATACTGTGCTATAATTTTTTTAATGCTGATGATGCCTACATGAGTCCGAGACTTGTGTGTGGGTAATGAGGTGGATGAAACATATAGATGCCAGATGGAGAAGCGGGATTCGAACCCACGACCGCTGAAACGACAGCAAGCTGAAGTTTTGATGCCTCAACCAACTGTGCTAAGTGGCCTGCTGCTTTGAATGTTAAACAATGAATTTACATATAAATATTAATCTATTTATTGATGGCAGGGGCGGATCTAGACAGATTTTTTTTTGGGGGGGGGGGGGGAAATACCTGAGGGGTGGGGTGGTCCGGGATGTTTGAAAATGAGGCATAAAATCATGAATTTAAGGGTACTTCCAATTGAAATGAAACCAACTTTACAAATTTAATTGTTCACCTATAGCCTGTAATCTATATATATATATAATCGAAATACCACTGACTGACTCATTCATCACAGTTTCTCAGGAACCACTCGACCAAAAACGATAAAATTTGGTACACGTATTCAGTAGGGGGACTAGACGCGTGCTAAGAAAGGATTTTTCAAAATTCGCAATTTTAGGGGTGTTTTTAGGGGGTTAAAGTTTTGCCTATGCAATGCATGGGTACATGGCTAGCTAGCTTACTGGGATCTTTTAATCATATGGAAAATATTTTGAAATTTGCACTTAACAGATGTCATCAACCTGGCATAATAACATTTCATCATACCCAGTCATATGTTTCCCACATATTGCAAGGCTCCGACTGTATGGTAGCCTACATGCAAAGTGCAAAGTCTTTTGCTGTTCAAAGACAGTGTAAATAACGCTGCTAAGGGGTCTGCCATATGATTAAAAACGGTTGACTTCTATCAGCTGTTCCTTTAAGCAGTTTGGCTGGCAAGTTCAGTAGGTTAGGTCTATTAATGAATAATAATTTGTTTCAAACAAAGCTAAAAGCCAACGTTTATGAAAAGTATATGTTTGATTAAGACCCTAGATGCATACTAAGTAATGGTATCAAAATTCTCCCTAAAATCACCTATTTCTGTAAATTTATCTAATCACAATGGAAATTAGTTGGACCCCCTGGGGGTCCAGGGGGCGGAGCCCCCTGGCTAGACGGTTAAGGCGAGCGAAGCAAGTCTGCCGGCTAGTGACATTATATTTTAACTACAAATTTTAATGTGTATCCTTACATCACACAAAGCAGTTGCATAACTACAGTGACAGTCTGTGGGGGGGGGGGGAGATGTTGCCGGGAGGGTTAGACTCTCGGTACAATAATTAAAATAGTAATAATTTGTAATTTGGAGAAGAAGGCCTCTAACGATAAATTGAAGTAATATACATGGCTATTTATTTCAGAAGGGGGGGGGGTTCGGGGAACTCCCTGAGAATTTTTTTGAAAATCACCTCTCTAAAACCACATGTCAAGTGATTCTAGCCATTAATTCTTATAACTTATCTAATAATAAATAATTATAAATTTTAACTAACTTTAAAACTTCAACCACGTTATGTTACAAAGTAAAATTAATATTGTCTAGTTCTTGTGTTACTGTCAATGGGAGATCCGGGATCTCCTTTTTTTTCCGGGATCTTCTTTTCTATATCGATGGCTAAATTCCAACACCACGTATCTCAAAAAAAGCAATTTTTCAGGAGAACAAAATAACGTAATATTTCCTTCTAATTCACCATGACTTGAAAAAGAAAATAGCATCAAATTAGAAAACCAATTTGTTCATTAAACTAGAACGTTATTTTGGTTATAATATTTTCTTCCTTTAAATTATTGACAATTTTTTGAGATGTGCGATGTTAAGCTAAAGTTAGTCTGAGATAAGTGTTGTTCATATGGTTTGGTCAATAAGACAACCAGATTGTATTGCTGAAAATGAAAAACATTAAACTATATGTTTCAATGACTTGAAGTCAAAATTTTGACTGCAAGTCTTTGAAACATACAGTTTAATACATGCAGTTCATCATGGATAAAGAAATTCAAAACTGAGAAACATATTTTATTAACTTGAGTACTATTGAAGTATAAAAATTAGTGTTTTAAGGAAAATGTTTGTTCAAAGTTACTTCTTGTAAGGAAGGGAGTCATAGAAGTGGTGATAATCCTCTGGAATCACATATTTTTAATCTTGTAAATGTTTCCATTTGGTGTATGGAAGTGGAATCCTCTCTTTGAATAATTGTGGTGGCATCTGTTCTTTTCTAATTTTGTTTGGTCTCCTAGGCAGATCCTCAAAACTTCCACTAAAAGACAGCTTGAACTGAATTTTTCCTGTGGGAAGGTATTGAAAACAGCGGACATCAACAATACATGGGTTGCCCTTCTTTCTTCCTGGACGAACTGAATCATAGTAGTTAATATTTTAGAAATCCTTGAAAAATTCATGCTTCAAGTACACAGCTTCATAAGGAAATGGAGTTTGCCGGGCCTCCTTTGTGTATTTGACATACTCAAATGGCATGTACACATCTTTCCCCTTGATTTGTTTCTCAATCCTTGCATGAACTGAATCCCCCTCCATTTGGGTATGTCCCTTTACAAGGTACTTCTGAGTCACCTTAACCTCATTCTGAATAGCAAAATGGAGTAGAGCATTGGACACAAATTGGTTGCGATTTTGGTTGGTACAACCATCTGTGTACACTACTATGGGGCGGCTCGGAGATAAACAATGCTCTGTCAAATAATTGACTAAACAGGAGGCAAATGTGTTGGCTGATAAATCACCCTCTACCTCTGAAAACCAGTAACATTTGCAGTGTCTATTGGCCAAGTTGTATACTGTGTAGTTGTGTGAGTTCAATTTCATCTTGTAATACATAGCACTAGCTCTTGTCATTGGAGTTAACTTAACAGATTCCACGTCTGCTGTTAAGCAGTAAATTTCACCTTCAACTGCCTTCTGCTTGTCATTTTCTTTTTCAGACCGCGCCACATTTTTTTTCAATAATATGGGCGTCATACTCTTCCTTTGCAACATTGCCTGCTTTAAATGCATAGCAGGTGTCACATTGGTCCTTTTTGGGGGTGAATATTGACAAATTCTTCAATTCAAATACCTGCATGAAGATAGTCAGGGATCCACAAGGTTTATTATTCGAAGTGCAAAAGTCTTTGTATGATCTATACAACTCAACTTTTGTATCCCACAATGGCTCTAGATACATTTTACAAGAGGATGCTCTGCAATAATGAGATGGTACTTTTGGGAGATTGTCAAACCATTCAGCAATTATCTTCTTCTTTTGTGATGCATTTTGTTCTTTCAACCCTTTTTTTTCAATGGCAACTTGTTGTGTAGCACCATCAACTTCTCTTTGCTCTGAATGCTGTCCTTCGTCATTGTTTGAAACATCGCCCATATTTGATACCCAATTTTGTACCATCCATTCCTTCATACCTAGGGTATTCAAAAACATCAGCTTGCAAACAGGTTTCAAATCACCAGTAGTGGGACTCATATAGTATTTGTAAGAACCAGACCTTCTACTTGTTTTGTCTCGAACAACTGTCTTTTGTTGCATATCAGTTTTTTTCACATGGTCACGAATGTAAACTTGTTTCTCTTTCCAAGATAGTCGCCAAAACAATTTGAATATATTACCCCTCATCTCTTCTGATATTTCGGTGCACTTCCGTTCTTTATTTGCTTTACAAACTGTAGAATTGCAGACAGGTCCCATTTTTCTTTCTTCATGCTCCGTTTCACTCCGTTTGACAGTAATTTTACTATCAACTTCAACTTTCTTATATCCCAGATACTTTTTTCCAGTCATCCTCAATTTCTTATGGATATTGATATCCCATGAAGAACTGTCTGGCTGCTTGTTCCGTTTTCTTTTTCCATTATTGTCGTTGTTGAAAGCTTCAACAGTACACAAATCATTTTGAGAGTTGTTGGCAAGTTCCTTGGATGTGTTGTTTGCATTGAGATTGTTTTCAATATCTTCTTGGATATTGAGAACAATGGAAGGGTCATTTTCACAGCTAACATTGATAATCTCATCCTCTGATAATAGAAACTCTGGATCATCACGATCTTCATTGTTGCTTGCATTATCCATACAACTGTGAATGTTTGTAGCATTTTCATTTGTGTCATCAATGTCATGAGAACAATCAGTATTGGTAGGTTGATCAGCTTCTAGTGAATCTTTCTGATAGCTTGTTCCTGGCTGATTAGAATTGGTTTCATCAACAGATATTATAACTTCTTCATGCAGGACATCATCGATTGATAACCCATCTTCAAATATCACTTCTGGTTCCTCAATTAACAATCCATGGCAGTTTGTGACTTGTTCAGTACCTGAAACAAATGAAACAAACAACAGTATTATTTTATGATTCCTATTATCTTTAATTCTATTGATGTGGGTTTAGCTGTTAAGAGTTCCACTATATTGAGTGAATCATCCACTCAAAAGTAATTCTACTGTGGATAATTCACTTTATCCACTGAAATGACAACATCTTAAAAAAATCTTATGGTATCGTATGGAAAGGCTTCACAACATCAAAATTAGAAACTAATGTACATTTAAATTATATTATGAACACTCAATGCCTACAATTGCTTCAGAGTGTGTGTGTGTGTGTGTGTGTGTGTGTGTGTGTGTGTGTGTGTGTGTGTGTGTGTGTGTGTGTGTGTTTGTGTGTGTGTGCTGTACAACAAGCATAGAGTGGATACAGTGAGACCTCAGCAAAGTGTGAAAACGTCTCTAATGACTCCCCCTTTTTTTATTTAAATATTTTCAAGTTATTTCATACTTTGTGTATTCAAATGAATTATTCTTCTTTTTTATCACATGATAGTGCAGAAAATCGAATAAAATTGCAGTATGGAACACTTCATGCAAAACTTGCTTTTCATATCAAATGCACATGAATGTAACACAAATGTACAACATAAAGTAATATTCACAATTGAAATCCAAGACGAATCGTGTAAATATAATTTAAAAAGAAACAAAATGACACACATTCAATAATCTCACCAAATTCAATGAATTTGAAGATCAAGCGAAATGCATTTCATACCCAACAGAGTGCATCATCAGTTGCTGTCCAGCAACATCATTGAATTTGGTGAGATTATTGAATGTGTGTCAGTACATTTCTTTCTAAATTAAAGCAATATAAATAATACTAAAATAGTGGTTAGACTTTCTGGTAATTGCATTGATTTTGGTACAGTTGAAATTAATACAATTTATTACTGGGCAGATAAGTAAAACTTAGCCGTCCAGTTGTTGACATCTGAGTATATTTTAAAACAAGTATACTCACGAACTGTTCCTTCTTTTTCTAGCAGGGACATCACATCATCAATAAAATCACTGTCATTGCTGTTTTGATCCATGATTGACAAGTTTCAGTAGGCTAACAACACGTATCTTCAACCTGCAACAATTCAAACTAAACTGTAACAACACGTATCTTAAACGTTCATTTTATAAGCCTTTTTTCTATAGAATAGAAAAAGTTTAAGTTCAGTGAATATTTCAAAACTATCCATTATATTCTTCTAACATAGTAATCAATGAATTGAACAGTCTTATCGAATTCAATGTAATCATAATTACCTGAAAATTATAGCCAGTCTGTCTCGAATCCAGTCTGTCATGTGTTTTCAAACTAAACAATTCAAACTAAACTGTAACAACACGTAACATAACCGTTCATTTTATGAGCATTTTTCTATAGAATAGAACAAATATAAGTTCAGTAAATATTTC
The DNA here is from genome assembly GCA_948455865.1 of Conomelus anceps. Classification (NCBI taxonomy): domain Eukaryota; kingdom Metazoa; phylum Arthropoda; class Insecta; order Hemiptera; family Delphacidae; genus Conomelus; species Conomelus anceps. The sequence continues at coordinate 57,891,968 of OX418220.1, forward strand.
AAAACTATCCATTATATTCTTGTTACATAGTAATCAATGAATTGAACAGTTCCCCCCCCCCCCCCCCCCCGGGGATCAGCCACTGATTGATGGAATAACCTGTTCTTCAATTAGTGATTTCGTTTGTTTTGTTGATAATGACAAAATCGGTTATATAAAATTTATGTAGAATTTGAATTTTCAAGCTTCATAGATAAAAAAATTATTTTCAATTCCACTGAGTAAATGGATTTCAATACAGGGCCAGTGGCGTAGCCAGGGGGGGGCCCATGGGGCCCGGGCACCCCCCCCGAAATTTCAGAAATAAAAAATTCTCAAATAACTAATAGATAAGGACTTATTAAAGCCGAAGGGTTCTATCTGTTTTGTTGTATTATAACGAACAGATTACAGAAACCCTGTTTGTGTAATGGAATATAGCTACAGTTATAGTCAGATAATTGCATTTTTCAAAATTTTCCTCAATATTTATTCATATAGAAATTTGTTAGGTGCTCAAATGGATAATTCTGATTTAAAATGAGCTACGAAATCGAATAAAACATGTTAGAAAACTGTGACTACCATAATTATTTATTTATTACATTAAATAAAATGCAATTCTCAAGTTTGAAGTGGATTAACTTTGTTAATTATTGATAAATCATCTTTTTGAATAAACTCATCTTGTAGAAAATGTAGTTTTGAAGTTAAAATTCAGTATAAACCACTAGCCTGAACGCACCCAAAGTTCATGAAATCGGGATTTTATAAATGAAAACACACAAATAAATGCAAGTTCTATGCAAGCGTGTAAAATCAGTGTGCTATGATTAAAAAAATTCCGATTTCATGAACTTTGGGTTGGGTGCGTTTTAGGCTAATGACATAAATTTTTGAAACTTATAATAATAATTAGTATTAATTTTGAGATTCAGTACATAAGTTAAGTATGATTAGTTCCAATTCAAGGGGTTTGACTCAAAATAGTCACAGATATCGGTATATCAAACTTTATCATTTCAAACCTGGCCATCATCTTGGGTAATTTTTCAAAACTTTCTTTTGAACTTTAGAGCCTAACAAGTTGTCTAGATTAGCTTTTCACACCACTAAATTTAAAAAAAATCAGATCCTCCTATACCCCAGACCCCCCCCCCCCACCCGAAATTTGATCCTGGCTAAGCCACTGCCCACACCCCCCCCCCCTTGGTGAGCCCCCCCCCCCGAAATCTAATCCTGGCTACGCCACTGTACAGGGCTATTGTTTCCTGTAATGGTAAACAATTTCAGTCAAATATTTTTATAGCACAATACTCTATAATTCTTGAAATCATTTAAATAGTTATAAAAAGTTCAATGTAGATGTAGTTGTAGTGAGGAAGATGAACTCTTTCCAACACTAATCCAACAACAAAAGATTCTACTTTAGTAACTAGTTCATTATTAAAATTTTAACTATTTTGAAAATCTTCAAATCTACTTACTATTGAAATAATGCTATTCACTATAGTAGCCTGACATATTTAGAAACCTATTTCTTTGAAAGTTTCACTCATCGCAAATAATTATTTCAGCTATTTGAGGTGTAATAATAACAAACATGATGTCAATGAAACGTGACAAACTGATTAATTGAATAGATGAATGAATGAGTAAATGCGTTCATAAATGAATGAATGCGGTTGATTGGAACTAGTAACTTGGAATTCATCATAATAATAGTTATTCAATGTGATAAGGATTCAACTATTGTATAAATGTCTGATTAAAATGATATTTTTTTCATAAAAGCCTGTTCTTATTGCCAATAGCATTAATGGCTTCCAAATTTGAACTAGCAAATTAATGTTTTCAATGTTTTTTGTTGTCAATGTTCCTAGTTTATTATTTTATTAATCTGATGAAAGTCTAATAATTTTTAACTTATATCAAAGATGTACATTCAAGCAGATTATAATGTAAAATATTCAAGACTAAAGTAATATGATTGTCTTTCAATCTGCACTGTGTGCAATTTTTTTTATTTGTAATTAGATATCCTCATATCCAATAAAATGGAAAATATGTAAAATTATTGCTTTATTGTAGCTGTAACTTGATTAAAAACTGTTTTTTCAGTCATACCAATTTTTATTACTAATGTGTGAAATTCATGTTGACATCAAACTGTCCCTGAGCTATTTCCTAAAGTAAATATATTCACTCAAGAAATCTATCAGTATTATCTTTAAATTTATGAATTGTTTTTGCCTGCATTTATTTCTACAGCACCTCACTTTCTTTGTATTTGATTTGATAGAACTTTGGTATTTTCAAAAATAAAAATTGAATTTCTTCTATATTGAGGCTGTGATTATAGCAAGCCATGCCAGTTTGTTTCAAAGGCTACTAATGACTGGAAACAGCAGCTTTGGATCAAGAACTGTTGTCTTCATTCGTTTGTGTGAATCAAAGCCGAAATTACTGTTTTGTTTAACCATGTCTTTAAACCTCAGTTTCTAATTTGCGGACTCCTACTAAATGGACTGTGGATAGGGCTGTAATCCACTGCAATTGATGCTTTTGAAACCTATATTGAAAGCATCAATTGCGGTGTATTCCAGCCCTGTCCGCTGTCCATTCAGTCCGAATCCACATAGATGGAAACCATGGCATAATATTTCTATTTTGACTTGAGCCTGCTTAAGGGCTGTGAGAGGCATGTGTCCGCACAGGGCGCTGAAAAGTATTTTTTAAATGATATTTTCACTTTTAATAAAGATGAGCACAAGCTGTAGAAACTGGTAGTAAGAATTCAATAGCAATACAGCACATGGCTTATGGTGTTAAATAATTGCACCAATAAATAAATACCTTTAAACTGGGGCAACTTTTGAACTTTGGGACTAGAGGGATTACTTTGGTACAGCAGGTGATTTCTCATTTAAATATCTCTCACAAGTGACATATGGGTCAGATTCGTTTGTAATTGGTACCAAAATACTTGTCACAACCAGCTGGCCTGCAACCTGATAAGCTGCATCTCCACCAACCAAACATTGCTGGCAAATACAAAAAATGAACAAATATTAAACATATGGGTCACCAAACATGTTTGTGAGTTCAATTGAAATGTTTGGTCTGTGAGCAAACAGTGACAACCATCATTTGGTTCCCGCCACTATTCCCACTACACCAATCATAATGTTTGAGAAGGCATTCATGCCAAATCTGCTAATGCTAATTTTTAAATACACCTGTGCGTCGTCGGTTTTGAGGTCTATTTCAGTCAGAATATTCAGTCAAGACCAACCAGTATTCAAGACTAATCCTTGAATTTTTTCAAATCATCTGTTGAAACGGTACCGTACTGTCTATTCCCAACAGACAAGTTATAAAACTTATGTTGGGATGGTCAATTTGTAAAAAATCAGGATTTACACATTTACGGTATAGTATTGTCTTTCTTTGTCAGAAAAAATAAAATGGATAAAAGTACTGGCAATAATTACTGTGTCAGTACAGTTTTGTAAATGCTTAAAATGCAATAAATTGTTAAAACAATGACAGATACCCTAATACACAGCACCTCCAATCATCCAACACAACACAAACACTCAGCATTCAGGTCAATGCTACACAGACTCAACAACACACCGCTATCCACCGACAATTACCACACTGAACTAAATACAATAAAATACCTAGCACAAGAAAACGGCTACAAACACGACCTAATTGACAAACTCAATCATAAAATAAGAAACAAAAAACAAAACACCAACACCACTGACAAAAAATACATCACAATGACATACATTAATCCACAATCAAACAGACTAGCAAAAATCTTCAAAAAAGCCGGCCACACCATCTCATTCAGAACAAAAAACAAAGTAAAAAATGCACTTACACTCAAAACCACACTGAACACAAACAAATACGATCTCCCAGGGATCTACAAACTGAACTGCTCTGATTGTAACAAATTCTACATAGAACAAACAGGCCGCACATTCAAACAACGTTACAAGGAACATTTTCAAGCCCTGACATCAAAAGCTGAATCGAATTTTGCCGACCATATCATTCAAACTGGACACACTTTTACTGACATCAGTACCAACCTACACATTCTACATATAAAATCTAAAGGACATGAACTCAACACCTTGGAACAATTTGAAATATACAAACACACCACACACAATAAACAAAACATTCTCAATGAACAACTAAATTTTAAATCTCACAAACTTTTTGATCACATTTTACAAAAACCACAACACTTCTAACCAAAAAACTGACATGATGATCTAGGAACCCACGCCTCTGAAGATGGATCTCATAGATTCGAAAGCACTCGGCCAGATTAAGTGAGTTATAATTATACTTATTCTTAACAAATATTTGACTGCAAGTCGTTAAATTTCACATGAAAAGTTAATATTAACAACGCAGTTCGTCATGGAACAAGAAATCCAGGAATTTAATAAATGCTGTTAATAGTTCCCTTCCATATGGTTGTTGTACAAACAATAACATATTACACACTCTTCCAGCGGAGTGCGAACTGTGGAACACAGCCACTGGTCAATGTAATTACAAGACCGCTCACCAGTGGGCTAAGCCCTGGAATCAAATGCCTGAAACAATTGAAGCTGCAAAGTGGGGGAACTGGCAGTCTGAAGTCACCCGTCTATAGAGCCAATGTATTTCAGTTCTATATTGCCAAGGCTACTTGGAAACTAGCCCAAACAGCCCAGACCATGTCTACTAACCTCAATTGGCTTGCAAATTAATCACTCTCAACTTTGAATTTGGTCACATTTGGTACTCGCTGGCAGAGTACCTGGTACTTGTTGGCTAACACCAAAATACAATATTATTGTGGCCAAAGTCAACATTTAACCACGCAGGCTGCCAACATAACACTTCAGATGAGATATATATTATATATTTTCTGTGAACTGTTTTGATGAAATTTTATTGAATAATTGCTGGTAAACTTCTTATTTAAATTTTGTGTTGCAATATTATTTATTGTCTTTGAAATTCTAAATTCCATAGTATGGGGGGTAATTCTAGAAGTTTAATTTTTATATAATTTGGCTGGGTATGCTGACCGGGAGAGCGCCAGAAGTGGTCGACGACAAACGTGGACGATTTTTAGACCGCATCTGACGGTATACGCACCCGACAGAGTGGGTCTTCTCAGGAATGTGGCCAACTCTGTCGCCGACCACAATTGTCGTTTGGTGAAGAAATAGAAATCGACCAACTCTGTTGCTGCACGCACCCGACAGAGTGGGTCTACGCAGGAATGAGGTAATTATATCGATTCTCTTCTATCGATTCATTGAAACTAATCGATATGGTATAACTTAGACTTCGGCGAGCCAGAAGATTGGTTGTATAACCTGGCTTTGCCTCGAAATTTGAATCGTATTGGTCATGGTGTTAAAAAGGTGTTTCAACTTCTTTGTGGATGTTGTATCTATTATAGGTTAAAATTCTTCGTGAATTTCCACATATTAGTTTGGTTGTTCCAGTTGTTACCTTCTTTGTATCATTCATAAATGATTTTTATTGCAGTGTTATTCCTAATAATATACGTACATTTTATTATAATTCAATAAAAGTTGAAAATAATTTAAACAATTTTGATCAAAATAATAATAATCATAATTATAATACTAGAACAAACTCTGATCTTACTCCTTATATAAGATTGTCAAAGGCTCATGAAAGCCATGTATACCATGTTTAATACTGTATTTAATAAACTTCCTCTTGAAATAACAATGTTACCAGAAAAAAGCTTTAAATCAGTAATTAACAAATGGTTAAGAAAAAAGCCATTTTATAATTTGAATGAATACATGGAGGCTGACGAAGCTTCTTTTCAGAAGTGAAATGCATTCCTCAAGCATCTCCAATATATCTGAATAAAACATTATTTAAAAATGAAATACAGTGTCAGTTTTAATATTAGATTGTTCATTAAGTATTTCGTCTTGGAAAACATCACAGATGAATACATGTATTGTGATATTAGTGACTTGAAAATATGATTTTAATTTTTGTTCAAACTTGGTGTATTTTAGTGTATAAAATATTTTAGTTTTGGGGAAAATGACACTATTAATTATTCATTTGGTTTAGCTGAGAATCAACAACTCAAACTATGTTATGATTCTATTGCTGATGAAGCCTATATTGCAATATGTTTTATTTTTTAATGGCAAATAAAGATTCTTATTCTTAATTTGCTCTTCGAATTTTGGATAATATGCCACTGCGGAGTGACCATATCAAATACAACATTGAACTCTTGAAATTTAAAGAGCATAGAATACTTACTGATATATTATAATGTAAAATCGGTTTCAAAATAAAAATATATATAAAAAATTGAGAAGAATTACGTATGTAGATGAATAATAAGATTGAATGGTATCCAGCCAGAAACAGTAGTTAGCAGTCAAGAGGAGAGTAATTTTAATTCATGCACAACTTAACAAATATACCTTATTACGATTATCATAAGAATATTATTTACATTATTATTAAAAGTCGTTTAAACATCAATTCTTTTTTCACAACCATGAACACAGACAAAAGGCTCCTGTCTAGCTATTTTCGAATTAAACATAAATGTGGTACTTTTGATAGTAGCCATAGCAATTTCTGTAATTGGTTGTGTTATTTATGATTGTTATTACCAAAATCTTATTAAAATATTATTTCTGACGTATTTTTAAACTATCAATTGTCTGAAATAAAACTACCATCAAAAGAATTGCACCTTACAATGTATTGTAAGCCATGAGCTACTTAACAAACTCTGGCTTCAAATGTAAAAATGATAGACATGAACAGTTGCTAACCTATTGCGTGATCACACCAAATTAAAAAAAATTAGAATCATCACTAAAAAAATCTGAGGAAGAACGGATAGGGTTTGTGAATTTCATAAAATCACATAAAAATTGAGCCTCACCACAACTAATTGATACAGTAATTATGGTTACTATTGTAGAAGATTGTATAATTGTTGATGTGACTTGTCTTGTACACCTCAATAATGGCACAAACTTGAGGCTCCAAGAATTCATCAAATTATACTTTTATTCCAGTGTTTATTATAGAGCCTCAAACCTTCTCACAGAGGAGAGGACAGAGCTGCCAATCTCATAATCAAGTTTTTGATGTTGTTGAGGTCGATTAACGGAAGTTTAACTGTCGATATTTTGTATGTATCGATATTGCGAACCCTAAAGGTCAACTCTGTCGCAGGCCCACTCTGTCGAGAGGAGAAGTAATAGGAATAGACCAAGTCTGTCGCTGCATGCACCCGTCAGACTGGGACTACTCAGGAATGTGGACTAGAGATGGGTCGTACTAGGTTTTTCTGATACTAAGTGTTCCGAGTACTAGTACATTCTAATACCTATTCCAAATACCTGTTCCAAAATACTAGGTAGTATTTTATATTAGCCAGTTTGCCAGAGTAGACGTACAAGAGTACATGTACAAGAGAGTATCGTACTGTGGTACTGGTACTGTTTCTCACATTAAATACAGCACAAATCTTTATTACTCGTGTTAAATACAGCACGAATCTAATTATTGAGTTGCTCTCAAATGTGCTGTAGCAAAATGAGACGCGGACGGCAAGACCTTGAGATGCTTGAGTAACAAACTACTTTTTAGTACCCGTACTCAAGTACTCAAGAAGTATTTGTACTGGAAAAGTACGCACGTACGCCATATGCAACCAAAGACAATCTAGACGCATGCGCCTACAATCGAGTATAGTGAATAGAGAGAGAGCGTGAGAGTGAGCGAGAAAGAGTGAGTGAGTAGTTGAATAGTTCTATAACAAGAAATGAGCTATTAATAGCTACTGGCTACTGTACAACTGCAAATTACAAAGCTCCACTCCCACTCCGTAAATTGGAGTGGGGACTTGAAGTCGCATAGTTTACTAGTTTCTAGAAATACTCACAGATATTTGAGTATTTTGTTCTTCGAATACTAGGTGCTAGTCCGTATGTTCAAATACTCAGTAAAAATACCTGTTCCAGTAAATACGCCTCATCTCTAGTGGACACCTCTGTCGTCAGCGTAAAATAAAAATCGACCTCCTCTGTCGTCAGCATAAGATAGAAATAGACCGCCTCTGTCGTCGACTGCTTTTGGCGTCATCCCTGCTGACCTGCTGTAGCATGGTTGGTCTGTAACGTTCCTACTCGCTACTCTCTAAGCGTGTAGCGAGTAGGACGTTACTGACCGACCGTGCTACAGCAGCTCAGCATACCAAGCCGAATTATATTAAAAAATTTAACTTCCAGAATTACCCTCATACTATGGAATTTCAAAGACAATAAATAATATTGCAACACAAAATTAAAATGTGAAGTTTACCAACAATTATTCAATGAAATTTCATCAAAACATTATACAATATATCTCATCTGAAGTGTTATGCTGGCAGCCTGCGTGATAAAATGTCAGTTTTGGCCACAATAATATTATGTTTTGGTGTTGGCTACTCTGCCAGCGAGTACCAAATTTGACCAAATCCAAAGTTGAGAGCCTGTCTACTTTGGATTTGGTCGAATTTGGCATTGATATATACTACTAGATGCGTAACTCTAACGTTGAAGGATATGGCATAGTGAAGCCACTTTTTTCTGGCGGGAAAAGGCCAAATCGAGCAAAAGTTCAAATTTAACACAGGCTCTTATGGGAAAAAGTCAATTTTCATTTATCGATTTCTCGCAGCTCCCTTGATGGATTTTGATAAATCCTTTTTTGAAAAATAGCTCATGATTTTGTCTTTCATATGGTAGTAATCATTTGACATTCCAGATTGTTTCTGTCTCAAGCCAACTTCAAAATCAGAGCTGTGCATAAGCAGTATCATAATTATGTGTTTGCAGGAAAACCATATAGTCATTTTTTTCTCAGCATATTACTATGTACTTTGACGCGCTGAATCCGAATCTGAACTCTGGCATCTCAAAAAAAGCTTGCTCCACGAGATATTTCCAAGATGGCGGCCAAAATTTCATAAGCTAATTTTCTCAATCTCTGATGAAAAAAATGCTAGAGTTATATTATTTGTGGACTGCAATTCCCTGATTTCGAATATATGATTTTTATTCCGAGAAAAATCGGGATTAGAAGATATTTTCAATAAAGCATTAAACATCAAAGTCCAACTTTTTCACATTTTGAATAAAATAATAATACCTTGTGGAGCAGACATACTGAATTAGTTTATTGAAACATAATAAACTTTATTCAGCAGTAGGCCTCCAATCGTGCCTGAGGTAGCATTATAACAATGCGAAATTGCCATCACATGCAAATATGTAAATGTTGAACTCTTTAGTGAATAATTTTATTCTCATTAATGTTTAAATATCAAGTGAAAAGTAATATTATGGAACTGCAACACTAAATGAAATATATGTACTGTATGAATAAATAAATATATTTTATATTTTCAGATACCATGTGCTTCAAAATTCAGTAGGCTCCTATATAAATTCACATTGAAAAGCCCAAGAATGCTCACCAAATGCCATTGCAGTTCAAGCAAAATCGCTTTGATCAAAAGAGTTATCTAATATTATTACTGTATGGTATATCACGAGTAATTAATGCTTATAAGAAAAAGATTAAAGTGGTGAATACGGTAGTACATTATTTTTAATTAAAAAAAAAACAAAACAATAAAAGTGAGGGAGCAGAAAACTCCTGTAAAGCTACGCTTGCACATAGGTAATAAAAAGATAAAATTACTTGTTTGAAAAGAAATATTACTACCAGACTTGCACTGATTGGTACATCCATAATCACTACATGAAACAATCACATTAAAAAATCATTTCACATCACAAAACTAGTCATTTTAGCGCTTAGAGAAACGGGTTTCTTTCATCACCGCTATACAAATTTTCCCGATGTTGCCCGATTTGGAAGCGGGCGACGCTAGCGCTGTGACTTCACAGCGGATCCCGGAGTTACGCATCTAGTAATATATACATTGATATATACTACTAGATGCGTAACTCTAACGCTGAAGGCTATGGCATAGTGAAGCCACTTTTTTCTGGCGGGAAAAGGCCAAATCGGGCAAAAGTTCAAATTTAACACAGGCTCTTATGGGAAAAAGTCAATTTTCATTTGAAGATTTCTCGCAACTCCCTTGATGGATTTCAATAATTCTTATTTTTAAAGATAGCCCATGATTTTGTCTTACATATAGTAGTAATAATTTAACATTCCAGATTTTTTCTGGCTCAAGCCAATTTCAAACTCAGAGCAGTGCATAAGCAGTATCATAAGTATGTGATTTCAGGAAAAACATACAGTAATTTTTTTCTCAGCGTATTCCTATGTACTTTGACGTACTGAATCCGAATCTGAACTCACGCACCTCAAAAAACGCTCGCTTCACGAAATATTTCCAAGATGGCGAGCAAAATTTCATAAGCTAATTTTCTCAATATTTATGAAGAAAAAATTCTAGAGTAATATTATTAGTGGTCTGTGATTCCCTGATTTCGAATACATGATTTTTATTCTGAGAAAATTCGGGAATAAAAGATATTTTAATAGAGCAAACATCAAAGTCTAGCTTTTTCAAATTATGACTAAAATAACAATAATAGGCTATTTTGTGGAGCAGACATACTGAATTATAAAAAACATCTTGAACTTGATTCAGCAGTAGGCCTCCAGTTGTGTCTGAGGTAGCATTACAACAATGCGAAATTGCCATCACACAAATATGTAAATGTTAAACTCTTTAGTGAAGATTTTAATTTATTTTATTAACGTTTAAATATCAAGTGAAAAAGTAATATTATGGAACTGCAACACCAAAGGAAATATAAATTTACTGTATGAATAAATAAATATAAATATATATATATTTTTAGATACCGCATGCTTCAAAATTCAGTAGGCTCATATATAAATTCATATTGAGAATCCCAAGAATGCTCACCAATGCCATTGCAGTTCAAGCAAAATCGCTTGATTAAAAGAGTTATTTAATCAGGGGTGCCCACAGGGGGGGCTATGACGCAGACTGCGTCATTGAAATTCTTGGGGGAGGGTTCCAAAAAACGTTTTGGGGGGGGGGGTCGTAAAGTTGATTGAAACCGTGTTTAACGTGACAACATTAAAAAATATACTAAGAAGTCACCAGATAGAATGTCAATTAATGAAAATATATTTATAATTATTATTATTATTATTATACAATTGAATATGAATTAGCTAAAATAATAATGTTTAGGATTTGTGCAGGAACTTGTGCAGATGTACTTGAGTCTATTTCTAACGAAGAAATAATTGAAAGGTTTTCTGTTTCCTCATCCCAAAAACTTCTATGTGGGGTTTAGAGAGATAGATTTAACAATAGATTTTAGAGGGAAGTGATAGCCGCGAGCCGTAGCAGGTATCTGTTCAATCAGATAGATAAGCTGCGTTCTCGTAGGTCCTGTTTGTAACGGTGACCGATTAGATTGGCCAGCAAAAAAGACAATGTTCTCTGCTGAAAATCACTTCCCGGTGGTTCGGAACCCACCTAAAACTGTAGGTCCAACTCATCAATCACCATCATCCAACTCATTACCCACGCACAGGTCTCAGACCCATGTGGGCTTCATCCTCAAAAAAAAAAAAAAAAAAAAAACTTAGAAGGTGCCTAGCTAACTTGTAGATGGTCACAGTCTACAAATTTAAAATGTTTGTCTTCAAACTGTTGATGTTTTTCATGTATTTTACGATAACTACTTACTAATAAGTAAGAACTGCTTTTGAAAAACTTACTAAATACTAAAAATTCTGTAATTTTTCATAACTATGTCTTTATTTTGTTTTTGAAAGACACTTCTTTCGATTGTGTGTTGTAAATAACTATACATGAAATGTGTGCCTTTTATGTACTTCATCCATACATAAATTCTCCCAAGATACTACACTAAGCAAATAACCTGTTGTTTAACTACTGTCCAATAAATGACTTAGTATTTTGAATTTTTGTGTTTTACAAATGAAGTTATTAACTCATTGTTTTCACTTCCTTTAAAGGAACAACTTTGTAGAATTATTTAACCTTAATCTAATTGGTACACCGAACATAAACTTATAGGTATTTCATTTTTATTGAACATTGTGTATTTGTAATAATATTTTATTGTTTAAAAACCATTTAGGTTCAAATTCTTATTTAGCTATTTTGCAATTAAGTTTATTGAGCAGATCATATATTCATAAGTTCATATATTCATTTCATTGATATTTCTTTTTTACCGTTACAAAAAAATGTTACCTATGTAAAGAATCTCAAGAAATATACATACATTTTGTATATTATCGACTGGGTTTGAATTTTTTCAATAGTTATAAAAATCTTCTTTTAGTTTTAGAAAGAATATGGGGGGCTTTTTTCGCATTTTTTGGGGGGGCCTAATTTATGGGGGGGGGGGGGTTTGTTGCTAAATTTAGGGGGGGGGGGGTGCGTCATGAGGCTTAAGTGGGGTGGGCACCCCTGTCAAAACTGACACTGTATTTCAGTAAAAAAGTGAGTGTAAATCACATTTAATTGATATACAGTGTTAGTTTTGATATTAGATCGAATTTCTTATCAATTACTATGTATTTCAGTAAAAGTGAGTGTAAATCACATATTTAATTGGAATACAGTGTTAGTTTTGATATTAGATAGAATCTCTTATCAATCACTTCCCGGTGGTTCGGAACCCACCTAAAACTGTAGGTCCAACTCAACAATCTCCATCATCCAATTCATTACCCATGCAAAGGTCTCAGACCTATGTGGGCTTCATCCTCCAAAAAAATACATTGTTAGTTTTGATATTAGATAGAATTTCTTATCAACTACATAAAATATTTGGCACCGACTTCAAAAGATTACTTGTATGAAATTTAAAATTTTCTCAGTTTAAAGTAAATACTTTATTTTAAACTTTTTAGTACGTGAGTATTTAATCATTTCACTGAAGTCGGTTTCTTTTTTTGTTTTAAAATATGTTTTTTAGTATGTGCCGTGAAAATGGTATTAGACTTAAATGGGAAAAATGTGAAGTACCGTACTGAAATCTGAAATTAATTATTTAGGGTTTAAAATTGACAAAGATTGCATACATAAAACTGATGATAAGATTGCAGTTGTTAAGAATGCAAAACGTCCTACAAATGTATCAGAGTTGAAATCTTTTCTAGGGTTTGTTACATATTACTCAAGGTTTATACAGGGCATGGCTAATTCTCTCTCACCTTTATACAACTTACTCAGGAAAAATGTTGTTTTTTCGTGGTCACAAGAGTGTGAAACTGCATTTCAAACAATTAAGAAAGATATTGAAACAAAACTTACTCTTGCGGATTTTGATGTCACTAAACCTATAATTGTTGCTACTGATGCTAGTGAATATGCTATTGGTGCGGTTCTTTCATGTTTAGATGAAAAAGGTGTGGAAAGGCCCATAATTTTTGCTAGTAGATGTCTCACTGCAGCTGAGCGAAATTATTCCCAGATAGACAAGGAAGCATTGTCAATTTATTGGGGAGTTAAGAAATTTTTCAATTACTTGTTTGGTCGTCATTTTACTTTACTGACTGACCACAAACCATTACAAAGCATCTTAAATGCTCATGCTGCTACTCCATCCATCAGTGCTACACGTTTATTACATTATTCATTATTTTTATAAGGTTTTGATTACACCATACAATACCGTAAGACCACTGAACATATGAATGCTGATTTTTGCTCAAGATTTCCTATGGAAATGGTTAATGACAATACTATTGATGAGGTTCAAATTGTACAAATGAATCAAATTAATATTTTACCGGTTACAAGGGAACAAATACCTCATGAAACTAGAAAAGATCCAGATATGTGTAAATTACTTCGACAAATTTTAGGTACTGAAAATGGTGAAAATACAAACAATATTGCTGAATATTCAGTTGAACAAGGTTGTATTATGAAAGGCTTACGAGTTATGATTCCAAATTCTTTACAATCTAAAGTACTTGAGGAACTACACCAAGGACACTTAGGAATTGTAAAAATGAAAGGCCTTGCATGAAGTTATGTCTATTGGCCAAATATTGATTCTGATATTGAGCTTGTTACAAAGAATTGTATACATTGTGTGCGTCATTCTAGACAACAGTCTAATGTGAATTTACATCCATGGCAATTTCCTTCAGGACCATGGCAAAGATTACATATAGATTTTGCTAATCCTTCTCCAGGATTATGGCTGTTAATAATTGTTGATAGTTACAGTAAGTGGGTTGAAACTTACATAATGAAAACTCTTTCAAGCAAAGAAACAGTTGAAAATTTGCGTGAATGTTTTACTAGATTTGGTTTACCAGTTATACTAGTATCAGATAATGGTACTCAGTTTACCTCTAGTGAATTTCAAACCTTTTGTACTAATAATGGTATAAAGCATATTACCAGTGCTCCTTTCTTTCCTGCATCCAATGGTCAGGCAGAACGTTTTGTACAAACTGTGAAGTCAGGATTAATTAAATGTTGCGAAGGTATGATTGTAAATTCTACTTTACGGTTCAAATTAAATAATTTTTTAATGAACTACAGAAAAGCACCACATGCTACTACTGGTGAAAGTCCATGTAATTTACTCATGAAAAGAAATATTCGAACTAGACTAGATTTGATGCTACCCAATATTACTGACAAAGTGTTAGATACTCAAAGAAAGGAAATGCAAAAACAGACAATTAAAGATAAATGTTTCAATATCAATGATAGAGTTTTGACCCCGGTATGTACCGAATTTACAATAATAAGGGTAAATGGAATACAGGTATTGTAGCTGATAAAATTGGTTCTTCTATGTACAATATCATTACTGATGATAATCTTTCTATTAGGAGACATTCTAATCAAATGAAGGATTGTAAAATTAATTTAAAGGATTTTTCAACTGATATACCTAATGTTCATTATGATACTGATGTAATTGTGCCTAAATCAACAGTACTTTCTGAACAATCGAAAGCTATTACAAGCAATGATGTTGATGATTCTACTTTCTTTTCTAATTCTTTCAAGAATGTTTTACATTCAACACCAGTTTCTACAAAATTACCGATTGTGACAGATACTATTTACCATACGCCACAGGCTAGACCTGTTAGGTTCAGAAAACCTCCTGAAAGGTATTCACCCTAGGTTTCATTACGGGGGGAGGTGTCATATATCTTTGTACAACATGAATTTTAGTTTTATTTTATGCAGTTGGCAAGACTGTGCCACACCAGAGAGACAACGCCTACTGTACTATGTCTCTATTGTCGATTGAATTTTCATGATGTAATGAGTTTACTTACGCTATTCGTTCTTTTAATAAAATGTATTTCATCAATTACAATGAGTTTGTGATTACTTCTACCACCTACATTACAGAATTGAATACTATAAAATACATAGCACAACAGAATGGTTACAAACACACACTAATAGACAAACTACTGCACAGAATATCAACAAAACCAATCACTCACACCAGCAACAAACAGAATGACAACCCCCATACATTCATCACACTTACCTACCTCAACAAAAAAAACTCATAAAATAGCAGCTTCATTCAGGAAACTCATAAAATAGCTTACAGAACAAATAATTCACTCAAAAAACACCTGCATTTTCAGACAACATCTCAAAACAAGTACAACAGATCTGGAATTTACAAATTGAAATGTGATGACTGCAACAAGTTCTATATAGGACAAACTGGCAGGACATTCACCACTAGATTCAAAGAACACACAAGAGCCATCTCACACCCAAACACACATTCCACTTTTGCTGAACACATCATTTCAACAGGCCACAGTCAGTTGAAAGTCAGGCCACATACAGACATTGACACTAATTTAGACACACTACACTTCACTCACAAAAGCCATAAACTCAATGTTTTAGAACAATATGAGATTTACAAACATGCAAAGCAGGAACCTGACAACATTTAAAATGATCAACTTAACTTCTTCTCACACACTCTATTTGACAAAATAATCCCAATTTCAAACCTCCCGCCTACTCATCCCCCCACCCCAGCACCATTCCAACATACATAACCCTCAAACTCATACCTTAAGTCAGTGTACTGTGGGTTGTCTGACGATGCTCTAGACAACAGAGCGAAACGGCCGTCACGCCATAACGTGAGTTAATTTCCATTTAAAAGTGGTTTTTTTAAGTTTATATTACATATTAGGGAAACAAGATGGATCTTCAACATCATAAATAAAATTACTTCCAATTCAATGACGAATATACTACAGCCATCCTGCCGACCTCCCTATGTGATCACCCATTTCTAGCATAATGGTCGAAATGTGTCTCCAACACTAAGAGAAAATCCAAATATTAAAAAATAATTTAATTTCTGTGGAATAATTTAATATAAGAGTCCTTCACCAAAATTTTTGATTGCCGGCCGCCACTGCAGTGCTCAGTGAGTAAAATATTTTAATTTTCTACTCAAATATTTGACTTCATAGTCGTGCAATTATTCATAAAGTCAAATACTGTAATTATTATTAGTAATACGCGCAGTTCGTCATGTATACCAAATTTCAAGATTTCAAAACCAGTAAATGTTACCAGTGTCATTTTTTGGAGGATGAAGCCCACATAGGTCTGAGACCTGTGTGTGGGTAATGAGTTGAATGATGATGATGATGATTGATGAGCTGGACCTACAGTTTTAGAATAGAATGACTTTTTTATTTGTTGACGTGGCGAAGTTTGGACAGTTATGTCCAATCTACCACTTAACCAGTTTTCGGTGGGTTCAGAACCACCGGGAAGTGATTTTACAGCAGAGAACAGTGTCTTTTTTGCTGGCCGATCTAATCGGTCACCCTTACAAAGAGTGCCCAGTAGAACGCAGCTTATCCCTATCTGATTGAACAGATACCTGCTTCGGCTCACGGCTATCACTTCCCTGTCGTCTGGTCTATTAAAATTCAAAGATGTTGAAGAATTTGAATAGACCAATCAGACTCCACCAGTAACATTTACCAGTAAATGAGAAGGCTCCCATAAACTCAACCAATAATCTACTTTTCAACCTGATTTTACAAATTGTTTGGGGGGGGGGGCTTGAAAACGCTTTTGGCACAAAATGGGCAATCAAGAAGTGGAAGGGCGACGACTGTATTACTAGTAACAATACTATTTGATCTAAAACTGTTATTTTTCTAAGAAAAATTTTGAAAATCCAAAAATATATAGTTTTAAAAAGTACAATAATTATTATAGTTATTGTCAATTAGGAAAATATTGTCGATTTGAGAGCGTTAATATGGTAACATCAGCTGATGAACCGGGTCCACTTTGATTCGGTCTCCTGTAAACAAAAACAGTCCCAGTAATACCAACTAGAACCACATGATAATCAAGTTGGCATTGCTACCAGTTACCGGCTTTCATAATCAGCTGACTGCCTCCATTTTCTTCAACATCATCCTCAAACCTCAAACCTTCATCAGTTGATGTCTAGCACTGATAGAGAGAAGAGCTGTTTTGTGCTCCAGTAGATTTTTCAACACACATCACTGGAATGTTACCTTAAATTTGCTATTTAAACAGTGCCTACTGATTAAATACTGAAGTGCTCAAATGATTTAGTGATGAATAAATGGAAAATCAATTCTGGATATCTTTCACAAGGTAAGCAGTTTCATATCAATTTTTGCAATTTAGTCTATTTTAAGACACCCTTAAATACCATAGTTTCTTAATTGCATAGCTTTGCTCCATTATTTTGAAGTGAGAAATAACTAAAATGAAATGGCTAAAATTTAACCTAAAAAGTTCATCATCACTAACTCTTTGAAATCTGTCTAGTCATTTTCAGTTACCAACTCTAATTCAATAACTATGTTTCAATACTCGGGTGGGGTAAACTCTACTAGTTTTCCCCTTTATTAACTTATTTCAAAGCCAAGCTAAGAAACTATTTAATAACTACAGTTTTTAATATAAAAACCAAGAAAGAATTGTTATTCATTTTTAGGTAGACTTCTCGCTATTCATTATTATACATTGACCTTGACTACGGTACCAATTTATTTTATAGATCATTAGAATTTATAAATTTTATTAGGACATTCTCAGTGAACATGCATTTTCTCATTTTGTTAGTTTTAATCTACCAATGCTGCTTGATTTCAAATTTCTCATGAATTTATTTTTATTATTGCTTCTATTTTCCCTTGGACATTATTTTCCAGACAGTGTGCTTCAAAAGTCAATCTTAAAACTATCCATCAATTGAAACGTCCTTCAAAAATCAAAAGCAGAGAATTAAAATTGTTTTTGACTGAAAAAAGAAATAATTCATTGTTTGAAAAATAAGTTCAGAACTGGTCGTCGCCTACATTATAATTATTATAAATTGATAGTGATATTATATAATCAAATTAAAATTAGTTATCACACTAGTAGCCTCTTAGTGGAATTTTAATGAGCTTTTATATCATGATGATCATCCAAGTAACTAGTAACTATATTGATAAACCTCTTATTAGAACTTGTATGCATACTGGGCTAATTTAATTTTATGATTTCAAGAAATGTTTCTTACAAGCCAGCAGCTACCGTACTGATTTGAACCATGATCTACCAATAATTGATTCAAACTATTCCAATCATTATAGATAATTAATCAATATTCTTTTCAATGAGAAAATGTTTTTCAGTCTCATTTAATTATTATCTTTAATCTCTGTCCTTTTGCTCAAACTCCACGTACTCACTACTCAAATATATACACATCCCACTTGCAATTTGACATGTTCAGTGACTATAGATAGGCCTACTGTACTAATCCAACATTTTCTCAAAATTATGTTGCTGCAACCCAAATTGACCAATTTCTTTGATTATTTCACAATTATTTTTAGGATATTATAAAATTGGGTTCCACTATTTGACGTCGTTTCAGGCATTGCTGAATATAGTTAGCTAGATTATTAACTTGAAGCTAGTTTGTAAAATATTTTTTCAAGTTTGGTTTCTCAGTCGTTTAGTAAATTATTCAGTAGCTATTGATTCATTAGCGGCCCTAAGGCTTGTTTCACACACACCCGGCAGTCGGGTAACTGGTGTTGTTTGCCCAGCTGTACGAACATTGCATTATATGGGACTATGTAATCATACCGGATAAACAATAATGGTTACCTAACTGCTGGGTATGTGTGAAACAAGCCTTAGGGCCTCTAATGAATCAATAGCTTTTGAATGATTTTCTAAACGACTAAGAAACCAGGCATGAACCATATATTAAATTGATCATGATGTTATTTCCATGCCAGTGAATCGAAATGACTCATTCCAAATTCAATTCCATTGGATCACCAATTAATTCTAATATATACTAATGATAGTCTTATTGGGATTGAATAGGAAATTTTAATTCATTCCAAGTATCCTCCAACATTATTCTCAAGGGCAGAGATTGTTCATTGATATACTTGATGAATGAAGTGGCTGTTTTACCCTATCAAAATTTCAATATAATTATTGTTGGAGCCGTATTGATACTGGTTTATTTTGTATGGCTTTCCATTTTTAAGAACAAGTATTTCTGAGTTTTCAACTATATCCAGCAAAACATATGATGCAGTATCAGTATATTAGGACACATTGTTTAATGCTCAAGATACTTGATCTTAATCAACATCATCACTTCAAACACATTCTATAGTCAATTGAATATTGCCAGCACATATCAATTTCCAATCAACTTTACAAACTTTTATCAATGTAACACCACCACATATTTTGATATAATTGAAGCAATCAACACACCTCCAAATTTGTAATAGCTTAACTGAACTATTTTTTTTTTCAACAGGATGACTGATCAGTTCAACCTACTTCAAGAAGGAGATATGAAAAGACTCAACTTCACGGTAACCTCTTCAGTAGGCCAAGATGGTGGAGTACAAACTGGCCAGGACGTGAAACTGGAGATTTGGTATTATGTATCTTGCTTTTATAGTCAGTTAGGTTAGAAGTTTCCCACCATTCTCCTGCATATGCTAGGAGGTTTACAGTTGTTAGTCAAGTACCACACTCTTCAACCATGCTCTTGGATTGTGCCACAAAGTCATATTTTTGTGGCTTCGATGGCAGGGTCTGCATCTGAGAGTCCATGTCTCTCTTGTAGAGTTCATGACCGCAGTTGTCAGATAACGCTGCTATATGTCCGTCTTATGATGGAGTGGTACTGTTTATTGTAGCTGGTGGGATGTGTTATGAGGCTAACAATCGTGAATGGAGATTTGTTGGGTTGTAGGGCATTTGCAGTTGTTAATTATGTATCACACTTTCTATCCGGGCTCTTGATTTGTGCCATGACATAATCTTATCGCGCTTGATGGTTTTTTGGCTGGGTTCAGTGGCTCTCACGGATGCTTCGAGAGTCTCTCTCCTCGCTAAGGCCTTGTGACTACTTGTTAGTTCCACAAGGAGAACAGGGTGCACTGCTCAGTCGCCACAACCATTTTATTATGGCGTGGTACATTTCATTGCAGCTGGTGGGTTGATATAAGGCTAACAAATGTAAATAGGGATTTGCTGTTAGGTCCCTGTCAGGATTCTCATGTCACATTCATTGTGCATGGACTGTGTTACCCTGTGATCAAGAGATGCCGGTTGCCAGGTGAAAACCCTGGAGTAATGATGTCTCCGACATATGTTGAGTGCAGGTGTTAGCACCTTCATGTTTGGTAATTGTGATAAGAGATTAGATTAGACATTGATTATGCAAAAATTGTGGGAGTGGCTCTCACTTTAGCTTCGGCTACTGGCTTTGTGCTTAGAGCTTATGCCGTATTTACTGTTGCCAGTAAAAATGTCATAAGCTCCAACACACTGAGAATAGAGTTCACTAAATCAAATCATTTATATATCCTCCTCAACAAAAATAGAAACATAAAAATATAAAAAATACATCTGAATAATATAAAATGAAATTGCACTAAATCAACAAATATATAACTAGTTTATATGGTATTTATATACCAGTTTCAAAAGTACAAATCAAGATTTGAAAGAATCAAAAAATTTTCTGGGGCTCTTATACACATGCTAGGAAGTGGAAATATGTGATACTATTTATTGATAGATTATTGGCGCTTGCCTACAGATGTAGGAGTGCAAAAATATTTGATACTATTTATTGATAGATTATTGGCGCTTGCCTACAGATGTAGGAGTGCAAAAATATTTGATACTATTTATTGATAGATTATTGGTGCTTGCCTACAGACGTAGGGGTGCAAAAATATTTGATACTATTTATTGATAGACTATTGGCGCTTGCCTACAGATGTAGGAGTGCAAAAGTATTTGATACTATTTATTGATAGATTATTGGCGCTTGCCTACAGATGTAGGAGTGCAAAAATATTTGATACTATTTATTGGAATATTATTGGCGCTTGCCTACAGACGTAGGGGTGCAAAGATATTTGATACTATTTATTGATAGACTATTGGCGCTTGCCTACAGATGTAGGAGTGCAAAATTATTTGATACTATTTATTGATAGATTATTGGCGCTTGCCTACAGATGTAGGAGTGCAAAAATATTTGATACTATTTATTGAAATATTATTGGCGCTTGCCTACAGACGTAGGGGTGCAAATATATTTGATACTATTTATTGATAGACTATTGGCGCTTGCCTACAGATGTAGGAGTGCAAAAGTATTTGATACTATTTATTGATAGATTATTGGCACTTGCCTACAGATGTAGGAGTGCAAATATATTATACTATTTATTGATAGATTATTGGCGCTTGCCTACAGATGTAGGAGTGCAAAAATATTTGATACTATTTATTGATAGATAATTGGCGCTTGCCTACAGACATAGGGGTGCAAAAATATTTGATACTATTTATTGATAGACTATTGGCGCTTGCCTACAGATGTAGGAGTGCAAAAGTATTTGATACTATTTATTGATAGATTATTGGCGCTTGCCTACAGATGTAGGAGTGCAAAAATATTTGATACTATTTATTGGAATATTATTGGCGCTTGCCTACAGACGTAGGGGTGCAAAGATATTTGATACTATTTATTGATAGACTATTGGCGCTTGCCTACAGATGTAGGAGTGCAAAATTATTTGATACTATTTATTGATAGATTATTGGCGCTTGCCTACAGA
The DNA here is from genome assembly GCA_948455865.1 of Conomelus anceps. Classification (NCBI taxonomy): domain Eukaryota; kingdom Metazoa; phylum Arthropoda; class Insecta; order Hemiptera; family Delphacidae; genus Conomelus; species Conomelus anceps. The sequence continues at coordinate 57,914,231 of OX418220.1, forward strand.
TGTAGGAGTGCAAAAATATTTGATACTATTTATTGAAATATTATTGGCGCTTGCCTACAGACGTAGGGGTGCAAATATATTTGATACTATTTATTGATAGACTATTGGCGCTTGCCTACAGATGTAGGAGTGCAAAAGTATTTGATACTATTTATTGATAGATTATTGGCGCTTGCCTACAGATGTAGGAGTGCAAATATATTATACTATTTATTGATAGATTATTGGCGCTTGCCTACAGATGTAGGAGTGCAAAAATATTTGATACTATTTATTGATAGATAATTGGCGCTTGCCTACAGACATAGGGGTGCAAAAATATTTGATACTATTTATTGATAGACTATTGGCGCTTGCCTACAGATGTAGGAGTGCAAAAGTATTTGATACTATTTATTGATAGATTATTGGCGCTTGCCTACAGATGTAGGAGTGCAAAAATATTTGATACTATTTATTGAAATATTATTGGCGCTTGCCTACAGACGTAGGGGTGCAAATATATTTGATACTATTTATTGATAGACTATTGGCGCTTGCCTACAGATGTAGGAGTGCAAAAGTATTTGATACTATTTATTGATAGATTATTGGCGCTTGCCTACAGATGTAGGAGTGCAAATATATTATACTATTTATTGATAGATTATTGGCGCTTGCCTACAGATGTAGGAGTGCAAAAATATTTGATACTATTTATTGATAGATAATTGGCGCTTGCCTACAGACATAGGGGTGCAAAAATATTTGATACTATTTATTGATAGATTATTGGCGCTTGCCTATAGATGTAGGAGTGCAAAAATATTTGATACTATTTATTGATAGATTATTGGCGCTTGCCTACAGACATAGGGGTGCAAAAGTATTTGATACTATTTATTGATAGATTATTGGCGCTTGCCTATAGATGTAGGAGTGCAAAAATATTTGATACTTTTTATTGATAGATTATTGGCACTTGCCTACAGATGTAGGAGTGCTAAATAATATATTATACTGTTTATTTATAGATTATTAGCGCTTGCCTACAGATGGTAGGAGTGCAAAAATATGTGATACCATATTTATTGATAGACTATTGGCTCTTGCCTATTCATGTACGGTGAATGTGATAAGAAATTAGATTAGACATTGATTATTCAAAATTTGGGGAAGTGGCTCTCACTTTAGCTTCAGCTACTGGCTTTGTGCTTAGAGTTTATGCCATTCTCTCTGGCAATTCTTTGGCAGTGAAAATGTCATAAGCTCTACCACACTGAGAATAGAGTTCACTTGGGTACATTCAAGCATGGAAGCAATAATTCAAGGGTAGTTTAAGGGTGCTGTCCTATACTTGCTAGGAAATGAAAATATGTTATACTATTTATTGATAGATTACTGGCGCTTGCCTACAGATGTAGGGGTGCAAAAATATTTGAAATCATTCATTGATAGATTATTGGCGCTTGCCTACAGATGTAGGAGTGCAAAAGTATTTGATACTATTTATTGATAGATTATTGGCGCTTGCCTACAGATGTAGGAGTGCAAAAATATTTGATACTATTTATTGGAATATTATTGGCGCTTGCCTACAGACGTAGGGGTGCAAAGATATTTGATACTATTTATTGATAGACTATTGGCGCTTGCCTACAGATGTAGGAGTGCAAAATTATTTGATACTATTTATTGATAGATTATTGGCGCTTGCCTACAGATGTAGGAGTGCAAAAATATTTGATACTATTTATTGAAATATTATTGGCGCTTGCCTACAGACGTAGGGGTGCAAATATATTTGATACTATTTATTGATAGACTATTGGCGCTTGCCTACAGATGTAGGAGTGCAAAAGTATTTGATACTATTTATTGATAGATTATTGGCGCTTGCCTACAGATGTAGGAGTGCAAATATATTATACTATTTATTGATAGATTATTGGCGCTTGCCTACAGATGTAGGAGTGCAAAAATATTTGATACTATTTATTGATAGATAATTGGCGCTTGCCTACAGACATAGGGGTGCAAAAATATTTGATACTATTTATTGATAGACTATTGGCGCTTGCCTACAGATGTAGGAGTGCAAAAGTATTTGATACTATTTATTGATAGATTATTGGCGCTTGCCTACAGATGTAGGAGTGCAAAAATATTTGATACTATTTATTGAAATATTATTGGCGCTTGCCTACAGACGTAGGGGTGCAAATATATTTGATACTATTTATTGATAGACTATTGGCGCTTGCCTACAGATGTAGGAGTGCAAAAGTATTTGATACTATTTATTGATAGATTATTGGCGCTTGCCTACAGATGTAGGAGTGCAAATATATTATACTATTTATTGATAGATTATTGGCGCTTGCCTACAGATGTAGGAGTGCAAAAATATTTGATACTATTTATTGATAGATAATTGGCGCTTGCCTACAGACATAGGGGTGCAAAAATATTTGATACTATTTATTGATAGATTATTGGCGCTTGCCTATAGATGTAGGAGTGCAAAAATATTTGATACTATTTATTGATAGATTATTGGCGCTTGCCTACAGACATAGGGGTGCAAAAGTATTTGATACTATTTATTGATAGATTATTGGCGCTTGCCTATAGATGTAGGAGTGCAAAAATATTTGATACTTTTTATTGATAGATTATTGGCACTTGCCTACAGATGTAGGAGTGCTAAATAATATATTATACTGTTTATTTATAGATTATTAGCGCTTGCCTACAGATGGTAGGAGTGCAAAAATATGTGATACCATATTTATTGATAGACTATTGGCTCTTGCCTATTCATGTACGGTGAATGTGATAAGAAATTAGATTAGACATTGATTATTCAAAATTTGGGGAAGTGGCTCTCACTTTAGCTTCAGCTACTGGCTTTGTGCTTAGAGTTTATGCCATTCTCTCTGGCAATTCTTTGGCAGTGAAAATGTCATAAGCTCTACCACACTGAGAATAGAGTTCACTTGGGTACATTCAAGCATGGAAGCAATAATTCAAGGGTAGTTTAAGGGTGCTGTCCTATACTTGCTAGGAAATGAAAATATGTTATACTATTTATTGATAGATTACTGGCGCTTGCCTACAGATGTAGGGGTGCAAAAATATTTGAAATCATTCATTGATAGATTATTGGCGCTTGCCTACTGATGTAGGGGTGCAAAAAATTTGATACTATTTATTGATAGATTATTGGCGCTTGCCTGCAGATGGTAGGAGTGCAAATATGTGATACTATCTATTGTTAAATAAGGAATTTTCCCCATTTAATCACTCTTGCTCAAGTCTGTTTCAGCCACACTGTGTTGTTGTCATCACCACTTCTTCTCGGGTATTCTTCTCAAACAGATTCAACTCCATTCGTGCTACAGTCTTTTTTTAAGCTTCATCTACTAGGTAATTAACTGTTTTTCTTTTCTTGTAGAATCTATTCTAAATAACTGAAGAAATCACAATAGCCTTCATAGCTAAACAGATTCGGTTTCAGAGCAATTCAAATATCTAATCCAGTGCTGAGTTTCAAGCATTGCATTTTGAGATTTGTCCAGATATCTCAACGCAGTAATAATTGAATGTTTCCATGAGTGATGATTCTGAATCTCCATCAATAAATCAGATAATAAATCCAGCCAATCCGACTTAGCTTTTTTAATTGCTATCCAATTCTAAACTATTCTTGATTATTTGAATTAAAAATTAAATTATGTTGTTTTAAAACTATTTAGTGGACTTTATGCTTTGAAAATTTCTTTTATCTCTGATTGTTTTCTAGGCTAGTTTGCCAGCAGAAGTGTTCATCTAATTGCTATCAAAGAGGATGGAAACTCCAAAACTAAAACTGATAAGATATATAGTAGTACCGGTAGCTTACCTGAACAGAATTTTTGTTTGAAGCTTGGTATTTGATGATCCAGACAAACTGCTAGCTGGATAGTTACTTGAAAAAATATTATTGTTGAAAATGATAGAATAATATTCTTCAAAAGATTATATTGTTTTCATACTGATGCAGGAAATTTGATGAAAATTTCTGTAAACATGATTAGGCTACCAATACACAGTTTCAGTAGTTCGTTGGTATTATAAACCTTTTAATCAGAATTGAAATGCAATAATTTTTGTTTAATGTTGAAATAATAATTGTTTTTTGCTTTTCTACTGGTGGGGAAGGAATTATGCACAAATTCTGGAACGCAGATTTCAGGGTTATACCGGAACGTTTTTCTAAGTATGTCGGGAATTAAAAAAATATTTTTTAGCAACTTTTTATATTGTACTTGTAATTGGGCATGCATTTATGTTGTTACAATTCTTTGTTATATTGTGTTTTTCATGGCATTGATTTAAAAAACGTTATGTATTAATAATAGCAAAAAAATCATTTTCTATTTAAATTCAAACAATGAAAATATATATAGTTGATAAAGTTTCTATAGAGTACAAGTGACCTTTTCAGATTATTTCAAGTCTCAACTTTTGTAATTTTATCGATTGTGGCTATTGTAATTTGTGAATACTGTTTGTATTGACTAGTCTTAATACTTCAAGGCATGATTTTGAAACACAGTTTGTACAATCCACTACTAGGTAGGGCATGCAGTTCTCTGTTACTTCGTTTATTTGTTTTATTGTGTATTTCCTGTCATTGATTTTACCAGACACTTTGTATCAATCATTGTTAAAAAATGTCAGCTCCCACTTCAAACAATTGAAGATATATCTAGTTGATAATGATTTATAATTTAAGTATAATTTCAAGTTTCAACTACTGTAATTTTATCGATGGTGACTAATGTAATGTGAGAATACTGTTGGTATTGACTTGTCTTGTACTCCATGTATGGAGTTTTCAAGGCTTAATCTTTAAAAAATTCAAATAATAATAAATAAAAATACAGGATGAAAAGGGCAGAAGAAGGAAGAAGCGAGAAAGGTGGGAGGTCTAGGCCACGGGCTTCTCCATCTTTCTTAGTATATTATATTGAATGATCAACATTTAATTTAATTTCCACTTTTAATAATATTTTATTGTTATATAGATAGGAAACATTGTTTTTTAAATGTTATGATTTATTCAAAATTATTTTCTCTTTTGTATGAATTTCATTTATAAAATCTTATACTGGGTTCTCTGCTGTACAAACCGATGGAGAATTTTGAGAGGCTCTTTTTGTCCATCTTGAATTACATCTGAAGTTCTGCTCTTCTGGTGTATTTTGATGATGTTCTCTTTTTGGTGTTTAGGGAGGGGGGTATTGTTTGCGGTACTGGTTCTATTGTGTTGCTACGGTGTCAGTTTGTAGAATAGCTTTTGATGTCTATTTGTTGTATCAGAGGAGTACTGCAGAAAACCCAGCAAATGAGATTTATATTAAAATATATTCTTTTTAAAACAATTATTATTTATTAATAGAAAATGTGGTCAGGGGATACTGTTTGGTTGGCAGGACAGAGGTGATCTCTGGAGGTACCCCAGGGATTGCCTCTCAACTCCAACACTACTTCCCTCCGTTAATGGGTTGTAGTTAGGAGCAGTATCCACCTCGCGTGGCCCACAAGGCCCCTCCCGGAAGGGGGGCAAGTCAACCTTACGTCCTCGAATGGTGTTGATGCCACACCTCGTGTGGGCTGGGAAACGTACGTCCTGGGTGCCCTCGGTTTGGTTCATCTCTTGACTGGAGGCAGTGTTGAGATGTCCCCTGACGGTGGGATACCACAGTGACTGCGGCCGACAAGGCTCTGGCGATTGGCGAAGTTAGGGACACCCAAAGTTAGTAGACAGATCTATCTGCTACTAATCTTGGTGGTCTCTCACTACCGCTTTTCATGAATTTTTACTATTCTTCCTTTCTGTTCTCAATTCCCTTTTGGGGCCAAGTAATAGGTGTTGTTAATTTTTTTATTTTCTCATGTAGGCATCTATTATTTTATCATCCTATCATTCGCAGTTCTTATTTAGATTGTTGTGTAATTTAATTTATTTTAAATTATGTGAAAAAATTGAATTAAACTTAATATTTTGAGCTAGTATTCATGTGAGCAGCAGAACATATAGGACGTCTAAAGAATAGTAACTTATTTAAATTCTTGTAATGATGTGAAAATTCTTTAGAGTAGAATTTGATGTGGAAATAGTGCGTGATTTGGATTTCTGCTTTCCATTTTCAGGTATCTGTTCAATCAGAGATAAGCTACGAAACTCCTGGGCACTCTTTGTAAGGGTGACCGATTGGCCAGCAAAAGAGACTCTGTTCTCTGCGGTATAATCACTTCCCGGTGGTTCGGAAACCACCTAAAACTGTAAGTCCAACTCAGCAATCACCATCATCCAATTCACTACCCACGCACAGGTCTCAGTCCTATGTGGGCTTCATCCTCCAAAAAAAATCATGGGAATAAAACGCAAAAACCTTCATATCAAAAAACTAGGTCTAAGCAAGGGCGTCATTTTAGTCCAGCTTATGAGGGGGAAGGGGCATTTATTAAAAAACTAGCTATTTTGCCCGTCCTTCGTACAGATTATGTTTAGAAATAGGACTAAATATGTTTCGGCTTTTTTGATAGCAACGATCATGAAGTTGTTAGCAGCTTAGGCCCCGTTCAGACGATACAGTTTTTTTGCAGTACGGTTTTTTTACTGTATGGCGTCAACTGTACTGTGATGTTCACACGGTCCGGCTTTACTGCTTATTGCTGTGCTCTCCTCCTTCTTCCATTGCGCTTCCTTCTTCTTCTTCTTCTTCTTCAGTGGCCCTACAACCCAGGACGGGTCTTGGCCTGCACTAGTAATTACAAAGTACGCAAAGTAAGTAAAGTAAGTAAATTTTGATCAAAGTACGCAAATTCTGGTTTCAATATTCCACACATTTGTCTCTCTTTATTTTTATATTAATCTTAAGTCTTGTCCCACAAGGCGGGTCTCTCATATATTAGAGAAATTAAATTTTCACAATTAATATTTTCCACTTCTGGACACTGGAATTCACTAATAAGAAGATCAATGCTGACGATCTGAAGACTGCTTCCAGCGTAATAAGCGTATCATTTGAACATATCCATTACCGGTACAATACATGTGCCACCGGATACGGATAGTTATTTTGCGGTACAGCTGATTTTAGTGATACAGTTTTCGAAGACAAAACCGAATGTAAAAATCGGCTAGAACAGCTTTTTTACTGGATCCAGTCGAAACAGTATTGTGTGAACATACAATATGAAATGTACATGCAAACGAAAGCACTGCAAAATAACTGATACAGCAAATTTACTGTACCGTACAAAAACTGTAACGTGTGAACGGGCTCTTAGTAAACAACTTAGAACGTCAGCAATTCAGTGACAGGTATCAGAGAGAATATTTTTTGAGAACAGCTGATTAATATATCATGATAAATTACGTGATTTGTTCTTATGTGGTAATAATAGTGCTACCTGGCGAATTCCCAAGAGCCTAGCACAAACCGCACCTTCCTAAAATGTTAATTTTTGTTTTGATAAATTTAAATGAGAATTTAATCAAAGAAATAATTGATAAAACATAAGATGAGCTTTGATTCACCAGACATATGTTTCCTAAAAGACTGCAATGCTCCGACTACACAAGTACCGTATGCAGACAGCGTAAATAACGCCGCGAAGGGCCCACCATATATATTTGAGAACAGCTGATTGATATATCATGATAAATTACGTGATTTGTTCTTATTCTTATGTGGTAATAAAACTTGGAAGAAATGTATCCAAAATCGCACAATACTTGGTTTTTAAACGTTTATTATTCTGTTAAAAAAAAAGTTAATTTAGTTTTTTATAGCTAAAGACATTGTCAAAAAGGTTTTCAATACTGATAAATAACTTTAATCTCGATCGATGCTCTCGTTTTTCAGGAGAAGGCCACATAAAATGTATCCAAAATCGCACAATACTTGGTTTTTAAACGTTTATTACTCTTTAAAAAAAAAAGTTAATTTAGTTTTTTATAGCTAAAGACATTGTCAATAAAGTGTTCAATACTGTTCAATAACTAAAATCCCGATCGATGCTCTCGTTTTTGAGGAGAAGGCCGCGTAAAATGCCTTTGGGGCCGTGACAGACAGACAGACAGACAGACAGAAAGTGAGATAAGACGATTTTCGGCTTATTTGATGTATAAAACGTAAAAATAACCAAAAAATATATAATTCTGATAAATGTACAGACAAAACTCTAATTTTATTTATATAGATCTATCTGAAGAGTTTGAATTTTGTCACAATTTTGTTTCTTACTACTATTTTTTCAAGTTAATATCTTATTCCAATAACGTAATTTTGTTGTTTTGTATAATAATATAATAATTATCTATACCGCTTTTTTCACTTTTGGCTTACCGTATATTAATAACAGGGGTGCCCACAGGGGGGGGCTATGATGCAGACTGCGTCATTGAAATTCTTGGGGGGGGGGTTCCAAAAAACGTTTTGGGGGTGGGTCGTAAAGTTGATTGAAACCGTGTTTAACGTGACAACATTAAAAAATATACTAAGAAGTCACCAGATAGAATGTCAATTAATGAAAATATATTTATAATTATTATTATTATTATTATTATACAATTGAATATGAATTAGCTAAAATAATAATGTTTAGGATTTGTGCAGGAACTTGTGCAGATGTACTTGAGTCTATTTCTAACGAAGAAATAATTGAAAGGTTTTCTGTTTCCTCATCCCAAAAACTTCTATGTGGGGTTTAGAGAGATAGATTTAACAATAGATTTTAGAGGGAAGTGATAGCCGCGAGCCGTAGCAGGTATCTGTTCAATCAGATAGATAAGCTGCGTTCTCGTAGGTCCTGTTTGTAACGGTGACCGATTAGATTGGCCAGCAAAAAAGACAATGTTCTCTGCTGAAAATCACTTCCCGGTGGTTCAGAACCCACCTAAAACTGTAGGTCAAACTCATCAATCACCATCATCCAACTCATTACCCACGCACAGGTCTCAGACCCATGTGGGCTTCATCCTAAAAAAAAAAAAAAAAAAAAAACTTAGAAGGTGCCTAGCTAACTTGTAGATGGTCACAGTCTACAAATTTAAAATGTTTGTCTTCAAACTGTTGATGTTTTTCATGTATTTTACGATAACTACTTACTAATAAGTAAGAACTGCTTTTGAAAAACTTACTAAATACTAAAAATTCTGTAATTTTTCATAACTATGTCTTTATTTTGTTTTTGAAAGACACTTCTTTCGATTGTGTGTTGTAAATAACTATACATGAAATGTGTGCCTTTTATGTACTTCATCCATACATAAATTCTCCCAAGATACTACACTAAGCAAATAACCTTTTGTTTAACTACTGTCCAATAAATGACTTAGTATTTTGAATTTTTGTGTTTTACAAATGAAGTTATTAACTCATTGTTTTCACTTCCTTTAAAGGAACAACTTTGTAGAATTATTTAACCTTAATCTAATTGGTACACCGAACATAAACTTATAGGTATTTCATTTTTATTGAACATTGTGTATTTGTAATAATATTTTATTGTTTAAAAACCATTTAGGTTCAAATTCTTATTTAGCTATTTTGCAATTAAGTTTATTGAGCAGAAGTTCATATATTCATTTCATTGATATTTCTTTTTTACCTTTACAAAAAAATGTTACCTATGTAAAGAATCTCAAGAAATATACATACATTTTGTATATTATCGACTGGGTTTGAATTTTTTCAATAGTTATAAAAATCTTCTTTTAGTTTTAGAAAGAATATGGGGGGCTTTTTTCGCATTTTTTGGGGGGGGGGCCTAATTTATGGGGGGGGGGGTTTGGTGCTAAATTTAGGGGGGGGGTGCGTCATGAGGCTCAGGGGGGGTGGGCACCCCTGATTTAATAAATTACTGTATGGTATATCACGAGTAATTAATGCTTAAAAGAACAAGATTGAAGTGGTGAATATGGTAGTACATTATTTTTAATTAAAAAAAAAACCATAAAAGTGAGGAAGCAGAAAACAATCTTGTAAAGCTACGCTCGCACATAGACAATAAAAAGATAAAATTACTTGTTTGAAAATAAATATTTCTACTAGATTTGCACTGATTGGTACATCCATAATCACTACATGAAATGATCATGTTAAAAAATAATTTAACATCATGAAACAAGTCATTTGAGCACTGACAAATATGGGGTTTTTCCATTACCGCTATACAAATTTTCGTGGTTTTGCCCGATTTAGAAGCGGGCGATGCTAGCGCTGTGACTTCACAGCGGATCCCGGAGTTACGCATCTAGTAATATATATCAATGGTCTATAATAGCAATGCCTCCTATAGGTACTCTGTCAGGATGCGTTAATAATATCGAGTTGGTCTTCCTTGGGCGGTGTGGGTGGTGTCTTGTTTTCGTGTGTGTTTTCGTGTATGATGACAGTTTGACAATCACCGACTGACGGTTGACGGAGTGTGAGTGTTTGTGTACTGACGATCCCGATTGATGAGTGTGGTTAGAATTTTTAATTTTGTAGTTGAGTAATTAATACTTTTTTAATCAGATGACCACAAAAGTGACAAAAATGCCTGCTACAAAGGACACCAACGTAGTTAAAATAGCGGTTGAAATGGAAGATCAGGTAGCTCAGTTAGTAGAATTTAAGCAACAACAACCTTTAGCAGCAACTATTCAAGAGCTTTGCAATGGTTGGGGTTTATCAGACCCTGATCAGTATGCTTTGCAATTTTCCGAAATTAATAATAGAAACTATATCACAGAGAAAAATAGAAATGAAATTAAAAACGGTTATGTTTTGAGACTTACTTTTAGTCCTTCGAAAACTGCTCATGATATTTTACAAAAACTCAACTCAAACAGCAATGACGACAAAACTACAGCTGTACAGAAATTGTCAAGTTTAAGTATGGATATGACTTTTGCTTTGGAATTCATAAATAAACAAGGCCTAGCCCTCATTATCAATTTAATCGAAAAAGGGAAAAGCAAAGGAGAGTTATTGGCACATACTCTACTGTCGTTTGTTGAATTGATGGATCACGGTATTGTTTCTTGGGATATTCTTGAACTACCCTTCATTAACACTGTCGCCAGTTACGTGAACAATCAGTCTTCCCCTCAAGATAGCAAGGTAGTACAAGCTTCCCTTTCTATTCTTGAAAGTATTGTACTAAATAGTACTGGAAAGTATGCACAAGTCGAGAAGGAAATTGGTTTTCAAAACTTGATCATGCATCTTCAAACTCAGAATCCAGTCATCCAGCAGAATGGGATAGCTTTGATAAATGCGTTGTTTCAAAAGGCTGATCAGACTAAACGAAAATCAATTGCGTCAGCTCTCTGTTCAAAGCAAGTCCGAAATATCATCACAAGCAACCTCATACAATCACGACCGGTGAGTAAAGTTATTATGATTCATTTTATGGTTACATGTACAATTCGCATGTACAATTTGTACATTTTTCTGTACCAAACTCAAAGCTAAACTCACCTAACCTATCGAAAATCGATTATTTCGTGGACTGCATACAGAAGCGCAGCCGAGATGAGGTGATCCTACCAATTATTAGCCTGTTAACTTAACCCTAATTTTGGTTTATTGTCTAATATTCATATATTAAAAAGGCCTATTTAAATATTCAAACTATCTAAGGTTTTTGTAGTGAATGTCAATGTTTTCTTGACTTATTCTCACCATTTGTAACTAAGAAAACATAGAAAGATTTATATTAATACTTTTTTTTATTAATGTGTACCCTTCCCAATAACGGCCACGCAATGCCCTAGTAACGTGCAAACGCTCAAAAAATGAAATATTTGGGAAAGTTTCGTAGATCAAGATCAGAGCCTATTAAATCAGTAATTTCTCATCGATTTCTAAACTGCATAGGGCTTGTGTTTTGCTAAAGACGAGAAAAAAATTTATAATTTATTAAAAGCTTGGAGCACACGCTTATTTTCTAGGTTAAAAGAGTGGCGGGTTTCACACTGGTGTTTTACACATCATGTCTTTGATCATGAGCTGATAGTTGTGACTGTAAAACAGATAATTCAAGGATAAAAATTGACTTGCTAGTAAATGAACTGGCATGTTTACATATTAGCAATGTTGGAAAACCATACTATAGTTCACGCCACCAAATTGGGCGCTATTGAAAAATTGCGGAGTTGCCAGGTATAGGACCATGCCTGCAGCTGATAATGGAGAACCACCAACCTCAATGCACAAATTGACAACACTACTCGTACCGTGTTTCCTAGTTTACAAGTCTGACGCTGTTGTCCCCTGCTGAGTGAAAGTTAACCTTTCAGTGAAGCACCATTGTGTAACGCCCCTAAATGGCCGATGATTAGTAGGTTTACCTTGAGTTATTGTTTGTTTATTAGCATTGCATTATCAATTTGAGTGTTGAAATGCTGTAAAACCGATAATTCGAGGATAAAAATTTACTTGCATGTTAATTGACATTCATTTGAACTGGCATGTTACATAATAGAACAAACGATGAGCCTACTTCTTAATTTGAACAGCAATATCTTTATATTCTGGAGGATGAAGCCCACATAGGTTTGAGACCATTACGTGGCTAATGAGTGGAAAGATGGTGATTGCTGTTCAATTCAATTTATTGCAAGAAATTGTACATTACAATTATAGCATACGTCAGATTTGATTTAAAAAAACACATCACATTCATCACCGTATACCCATCACCTATCGGTTCGACCTATCGGTTTTGATGGGCTCAAAACCAGGGTAAGTGATCTTGCAGCAGAGAAAAAGAGTATTTTTTGCTGGCCAAACGAAACGGTCACCCTCACAAGAAGAACCGAAGCGCTCGTGACTTATCTGACTGAACAGATACCTGGCACGGTTCGAGGCTAATCACTCCCCTAAACTATTCAAATCGAAAAATATCAACTTAAATTTAAATGACTGAACCAATGATTGGGCTGTATCAAATAATTAAACCATATAGCAGAATTAAAAATCATATAACAACAGTAGGTTGCTTTCTGAACAGCATTACCTATAGAAAATTTTCTGGTAGATGATTATCTAGCTTTGTTACAGTACTATATATTTTCAATACAAACAAATGAGTCTTTGGAAATGAGTGATGATATTTTCAAGACAAGTGTCTATTTTGATGCCTTTTCGTTCTGAGTCCGAAAATTTTTGGTGGGTAAGGAGTAATAACAATGGATGGTGGATCTACAGTTTTAGGTGGGCTCCAAACCACCAGGTAAGTAATAATAATGTAGATAGCGTCATTTTCATTTTTTCCGGCCACTCTTCCAAGCGCTAGTGAACATCTCAATCAGGCGGCACCTCGCCCAGCAGGCGGCAAATCAATACTCACTGAAGTAGAATCATGTAAATTATATTTATTAACTTTTTATGGTGAATTCAATGACTTGCAGTGAATTTTCATTGAGAATAGATGATATTTTTAATCATGTATGCTGAAACGTTTTCAAACCGTGAAATCCAAGAATAAATTATATATCTTTTTCAGGTTGGAACTGAGATGGCTCATCAGCTATATGTTTTACAAACATTGATTTTTGGCCTACTGGAACAACGGATGAACACTAAAATGGATTCACAGGTAATTTGTATTGTTTTTAAATAGGAAATGGATGTAATAGCATTTATTTCATTTAGCTATGAAATAGAAACTACTTTTATAATACAAAATGACTTTGAAAATTATTACAAATTCATTTTAAAAAGCAACAGAGCTCACCTGAAAGAGCTGGCTTTAGTGTTGCTTTAAAGAAAAAAATATCAAGTTTTTTATCTCCAACTAAAGATGCTCTATGTGGCTTCCGTTGGTTATTCTGCACCCATCCCATCGGTAGTCAATTTCTTTCCAAACTCGCTGTGGCATTATAGTTGTAGCTTGCTCTGCTGTGGCGTAAATTCTAGCTCTAAGTTGGGGTAGAAAGGCTGGCAAAGGATGTTCATACACGATATCATTGATGAATTTCTATTAGAAAACATCTAATCTACATAATTAGAATATTGTTTCTTCAAACCAAAATACACAGCTAGCAAACTTGGGTCCAGTGGAGGGAGCTATCTTTGACGTAACTTCCGCTAGGGCTCAATAAAGTGCAATTCCGCACTAGCGAACTACGCGAGTCAAAACTACAGATTGACACTTTCCTACAGATTGACACTAAAATAACCTCTGTAGTCTCTGAATAACCTCTGAATAAATTTTTATGAATTTTCAAAATTTTAAAACCACTTTTATATTACTAAAATATTATTTCTTATTTAAACACCTTTATAAATTACTAGACTATTAGTTCTTGCCAATTTCATGCTTACTCAACTACAGTATTATAAACTTCGTAAACGCTATATCGCACGTTTCTCATTTGTACTTTTTTTTTCCTTGTCAGAGCAAGGTCTATTTATTCAATGTGTCCTATATTTGGTTTGAATTAAAAAAAAAAAATGAATTGAATATGCATAGCAGATATGAATGAACTCAAATTAGAATACAGTTGGGTGGAAAATACGTCTACCTGAACTACCTGTTATACTTTAGTCATATTTTTATGATAATGTTTTGGGAACAAAACTCTGCTTATTTAGTAATTTTATATAAGCGCTAGAATTCTCCCTACATTGAAATGGATGATAGTAATTTTAATTGTACGGGTGATTTCCAGGTTTTGATTCATGGCACTGTCCGATATGAATGGCACTGGTGCCTAAATATTTAATAATCTATCAAAAGTAATGTATAACTTTTGATTTATAGTCTGTATCCTGTGTTTCTCCATATCCATCTGTTGTGGGTTGTGGGCTAGAGCTTTCATACAGCTCTATATTCTCCCTCGATCCTGATGAGCTCAATCAATTCAACTCCTATTCACTTATGACCTTCAGAACTAAAATAGTACAAGGTTGAATGTTGTCAATTGTATTGTGTACTGGATCATGATGTTGTAGCCTTACATGTCACAATTTTAACAACGAATTTTTCTGTCTTAATTTTTATCATATCATAATAAATTCACTTATAGTCCACTACCCAAGTACATTGGTGGGGAAAATCATGTAATAGTTTTTTAAACTGATTCTCATTCAGTTTCAGGCGCTGAATCCGAATCTGAACTCTGGCACCTCGAAAAACGCTTGGGTTATGAAATAATCATCCGATACTATCATCCGAAATAAAATTTCCATATTCATATTTTGGCAATTTCCAGTGATGGAAACAGTTCTAGAGCCTTAATTATAAATAATTATGCCCTGTGATTTTCTGAATCCGAATATGCGATTTCCATTTTAGAGAAAATTCGGCTCCTCGAGATATTTCCAATATTAGTGTTGTTTTCTTTTTTTTTTTTTTTTTTTTTTTTAGATTACGTCTTGGAGACTCCAGTTAAGGAGTATAAGACAAGTCAGATCAACAATATTATACACTAGATACCATAATTACTTCAATTAGTTTTAGGTGAGGCTTAATTTTGATGTGAAAGGAACTCTTGTACACTATAAAAAGCTTCAACTAAATATTTTTTCAATTGTTTTTTAAATATTTCTAATTTTCAAGACTCTTCAATAACTGCGGTATGTGTAATTCCATTAGTCCAGTACTCAAGCACTTGAGTGTGGGAGGGGGGCATATAAGATGTATCCATCTTTTTCTCGTCGGATTGTTATGTATTTCTAAGAACTGATTTCGAATCTGAGCTTTGGCACATCAAAAAACGCTTGCTTCACGAGATATTAGTGTTATTAGGTTACTCAGAACCTATAAAGCTAGTTTTTGATGTCCGCCATACTGAAAATATCTCAAGAACCAATTTTTTTCGAAAATTGAAATCAGGTATTCGGATTTAGAAAATCACAGAGCATAAGTAATCATTTCACAATTATTTTTTCCTTCACTGGAAATTTCCGAAATATGAAATTTTAGACGCCATCTGAGAAATTTCTCGTGACCCAAGCGTTTATCGAGGTGAAAAAGTTCGTATTCTGATTCAGCGCTTAAAAGTACTTGAGAATACGTTGAGAAAAAACTGCTATGTGGCTTTCCTAGAATCACCTACTTCTATTTGTTTACAGGGCTATTATAAGTTCTCCAAGTGATGACAGTCACAAAAAATTATCTAGATTTAAAATAAAATTATTTGTATACGTATTGGGTACGTTTTGAATTGAAGCATGCATAAGGTGTGGGCAAGGAATTTAATAAACTATAAGCTTAGTTAAGAATGTATGCATATTTCTTCAAATAATGTTAGTATCCGACATAAAATAAAATTTTTAAGCAACTACTTCTCCTGTATACAAAATTGAAAAAAAAAAATTATATTACCAATTGAATATAAGATTATCTTAGCTAGAATAAATTGTACTGAAATGTACAATAATTCGTTCAAATTATCACTATCTCAAACTGTTGAAGACGCTATTAAAAATAATTGTTTATCTTATGAAGTGGTAGATATAAAAATGCAGAATTCTACATCTTATGAATTAATAAATATAAAAGTACCGAATTTCACTCTTATAGCTCTTACAATTCTTTGGTTTTTAATCTCTTCTCTTATTCGAACTTTCCACCCTCAACCAAATTCACGTCATGATTGCTTCTAGATTTAAAAAATAATAGTAGTGTTAATTTTTATTGTATTTGTGTATTTTGTTTTTTAACCTTCATTATTTGAAAAACATATTTCGCATTCGAAGTAAAAATAGCCTATATTATTTGTTCAATGCAGGACCAAGATGCTCATGATAAGATTAAGGAACTGCGGAAGATAGCCTTCGACCTTGACTTAACAAATGCTGCTGATTCAACTGTTCGCAGACAAATGGGCGTTTTCGCCAAAGATTACAAGAAATTAGGCTTTAAGTATGACATTAACCCTGCCTTGGACTTCACAGAGACTCCTCCAGGCATGCTCGCTCTCGACTGCATGGTTTATTTCGCAAGGAACCATACTGAAAGCTACACCAAGGTAAGACTGCACTTGATCAAAAAATTCCTTGAAAAAAGTATATCGTAAGTTTAATGTAACTCCAAAATGTTAAATAATCATTTAAAATTATACACTCATTATTAATTATGAATAGTTAGTCCACTAGTCTCAGAATGAACAAATATTTCGATACAACGAACTGTAGTGTTTACTCTATCAAACTGAGTTTAAAAAAGCGATCGAATGAAAAAATGGTGGAAATTATTGTTGTAGAATCAGTAACTTTTAAAGTCTCCTCAACGGTGAAGACTGGTTGGCGGCGATTCGTTATTGTAACCTGTCATGGCGGTGCAGATACGAAATAGTTTGAGATTTCAATTATTAAATAATTTATTGTAAAATGTGTGGAGAAAAGTTGCTACACCTCTGACGGTCGACGGACAAGAGTTTTGTCGGCTGAAATTGTTGATGAAGAGGATGTTGTTATCCGTCCAACAGATGCCCCTCTATGTCTACTCTATAGATGCCTCCACCTGTAAATGCAAGACCCTACGGAGCAAGCTTATATATAGAGTGATCAGGTTAGCATTAGCGCTATCGTTAACGTAGTTTTGCTCGAACTCTCCTGCATCATTCCTTACTCCTGTAATCGATTCAATGTTTTCTTAACTTTTATAGGTTGTTTTGGAGAACTCATGTAGAGCGGATGAACATGAATGTCCATTTGGGCGAACCAGTGTTGAGTTGGTGAAGTTGCTGTGCGAGGTTCTAAGGATAGGAGAAGCACCTAGCGAACAGGGACAGACATATTATCCAATGTTTTTTACACATGATCATCCGTTTGAAGAATTTTTCTGTATTTGCATCGTTCTCTTGAATAAAACATGGAAAGAAATGCGTGCAACTATTGAAGATTTTTTAAAAGTAAGTGTCAAATAATAGCTTATAATAGTTATGCTCAACTAATATAGGATCATGGAAACCAAATGTTCATAATTGCTTCTACAAAAATAGTTTATTATTAATAATATTACTTGTCTAGAAATTCAGTAGAGTTATGAATACTGTAATTTATTATTAAGATATCCTATCAAATTCTTTTTATTTTTGTAATGAATGTACACCACACTATATTGTAAATAGTATAGTATATTGTAAATTTGAAATATATAAATAAAGTTGGTACAAAAAAGTGTTATTTCACTTCAAGTAGAATTTTAATTAATTACAATGCTCGCTCTAAAATATGAAGTCTATAAAGAATACTCTTCAAATAAATTACTGTAGAATCATTCGAATATTTACTATATAAAATATCATATGGTTCAATGCCAATTTTCATTCGAATGTTATATTACTTTCTCTACGTATTATTATCAGCAACACGTCCTAAAAATATTTTATGAGAATTTAATTATCTCAACTATCTTGTTTACGCTCCCTTTTTCGTTTTACATTTTATCCTGTAAAATGTCTTTGCCAAAAAGAGTTTTCCTGAGTGTCTACTGTCTAATAGTCGGTATGCAGCCTACTGATCTAGTATTAGTGTAATTGAATGAATTTGCATGGGTCTTGACATGTGTCTATGTAATAATATATGGGATTAATTGTTTTAGATGTAGCCTACTATAAGTGTTCAATTTACTTAATTTTTGCAGGTATTCAGTGTAGTGAAAGAACAAATAACTAGAGCTCTGGCTGCTCAGCCCCTCAACTTGGAAAAGTTCAAGCAGCTACTTCAAGCTTTGACTTATGCTGAAATAACGCAACTCTGGCAAAGGGAAAGGACCTCTCGGGAGGAGTGGGAATCACATGCTCGGCCAATTGTTGAGTTGAAAGAACAAATAACACCAGAGATAATGGATCTTATTCAAAAACAGAGGCTCGGGTTTCTAGTCGATGGAACTTGCTTTACAAAATACTCTCAAAGAGGGCAGGTAGGGCTTGATTGAAAATGTTCTCCGCATGTTCGCTAGTTTATCAAAAAGTATTACTGAATGTATCTGACAGAATATCATTTGATGTCGATATAAATTTTCTTGAAAATTTCTAGAATTGTTATTTAACACCATTCCTTTCTTTTAGTAACGTATAACTACTATTTAACAGTGGTTCTAGAAGAGGAGGTCTTTGAAATCCTTGAACCTTAATGAATGAATAATATTCTCCTTCTATATTTTCTATACTCTGGGCAACCACGAAAAACCTACCGGCCAAAAAGTCTGTCCTAGCTGAACCTTTCTCCCTGAATCATCATTTTGTTCCGCTGATTGTGACAACATGAGAGAGATTTGTGTGGGTGAGAGGGTGAATGATTACACAAAAAATTTGCCCTGCTGAACGGGAATCGAACTCGTGACCGCAGTAGCAGTCAGTCAGAGATGAGCGCTTTAACTGATCACAGCACTGCGGCTAATCATTCAACTTGGACCATACATAAGTCTACCGTATTCTATAGGAGTTTTTCAAGATTTACTTCCAATTTTGAATTTTTAAAAGTTGAACAAGAAACTTTTTTTTGACCCAGTTTCATTCACTCTCGTCTCGCCTACTCCATTTGTCAATCGATTTAACTTGAAATTTGAATTCTTTTACATTTGTATTTATACACAAACATTAATTGTTTTAAATATCATGTGTTCATGTGAGGGCTCTTGCCTCATAATTGGAACAATTAAATCGAGTTTAGAAGCGGCCAAAACAGATAAGCCAATTGTGATTGAAACTGGAAATGCCAAAACTACAAAATATTATCAGTGCATTAAACTTTAAATTTGTTTATAAATATGGTAGCCTGACTTAGGTGTCTAATGAAGAAGTACATTATGCATTGCTAACTAGATTTTGTGAAAAAATCAACTATGTTTCTGAATCTCACTTGTAAAACAATTGACCTGTGAAATATATGTTGTAAGTAATTTCGAATATAACTGATAAATGAAGAAGATGCATTTGTAATATTGTATTGAGTGAGGTGAAATGTTAATTTGGAAGTATTTTAGTAATTATAACCTTACTTGATTTTTAGCGGATAAAAGATAAATTCTGGTATGTGCGACTGTCGCCAAACCATAAAGTCTTCCATTACGGCGACTGTGATGAAAAGAGCGTGCCATCATTGGAAGAGCTACCAAATAAACTGGCCGTAGTGGATGTGAAGGCTCTCGTGACAGGCAAAGAGTGTCCTCATATGAAAGATGCAAGGTATTCATTTAAATTAATAATATTCATGTAATTTTTGAAAGAATTACATTGCATTTTTATCTTATCCAACTAGAAAAACCTTATTAGTATTGATGATGATGATATTTTGGTTGTTATCTGTAACGAATAATACAGATGTCGACAGATATAGTTTTGTAAATCTCTATCAAACTCTAATTTGATAGAGACTGACAATGATGTGACTATCGAAACAATATTATCTCGAATGTTAATTAATTTGCTGGTTATGACTACATTTCTGGATTATTCGTGAGAAAAGAACGCTTAGAAATCCAAAGAGAAATGAAATCCAAGAAGAAAAGAATCATTTTTATGAATACATAAACAAGCGCAATTTTTCTTAACATTTGTTTCTTTCTTCAACCTAATCTTTTTTTAGATATTCTTTAATCTTTGCGCTTCCTGTAATATTCTATTATTTGCTATACTGCTTTCTCTTTTCTTTAAAGACTACCATTTACTTTGGAACTTTGGTGGTTCACTGACATTATTCATTTTCATCATTCAACATCTTTCTTATGTGTCATTTATCATATTCCAGCTAGTTCGAATATTTATTATACTGTTAATTTGTATTATATTTTAATCAGTTTAAAGTTACAGGTGTCAGGTGATTCATTGTACTGAGCATATATTTTCACATTTAAAGGAAGGCACTGAACCTCTGATATTTTAAAATGGTTATTTTTGTATTCCTCACCTAAGGAGCCTTATTGATTCTATTTAGACCATTGATTCTATTTATTCTTCCAAGCTAAATACCTATAAATTTCATTCCATGTACATATGTGTCTAGAATGAGTATTCAATTCATAATAAATGAGCGTTTTTACAACGTAAAAGAATTAGTGTTTCAACATGCATCAGCAGAGAGGAGTTATATACGGAAGTTATATTTAGGGCCCGCCAAGAGCGACACTTCTTGTGATAGAGCACTATCGTGGAGCAATATGCTAAACCACAGCAGGCTTTTGCTGCACGAGTTTATAGTCTTCGAATATGAGAGCCCTCCTTCCCCATAATGTTTCCGGTTGAACGGATATTTAAACAGTAAAAAATATAGTACCGTTATTTCAGTCTTGGTGGAGGACATTATCAAGAATCGCCATCATTCGTTATATTATAGTAATAGTTCAGTGGCAATTTTTTGCCAAGGATAGAGCCCTCAGGTCTGAGACCTGTGCATGGGTTTATGCTCCCATGGCTTGATGAACAACTGATGCATGAGTTGGATGATGATTTTTTATTTTATTTTTGAGGCCTACATAGGTCTGAGACCTGTGCATGGGTTGATTAATCCATGGCTTGATAAACAACTGATGCATGAGTTGGATGATGATTTTTTATTTTATTTTTGAGCTCTACATAAGTCTGAGACCTGTGCGTGAGTAATGAAATGGTCGAAGGCAATTGATGAGTTGAACTTACAGTTTTAGGTAGGTTCTGAACCACCGGGAAGTGATTTTGCAACAGAGAACAGAGTCTTATTTGCTGGCCAATCCAATTGGTCTTCCTTACAAAGAGGGCCCAGGAGTTCATAGCTTACCTTTATCTGATTGAACAGCAAAGATGGGGATATTGAGTGATGTGGAATTTTAATTTGGAATATTTTAGTACCCTTACTTGATTATGACTAATAGCCTTACTTGATTTTTGATTAAACCTTCTACGTTTCACTTCCCCACAATGATTAATGAATAATTCTTAAAAATTAAGGTAATCTCCGAACCAAGGGCAAGTGAATTTATAGCAGAGAACAGTTCTTTGGAGGGTCAAACCAAATCGGTCACCCTGGGAAGGGCCGAAGCGCTCATGTCTTATCTGGCTGAACAGATACCTTTCATGGCTCTTAGCTATTTACTTCCCCTTATTGTTTCACTGAAATTCGCTAATTGAAAGGAGAACAATTTGTTGATCAGTGATTACTGAAAAACTGACGAAGGCTCCTGCAAAATATTTAAAATACTGATAAACTTGACTTATATTTTTTCAGAGGGCGGAAAACTACTCATCAATTGGCGTTCTCGCTAACATTGGACTCAGTTGAAGTATCATCCCTCGATTTTGTGGCACCTGATGAAAAGGCTTTTGACTATTGGACGGACGGAATTAATGCTTTACTTGGTATGTATTATGATTCAATCATAACTCGATATTGCTTTTTGCACGAAAACTGTTATACAGAGTGGCACAGGTAAACGGGAAATTTTGAAATAGCATTCACAAAAGTAAGAAGAATGAAATTTTAATGTTTAATGGTAAAAACATAAAGAGAAATACTTTCCATTAAGAATTCGAACAAAACATTTCAATTCCTGAAGACAATATCCTTCAGAGGACGACCATTAGAACGTATGCATTCGTGGAAGCGTATGGTGAGATTTTGCATGGCCCATCGAAGCACTTCAATGGTAATTGCAGCAATTTCTTCTCCAATCCTTGTTTTCAAGTCAATGATTAGCATTGGGCGTGAGACGTACACTTTATTTGTCAGATAGTCCCACAAGAAAAAATCACACACCGACAAATACGGTGATCTTGAGGACCAAGGAATGTCAACAAACCGTGACATTACGTTGTTACCAAACAGCTGTCGAATGGCCGCCATTGACATTACTGCCGCCATTACTGCCTCTGGCAGTATGGGCCGTGGCTCCATCTTGCTGAAACCAAGTATTACAAAGATCTGGAAAGTGTTGAAGTTGTTCTCTACAAAAGTGTTGAACATATCGTTCAGACGTTACTGTCGTTGCATTCCCTCTGTCATTCTCAAAAATGTAAGGGCCAAAGTAAGGGGATTTTTCCGTGTATAATTTGTTTTTGTTTGGCTATCTGAAAAATAAAATGTGTAATACACGCCCAATGACAATCATTGACTTGAAAACAAGGATTCGAAAATTGCTGCAATTCCCATTGAAGTGCTTCGATGGGCCATGCAAAATCTCACCATACGCTTCTAGGAATGCATACGTTCGAATGGTCGTCATATGAAGGATATCGTCTTCAGGAATTGAAATTTTTTGTTCGAACACTTAATGGCAAGTATTTCTCTTTATGTTTACCATTAAACATTTGAAGTTCATTCTTCTTACTTTTGTGAGTGCTATTTCAAAATTTCCCGTTTCTCTGTGCCATCCTTTAATTAGCTGTTAATGAAGTAACAATTAACTATCAAGACATTCCAATCAATCATATGAGTTAATCTTTAGTCTATTATCAAAATAACAGGTCGTATTATTTGATGCACCAGTAGACTTAGATATTAGAGGGAAGTGATAGCCGCGAGCCGTAGCAGGTATCTGTTCAATCAATCAATCAATCAATTTTTATTACATGAAAAGACATTACAAAATGGTCCCGCTAAACCTGAAAAGGTTTTACAGCAGGTGCCTATAATAAAATAAAACACAATAATAAAATGAATGCTTACAATGAATTAAACAATGGAAAGAACTGAAAGAAAACTTTTTACAAGTTTCAAAATGAACTTTAAGGTAATTGGAAGGGGAGTAATTGGGGTTGAAAAATGTTGAAAAGGAAAAGGTTAAGGGGAGAGAAAAAAAAATAATAAAGATAATGGCCAACTATAAATTGAAAGTTAAAATTAAAAGTAAAAGAATATGCTATAAAATGAAAGATAATACTAAATATAAAGAAATAAACTACAATAATTGAATGAAAATGCTGTAATAGATTATGGATCAGATAAAGATAAGCTGCGTTCTCGTAGGACCTGTTTGTAACGGTGACCGATTAGATTGGCCAGCAAAAAAGACACTGTTCTCTGCTGTAAAATCACTTCCCGGTGGTTCGGAACCCACCTAAAACTGTAGGTCCAACTCATCAATCCCCATCATCCAACTCATTACCCACGCACAGGTCTAAGACCTATGTGGGCTTCATCCTCAAAAAAAAAACTTCTGTTCAGCGGGGTTGATTGAAATTGACAATTCCTCACTGGTGAAGAAATATAGAGATTTTTAAAGAAATATCTTATTGCAAAGGTAAAACCTCAGCGCAGTATTGCAAGCCTAAAATAAATGTAAAAGGAAAAAATTGTAGTTGATGATTAGTATTCAATATGGTTTAAGTATTTAAAATAACCCTTACCCTAGACATTTACTCTTCAATCAATATTTTAATCAAACTCGCTTACCAAGCTAAACACTTGAACCCTCTAAATTCTCTGCCTGAGAAACTCAGTGTGAAGCAGCATGCAGCATAATATCTGTAAAAATGTTCAACTTCAAGCTTATTCTGCCGATTATATCATTATTGCCGTTGTTCAATTTCAATTAACCGTAATCGCTTTGTCTGTAAAATCAGAAGTAATGCTTGAATAAGTAAATAATATAAGTTTAAGTTACATTATACATTATCGATTCATAAATAACATGATAAAATTCCAATATTATATTCCTATTTTTATAAATTAATATTGTGTATATTAAACACAATATTGAATTAATATTGTATATTAAATTGGCATATAAATTAATATAATTCGTACTTAATGTGTCCATGAAAATTCTTTTACTGCATGGAAGTTTAGAAGTTTTGATTCTTGAAAATTTGATATTTTTATTCAAGTTAAAAGTTATTAGATTAATTCAAATCTGTTGATACTGTATAAGAATTGCTAATGCGCACAAAAAATCAATAAATTTTTAATTCAACAGGAAATAAAATGGTTAGCAAAGAAACAGAACATGACCTTGAAACGCTTCTGTCAATGGACATCAAACTTCGGCTGCTAGATGCTGAGGGCATCGATATTCCTCAAGATCCTCCCCCGATACCAGATGATCCTCCAAATTACGATTTCTGCTATGATTTCAAGTAATAAATTGTTTCTCTAAAATTATTATGATAAATTATCATGTTAACCATTGCTCATACCAAAATTAGTTACACATATTTTAGTAAAAGTCAAAGATCTCTAAATTTGCATGGTCCTTGTTAGGGCTCTGTCTCCCTTCATAGTATATCTTACTCTATCATTGTATATTGAAGTTTGAATATTTTTGATGAATATTCAGTACAAATCGATTTAATAATTATAATGAATTTAATTGAAAAGAGTTAACTCAAAGAATACCTGGAATATTTGTGGGTAAAGTAGAAAGTGTTATAATTATGCTGAAAGAAATCAAAATATTGATTTTCATTGTGTTACTCCGCTAGCTTTTTTCCACTTCCCATTTTGGCTGATAAACGATTTAATATAATATGGTGAGAAATTCCAAATGCTAAATCGTATTTTTTGTCTTAAATTATGTCTGATTGAACTGAATGTAATATAGGTAATTATTAATTTATTGATAATTTTACAATTAAATACTTGAACTTTTTGCACACTACTTGCACATTACTCTGAGCTATTGAATGTTGAGATCCAAGTAAGTACCGCATTTTTTTGGTACGAGTATTAAAAGTATTATTGAAATCACACAAATATTGTGCAACCTACAATGTTGAGTTATTAATCGTTTTAGTAATGAAAAAATATTTATTTTATATAATTTGGTGATAGCATGTTACAAATTCAATTAATAGAATTTAAATTAAGTGAAAGGCTCCTATAAGATAATAAAGCTCAATAAGCTCCTTCCGGATACTAAAATACTGCAAATTGAGATCAGTTTGGCCTGCAGTATTTTCTTTATTAACCCATATTGTCAAAAACATTCCCGCATATTATGCCAACAAAAACACCTGTAACTTTACACTTAGAAATTTCCAAATTCCAAAAAACAAATATCCATCTTTATAATTGAACTTATGCTGAAAACATAATCAGGAGTGTCATTATTTGTACTGTTTTTCATCTATTGCCAGGCTATTGAACCCTAGAGAATCTCATTTTTAGGAGTCTATGCTTCTGAGAATTTAAGAATCTCCTTCTGACGAATGTTATTCATCTTCGACATACATTATCCAAATAGTATTTGTTTTCCATGTTAAGATGCCGTCGCTATATTTTTACCCAATATAAAAATGTGTAAAATGTAAATTTTTACCCATTATCGCCCTACAAATGCAAGTTTCTGTGAATTGTGTATTAATGACATTTCCATTTTAAGAATATTTTTTATCATATGTTTATATCATACTCAATATTGCATGTATGTGTGTATTATTTATCCTAATTTATTTGTATAATTCAAAGTAATTCATAATATTAATCATGTAATTTATTTATTATTATACAGAAGGAGGCAGTATCACTTCCTTAAAAAAAATCATAACCTATCGCATGAATCTTTCTTTGAAAATTTTTTGTTGTTTTTTTCATGATGTAGACACAAACCTAATTTTTGTACTTAGTTATAAAATCAGTTGGGTGATTCTTCAAAAGTCAGGCATAATCTTCACTTACTGTGTAAACTGTTTTGAGGTATCACTTCTCAGAGTGCCTCATAATCTCAGAGTGCATCTTAATCAGGGGCGATTTAAAGTTGCCGGCCCACTCTCTCGGTTTGACCCATTGTAATTTTTTCCTAGGGATTTTTTAAAATCCATTGTTTATGTGAGCCGTCTAAGGTACAATATTTGAAGTCAATATCCAGGAAGAAACTGTGAACCTATTGCCTATATGCAGGAAGAAGTCATGACAAACACCGGAAATCGGTCTTCAAAGCTAGGCAACATAACTTTAGATACGTTGCCTACATTATAAAAAAAAACTAATAACAATTTTTTGATTCAAAAAAGGAATTTTTGTTGCCGCACTCCGTATAATTCAATATGAAGCTTATTTCACAATGAACGGATAATAATAAAAATTAAGGAAAGTATTGCACAGCTAAAAATAATGAAAAAAGTAAATAAAATAATCAAAATATGGATTCACAATCGCTTTGTTACAGAAACAAAGATAGCAAAAGATTCCATCTATCTTCATAAATTAATACATAATGATAAAATTTGGAGTGCCCGGGAAAATACAAAACTAGTCTTCAGCTGGTAATTTATAAAATTTTCCAGGTTAGGTTACATTTGCATAAGAAAATTACCAGCGTAATCTAAAATTTGGTTAGCTGACTGGTAATCTGCGAATTTTTACTGAAATAAAACTACTAATAGAATTAATAATACGGGTAACAACAGTTTCTTCTGTATTACAACACTGATTACTGTGGACTGGTTAGATGGATATTTCAGACATGTATAATGTACTAGTTTTACTAGTCCATTCATGCAATAGGCACCAGGTTTTAAAACAGGAAGGTTTTACTAGCGTCAAAGACACAGTCATATGCGTTGGGCAATGGCCTAATCATCCTTGCTATCTGGCTTATCTGAATCTATATATGACTTATATGGGTAACACTGGACTATCAGAGCAGCGGGTCCTGAAATAAGCTGAAAAATAGGATAAAACATAGTAATAATATTTCGCACAGTTGCTTCCAACTTGGAAACATCAAAGGGTTTCATCCAATAACTGTATACATTGTTCTCATTTGGCTAATTTTATACTTCAATTTCGTGTTCAAAATTGAAATCATAAACAACATTGTTTTGTTCAGATTCTTTTTGCATATTGTACACATTTAAAAACTAAAAAAATACTGTAGCTACAGACTTGAACATGGTTTATTCGTGCTCATTTTCATAAAATCATTTGTAATTCATAATCGCAAATGAAGGAAAATTTCAGAATCTGTGAATTTCTAGGGGTAGCTGGAATGTTCCGCTATCGTGCCATCTCTATTTCTGTAATAAGGTTTTTGCGTACATAAGCTTATGTGAACCTTTTTTCTATTTCAGGTTCATAATCAGATCCTGAACTATAATGCGTTCCTGTTGAAACATTATAAATAGATATTTTATTCTAATAAACATTATCATCATGATTATAATTATAAATATTAATAAACATAGGTCGTAGATCTATAAATTTTACCAAAGCATGCAAATCGATTGATAAGGTTTTATGAACCTATTGATTTTACTATATGTTGGAATTTGTCTTGAATGTTGGTTAACTAGATAGAGATGAGATTATGCATTTATTATAATTATATTTAATTGTCACTAGTCATATAGTTTCTCTAGTATTGAATCAATTATTTGGATATTTTTATTCGTACTTCTAATATTGTAATTTCTAGTGATTGTTCGGTTTAGTTTATTTCATTGATTTAAATAATATTTTGTTATTTTTTGCTTTCATTGAAGCCTGGCATATCTGCAGTCAATATCTTCCATCTCACTCTGGTTTCTATTTTCCTTTCTGTCCATGATTTTTGTGTAGGTTATGTTTTAGAATCTACCTATAATGCATCTATCAATTAGTTTTAATGGCTTCATAGCAGCATACCATAGTGTAGGTGGAGTTGGTGCTATTTCAGGGCAGTTATGGATAGTGTGATCCTAATTCTCTAGTGTGTGCCCATAAACCCCCCCCCCCCCCCCCCAAAAAAAATTACATTCTCTAATCTCGGTGTGATTATAATTGAGACTCCAGGAGGGCAGCTTATTATTAGTTGGCCTGTACCCAATAGGATGATTCCATAGGCTCTGGATTCATGAATCTCGTAAATCCATGATATAAGGACAGACCAACAGCTCTAGCAATGTTACCATTAGTTCAGTTTGAGAACTTTTAACTTCGCCTGACAATTTATTTGCTAATTATTACAATTTTTATCTTAAAGACCTGGGCACAGAAACCAGGCAGCTTTATTTTTTGGAAGCTTCTGATTTAGGAATTTTTATCCATATTTTTGTAAAAGTCTACTATAATTTGTTTTGAAAAGTGTGTTCATTCAACTCTTGCTAACTCCATTAATCATTGTGTCATTCATCAATAATTCATCGATGATTTTCATTTCTATGTAAGATTTTTATCAGTGTTCCGACGTGCTGTATTTTCAAAAGGATTCCTCATAATTGAAATTATCTATTTTATATGTAGTATTGGTAGCTAGAATATAGATTATTTTATTGTGATTATTTTAATAAGATTAAATCATGATTACATTTCCTATGTAGTGTTTTTATAACCTTTCTATATCATAAGAAAAACAATTTTCATCAGATGATTTAGCATACTATAATTTTATTGACATCGAGAGTATTATAAATAGTTCTACCCATTTCATTGTTATATTTTATCCAAAACATTTTATTTGGAAATAAAATGTTCAGAGAAATTAAATACCCTGGTACAAAAATAGGCAGCTTCATTTTTGGGGAGTTTCTGATTTGGGACTCTTTTCCACTTTTTTAAAAATATATCATGATATTTTTTCTCTCACATTTTTGTGAATATATCATGTGAAAGTACAGAGAAATCAAATACCCTGGTACAAAAACCAGACAGCTTCATTTTTGGGAGTTTCTGATTTGGGAATTTCTTGTCCACTTTTTGGTGAATATATGATTGTATATTAGTTGAATAAATAAATAAACCTGTTAAGGAGTAATAGCATCTAAAATTATCTGGATGGAAACCCTATTAATGTGAAACTTTTAATGTTTAGTTGAAGGAAATTCTTTTTAAATATTTTAAATATAAATAATTTTCAGGAAATGAACTATTATTAAAAAAAAAATTACTAAAGCTGTCAGTGCGCTTCTTCCATTCATTGTTGATTGGAAATTGTTATTGGTCATTCGTCAAAACAAAGTTTCCGGTTGATCACGCATTCACTTTAAACAAGTTTAACTTGAGCTTATTGAGCTGGATTACTGGTAAAATTCGTTGCCAACAAATTTTCTCAATGTCTCAACTTCCTAGATAGAACGTAAGAATTTTATGTTGTTGAAATTTTAATTCTTGATGGAAAGCTCATAGAAAGTGATAAAAATATATTGTGATCATTGATCTATCTCACAATAAAAATTAAGATTAATTCATAATTATTCCAATTTCTTGATTGTTTTATCATATAGAAAATTGAAGAATTCACAACCTCAAAACATGTGGAGATTCAGTCTCCCAGATTGGCTTCAACAACTGTCATCCTCTATAAACAAAGAAGAAATCTGAAATTTCTTTAAGTCGTTATCACTTTAAATAAATATAAATAAATACATAGAAATTACAAGAAACCATGAATGAATCCAAAGAAAATCTATTAAATCCAAAATTATTATATTATTGTACAGAATATTGTTTTATTCTTCTCTTTTAACTAAGACTAGTTGATCTTAAATCTAGTTCTATTGAATTGATTCATATATCAATCTGCTATGTTTGATCAGGAAGTATTTCTCTGCATTAAATTATCTTACAACTTCAATAATACAATACAATAATTAAATTATCTTAACAACTTCAATAATACAATACAAATAAATTGCTGTAATTGAAACACTCTAATAGAATAAAAACATCTCCATTAGGGACTAGTTTTGTAAGCTTTAGATTTTTTACTTCATACATTGTTTTTAGGGTTCCAAATACATTCCAACACATTCCAAAATACTTCCAATCATAATTTTATCACTTTTTTAGTTAGATGTGTTATGATAGGTAAGGTGCGGGTATCGAAAATGTTTCATAGGTAAATATAATAGATATATTTATCTGTAGTAAACTACAGATATATTAGCAACGATGGCTGCCATTTTCAATGGAATTCAATCAATCAATCAATCAATTTTATTACATAAAAAGACATTACAAAATGGTCCCACTAAACCTGAAAAAGGTTTTACAGCAGGTGCCTATAATAAAATAAAACACAATAATAAAATGAATGCTTACAATAAATTAAACAATGAAAAGAACTGAAAGAAAACTTTTTACAAGTTTCAAAATGCACTTCAAGGTAATTGGAAGGGGAGTAATAGGGTTGAAAAATGTTAAAAAATGTTAAAAAGGAAAAGGTTAAAGGGAGAGAAAAAAAAGAATAAAGATAAAGGTCTACTATAGATTGAAAGTTAAAATTAAAAATAAAAGAATATGGAATATTTTTGGTTCCCTCGTTAGGGTCTGTTAAATGAAGATGGAAATACCATGAAAATACCTTTATTTTACTTATTTAAATGAAAAGATTTTTCAAAATGTTCAGAATATTTTTCTTTTTTATCTCTTGTTGTATTACTCTTACCAGCACAACTTGGCCAATCGTTTGAAACAGCTTTATTTAAAGACGGCAAGTTACTGCCTTAGTGCAAGCTGCCTCCCGCCTTAGCACAGCAGTGAAAGCTGAGCATGTATCACATGCCGAAGGGACAACACGGACACCACAGCGTAGACTACATGGAAGCCTATAGCGTATTCCGCTGCAGCCTCCGCCTCCATAAATCTTTCTCTCCAAAATGGCGGCCAGCTTAAAATACAGTGGAATATACAACGAAAAGGCTGCGATAGATAGAGAAATGAAGCGCTGGTTGGGGGTGGGGGGAGGGAGTGGGAAGGATGCTGGAAAGCGGGAAATTCGTATCACCCCTGAGAGTCAGGGCGGGGGGTGGGGAGGGTGACAAGTGCGACTCCCCCGCAGTCGCAGGCAATCCGCAGAGCGTTTCTACGTCTGCGTTTCTCATTGGTCTACTTCCCCCTTCACTCCCCCCCCCCCCCCCACTTATCAAAACCCGTGACCCGATGCCGCTTTTCCCTTTGTCACCCCCCACCCACCCCCTGACCCACAAGAGACAAAGAGAATGCCTCCTTGGAGTTGGCTCAGAAAACGAACGAAGAAATCCCCCCTGGTTCCCCCTCAAACTATCCCTTCTTCATTTCAGGGCTTCATTCTTGGTCCCTGTGCAAATCTTAACTCTGCTGCTTTCGTTATAGCCGCCATTTTCTTTTTCTCAATGATACATTTGAATCGTGTTTATATTGTGCCAACATTACTTTATATGGTAACAGTACGTATAATATATGACCATACATACCATGTATGACTGTACCGTATATATGACTATACCATAAATGACCGTACACGTTCTTAAATGCGTTAACACCATGCATTTGAATGAGACAAAAGAGACAAAGAGAATGCCTCCTTGGAGGCATTATATGATACTCATAATTAAATTTTTCAAAGATTGTTAGCCTTGCTTCCCCCTCCTAGCTTCTGGATATTGAGTAAAAAAGATTGAAGCCCATTAAAAAAAATCGTTAGCTGATCCTGGGTATGCTTCCCATGGATCTTGCAATCCCCCTCCCCACCATTGAACATGAAATGATATAATATGATACATTTAATTAATGATATAATTCTTTTACAAAAATAAAACAAAACGTAGCGTTTTGCCAAAATACATATTTGTGTCAAAAGTACAAAACATAACAATTATAGAAATAAGAACACTGTGGAATATAGGTAGGTATAGTCTATTCTTAACTCTAATGGATATAGTCAAAACAATTCAAATTTTTTTTGTATTTTATATTGTTTGTAATTATGTAATTATTTGATTGATTTCAGTCATAACGCGATAATGCAAACGAAACTTGATGGTAGCCTTATTGAAGTTGGTGGGCCATGTGCTGGACGACGAGAAGACTATCAGAGAAGATTGAGATATCTCGATTTTCTTTCTCTGTGATGTAATATATTTTATCTACGACCATGTCATAATGTATACATTACAGTTTCACAATTGATTCCAAAACAGCTGTCTTTTCGAAATGCTTTTTGAGACCCGTTGCATAAAGAGCTCATTATAGTACAGGTTCTACATTATAACACGGGTTCTGGACCAATCAGAAGCATTTTTGATGGAATCAATATCGTAATTCAATATTGTGAAACTATCAGCTGATTTCATCAAACTGCTACACCAGCTACTTTAACCTAACAATCTACTATAACTTCTCATATTTGAGATGAGAGGTTAGGTATCTCTGAACGGCCACAGGTAAAATGAAATTGTTTTTTTATTAAATGTAGGCTATACTAGTGGTCGTAGATAAAATAGTGTATGCAACGATTTTATTTGGCCATTAATGCACTCGTGAGATATTTATAACACTCGCATTCGCTCGTGTTATAACTTACATCTAACTCGTGCCTTAATAAGGGTCAAAATAAAATCGTTGCATAAACTACTATTATATATACTGCAGTACAAGGCTTTACAATTAAATATCTGAAACCATGAGATGTTAGCGAGTGTGGAACCGCGAAGAGTTGGACTACAACTGACAATAATATTCTGAGCATAATAGACTTTTATCATCTGTGCTTGGACGGGTGGTGGAAAGATAGTCATCTCTCTTATCTGTGAACAATATCCTTTCTCTCTTGCACAAACCATCTGTCCCATTTTTATTCTCGCCTTACATACTCACCGGAACAGTATGTAGAAGCCTGAAGGGGGGATGCATATGTTGACCGGGGGCGTCATTGGTCTTTCGGGGTACCAATCTTGGGCGGGGGGGGGGGGGGTTCAGGTATGGGGTGAGCAAGTTGTGTGCCATTTGACTTGAATAAAAGTATTGTGCGCTCTGTCCAACCTCTCTCCAGCTGAAATCGATACCTAGTGAGCGTTTCCACTCTTCCTCTGAGTCCTGTTCCCTATTCATTCAAGCACTTAGCTGTTAACTCTTTCTATTGGTATGAGCAAACATAGTTCTTATTAATTATAGACATTTATTTATAAGAGGAACTTATATAAAAATACATATAAAATTGGTTTCTCATTTCTTCTCCTTATTCTTTCTCAAATTCAACTACATTAGTACTGTCCTCTGAACTTATATTTTTGTTCAGTGCATCCATTTCTAAGAATAGGTTTGTAGGTGATATAAAAGTTTTCTTAGATATCTCCATATATTGCGTATGTCTCTTGGAAATTATGCTTGCGAATGTGCATCATACATAATATAGCCTACACATGTCACCTAGTAACTTAACTTTAAAAACTTGCGCTTAATTAACTGAACATATCTGATAATATAGATTTTCAGGTAGGCTCTAATAAATGTAAAGAAACCCACATGGTGACTAGCGACCGG
Organism: Conomelus anceps; assembly: GCA_948455865.1. NCBI lineage: Eukaryota > Metazoa > Arthropoda > Insecta > Hemiptera > Delphacidae > Conomelus > Conomelus anceps. Next base: position 57,948,343 of record OX418220.1, read on the forward strand.
TAAAATCGGGAAAGCCAGGAAAAGTCATGGAATTTAAAAAAAAAAAGGGGGAAAACTTCGTAGTAATTATATACCTAATAATAATTATAGAAACCCTCACATGAAATGCTCGAATATCAAACTTGAAATGCTTTTTTAGATGGACAACCAGACAAATAAGCTATAGGTATGCTAAAAAACATAATTTTTTTTATTATTCGCTAAGGTCTTTTTGTTATTCATCTATATAAAAGCCAAATACCCCTGATTCGCTGACTCATTCATCAGCGTTCTTCGAAAACCACATGGCTAATTAAGTTGAAATTTGGTACACATTTCGTTGGGGCTCTAGATGCATGCTAAGAAAGAATTTTGAAAAATTCCAAAAATACGGCTAAAAGTGAAAATTTAAAAATTAGATATAAGAAATATGGAGTTGTGAATTGAATAACTGTGCCCGTATACATGACTACAGATGATCAAAAAACAAAAGTGCTGGATCGATTGACGATTTTATACGAATTTTAAACCACCACCTAGGGTCCAGGAAGGACTCTACCCCCTGGCTAGACGGTTAAGGCGCGCGAAGCGAGCTTGCCGGCTAGTTCCTTATATTGGCCAGGGAAAATTTTATTAAAGATCAGGGAAAAGTCAGGGAATTTTTGTAGCTTACTTTGCTAGTCACCCTGAACCCATGGCATCACAGTAAGTTTACTGGTTAACCTATTGGATACTTTTTTTTGGAGGATGAAGCCCACATAGGTCTAAGACCTGTGCGTGGGTAATGAATTGGATGATTGATGAGTTGGACCTACAGTTTTAGGTGCGTTCCGAACCACCGGGAAGTGATTTTACAACAGAGAACAGTCTTTTTTGCAGGTCAATCCAATCGGTCACCGTTACAAAGATGGCCCATGTGCTTTGTAGCTTATCTCTGATTGAACAGATACGTACTACGGCACTCGGCTATCACTTCCCTGACTACTTTGTAATCCAATTACAAAGTAATTGGTATTAGTATTTCGTAATTTGTTAAAATGTTTTTACTTGAATAAAAAAGTAATCTTATTTTATTTTCTATTGTTAGTGGAGTGATACTTTTCAATATTCTACTCTTTTTTTATAGTAGCTTTCTGTCTTAAAATTTTCAAAGAGCAAGAGCTCTTTGCTCAGAGAAAGATTAAAATTTTTATCATTATTTAGTCTTTATGAAAAACCGTTTTCTCTGAGTACTGACGTCAAGAATTTTCTTTTTCATTTGTGTTACGGATGAAATAAATGTCAGTAAATGTTATCTCATGGCCAAACTTCGTTTATTTTTATAAAAATTCCCATTTATTTTTTCAGTAGCCTACTTTTTTATCGATATTTTATTCTTCAGTAACAATTTTATAAAAGAGTGACTATCTCATGATTACCACTTCAATTGTTAGCAAAGAGAACTATTTCTCAGCTAGATCACTTTGTGGAACGTGTAGAGAATAATATTGTTTTCAAACGTGGCTACTGAAATCATCAAACTTTGCAAAGACGAATAACCGACCGTGAGATGAGAGATCTTGGGAAGTATTATTCGATGTTGGAAGTCGATATTTCGGTGGAAACTTTCGGGATGCGAAGAGCGAAACGAAAGGAAAGGAATGGAGGATTGACGTGGGATCAACGGTAGCGTTTGGTGTGAGGGGGGAGGGGGGTTGGCTTAAGGAATGGGTGGAAAGAGGACAGGAAGAAAGACATGTCGAGATGTGGATGTGCGCAGGAATGTTAGGTGATGTGTGTGTAGTGGGATTGTAGGGGGTGCTATAGTAGTGAGAGTTCTTGTTTGGGAGTCGCAACCGCTTTATGTGTGTATGTGTGTGCATTGTGAAGTAAGAGAGGAATTACAGTAAGAAAAAAGTGAGAGAGAATTACCGTTGTGGGTCTGCTTGTTGGGTGGGGGCAGGAGAAGGGGGTGCTCAGTTGTGTAATGCAAGATGGCGTTGCAGATAGGAAGCAGAGCACGAGAGAGTTGGGAGTTTAAGGTGCGTAGTGGCATACCGGGGGCCGGGGTTCACGAACGGCGGAGAGTAGGTAAGAAAGAGGCGGCAGAAGTAGAAGCTGAATAGCGAGTCGGAGGCGGCAGAGTTGGAGCTAGTGAAATCAATGGTGAGGACAGAGGCACCCCCAACCGCCCCCACCCACACCCTGCCCCCCGCTTTGGCCAGGACGATCGATGCAGGGAACTGCCAAGCCCCGGGAACTGCCCCCCGGTACCCTATCAGTGGGTCTGCCGTTGGGGGGCGCTCTGCCTCCACCGTTCCAAGACTTCTCTTCAACCGCGTTCTGCAAGATTCTATTACACACGCGTTCTCAACCTCTCCCCTCCCCCCTTCGCCACTCACACAAACAGAAACTCAAAATCGTTTCACCGCGCCACTTTTATCAACCGAGCAAAAATAAAAGGGAAGTAAAGTAAAGTAAAGTAAAGTAAAGTAAAAACTTATAACTTTTTTCTTCGCTCGATGTGCTACCCCGTCCCTTTTCAAACTAATCGAAAGTTGATAGTGGAAATTCCACTGTTGTTTATATACGTTGTTCTTACGCGCACAATTACACAACTTCTATCTTGAAATACAATCAAAATTTATTAAATCAAATATGATACTTTAACTCACATATGATAGGCTTAAGATTATTGTATTTTTTTATATTGTAATGGTAATCACCCTCAAACTCATACCTTAAGTCAGTGTACTGTGGGTCGTCTGACGATGCTCTAGACAACAGAGCGAAACGGCCGTCACGCCATAACGTGAGTTAATTTCCATTCAAAAGTTGTTTTATTAAGTTTATATTACATATTAGTGGAAACAAGATGGATCTTCAACATCATAATTTATTATATTATAAGTCTATTGAGAAATGTATTGTCTACTTGTGTCTATAGGCCGATTCACCTTTAGAATTCAGTATTGTTTAAATGGAGAGCATTGTTGCCAAGTGTATGTGCTATCGCTAAACAGAGCAATAGACACATACTTTGAATGTTGGGACTGTACTCCAGCCGTCTCGAGTAGGCTTCGATTATAAGTAACAATTAGTCACGTCCGGCTCGGTTCCACTGGAAGTTAACATCAAATTTTGTGTTTTCCCTTTTCTTGGTGTCATTATACATGAATTGTTGTTGGAATGAGAATAAATAATATTCCTGGATTTCTTGTTCCATGACGAACTGCGTTGTTAATATTAACTTTTCATGTGAAATTTAACGACTTGCAGTCAAATATTTGTTATGAATAAGTCAGGTCCATGCTACACAGACTCAACAACACAATTGAAAAAAGAAAATGGATAAAAGTACTGGCAATAATTACTGTGTCAGTACAGTTTTGTAAATGCTTAAAATGCAATAAATTGTTAAAACAATGACAGATACCCTAATACACAGCACCTCCAATCATCCACCACAACACAAACACTCAGCATTCAGGTCAATGCTACACAGACTCAACAACACACCGCTATCCACCGACAATTACCAAACTGAACTAAATACAATAAAATACCTAGCACAAGAAAACGGCTACAAACACTACCTAATTGACAAACTCAATCATAAAATAAGAAACAAAAAACAAAACACCAACACCACTGACAAAAAATACATCACAATGACATACATTAATCCACAATCAAACAGACTAGCAAAAATCTTCAAAAAAGCCGGCCACACCATCTCATTCAGAACAAAAAACAAAATAAAAAATGCACTTACACTCAAAACCACACTGAACACAAACAAATACGATCTCCCAGGGATCTACAAACTAAACTGCTCTAATTGTAACAAATTCTACATAGGACAAACAGGCCGCACATTCAAACAACGTTACAAGGAACACTTTCAAGCCCTCACATCCAAAGCTGAATCGAATTTTGCCGACCATATCATTCAAACTGGACACACTTTCACTGACATCAGTACCAACCTACACATTCTACACATAAAATCTAAAGGACACGAACTCAACACCTTGGAACAATTTGAAATATACAAACACACCACACACAATAAACAAAACATTCTCAATGAACAACTAAATTTTAAATCTCACAAACTTTTTGATCACATTTTACAAAAACCACAACACTTCTAACCAAAAAACTGACATGATGATCTAGGAACCCACGCCTCTGAAGATGGATCTCATAGATTCGAAAGCGCTCGGCCTACAGATTAAGTGAGTTATACTTATTCATAACAAATATTTGACTGCAAGTCGTTAAATTTCACATGAAAAGTTAAAATAAATAATAATTGAATTGAATTGAAATCATAATTACGAGTTAGTTCTATCCTGAAATCATGTCGAAATTAAAGTCAAATCATCTATTAAATCAAATTACAATTATAATAGTCTTCAAGTGTAATCAGTATAACATATTTTCTTTTAAAAAGTTTATTCGAAATAATAGGAACCCCACTATGAATCTAAGTGGGCCAATTGTACGATAGTTCTCGCTGTAATCCACAAAATGTATAAAATAGTGAATAGTAGTTTACAATAGTAGTAAACAAAATTTTTGTTTACAGTGTTTCAGCAGGAATCTGCCAAACTGGGAAAAGTATATGTAAATATAGGTCCTGAAACGCTTCGTTTCAGAAATAAAGGTGGCTGTAGTTGACAGCTATCCCTATCAGCTTAGCCAATAAAAATCTCTAGGGACTTGGGTTTTTAGAGTTTCAGGCGATTAATTAGATGTGAATGAAGCTGGAAAATCTAATAAAACAGGTTAGAAGTCTGTAAATAACAGGTTTTTTCAAGTTTGAAGTGGCTTAACTTGGTCTATTGTTAATAAGCCTATAGTTTTTCCAACCCAACTTGTAGGAATAGGAAATCTAATTCTGGAATTAAAATGTTGAATCAGTTGATAGCATGATATGTATCCAAAGCTAATAAATCCGGGTTCTATTGGATCAAAACACAGAACACTAGCAAGTTGAAAGCAACTGTGCAAAATCAGTGTGTTGCGAGCAATAAACCTCGATTTAATGTACTTTAGTTGTGTTTTCGGTTTTTGTGAAGTTCAAAATTTTCATCTTAGAATTAAATTATCCACAATTTTCTTTCGAAAAACTTATTAGTTTGTTGACAACTATCCAAGTTTAATGAATAATAAGAAAGTTACTAAGAAAGTTATCCAAGTTTACTCAATTAAAAATAAAAAACGTGTTTTATGGTAACTCTTACATACTGCCTGGAATATCTCAATAATTATGGCATTAACAGACTTTTAGCATGTTTTATTCGATTTTCAGCTTTTTTACATAAAATATGTGCAATTGAACACCTAAATGAAGGCTCTAGAGGCTTCTGAATAAATAAAATGATATGGATAGCGGCCAACTTCAGCCATATTTTTTCTGTAACAAAGCCTTTTCATGCATATGGTTTTATGGTTGACCGTCATGAGTAAAATTGAAAAAGTTACTTTATGTTGGGTTTTATAGTATAAATATAATATCCTATAATATATAAAATATCCTATAATATATAAATATAATATCCTAGAAATTGAAAAAGTTACTTAATCTTGAGTTTTATAGTATAAATATAATAACTTTCTTTGTAATAGCGAAGGTGATATTGTGGAAGGTATCCATAATGAATAATAAGACGAAATTGTTACAACCACATTTATTAAAACTTCGAGAAACTAGTTTCGGTTGTTACACCATTATCAATCTCAATCAAACTGTTTGATTGAGATTGATAATGGTGTAACAACCGAAACTAGTTTCTCGAAGTTTTAATAAATGTGGTTGTGACAATTTCGTCTTATTATTCATTATAAATATAATAGCCTATAATATCCCTGAAGTAGTCTATACAAGTAGTCTTGGAGCCATCACTGGATTAAAACTTGAATGAGTGGATCTGGAAAATTTACTGATTAGGCTACCATCTATGTATTTCATTGTTCACATCTGAAGAAACAATAGTCATGATAATCGTTTAGAAGATCTTTTCATAAACGAAGACTATATACACATTTTGTCAATCAGCAAATTGCCGTTTTGATATCTTTGAATTTTCATTTTTTACTGTTGATTTTGTAGTGGAAATGCAGTGCAGCATGATGAGCTACAATAGCTTATAGCCTAAACCTTATGTAATAGCTGTTATAGATCACTCGCTATTCCTGTGAATTCAGAGAATACACTGACTACACTTCCATTTGTATAATTTTTTCTGCACATAATTTGTTTTATTCCTTTAGAAGGAAAAAATACTTGTCTGTTTACTGATTGAGAAAGAGACTCCATTATTTTTTTTTTAGGAAATTGCAGCTATTTGAAAATTGTAAACCTTGTAAGTTCTAGATTTATATTGTTACGGGTTCTAATAGCTAAAATAAGGCTGGCAAACACTAAAGTTCACACTTGCACTTTATTTACACAAATTAGTCTATTTACACAAATTAGTCTATTTACACAAATTAGTCTATTTACACAAATTAGTCTATTTACACAAATTAATGGTAAGTTCAATTAATAAATAAAAAACAGATCAACAAATGACAAGCTAATACTTATTTTCAGTAATTATTTACAAGATTTAATGGATAATTTATTGCAGGCTGATCAATAACAAAAGAAACTAGGGTCCAATAAACTGTACAATAATGTAGAAAGAAATGATAACAAGAGCCACTAATCACTTACAAAACACAGTCCAACTCGTTATTTGATAGTCCCAAATAATATAACTCAACACAACGTCTTTAAACTATTAGTAAGCTGCATAAACATTAAACACTTGTCTCTGCACTTGACACTGTCTAAAGACTGAATAAAGCACTGTTTGTTCCACTGGCACTGGATTGTTTCTCTCACGAGATCTGTAATACAATCTGTCACACAGGTTTATAAACATAACTGTCACACAAGCTTTTGTAAAACTCAACTCAATGGTTCACGTGAGCTCCTTTATATACGAGATAGTTGTCATAATTCCAAGAGCTGGAATCACCAGACGTTTCGAGAAGGCCAAGGAACATGATTTCGATTGTTCAAGAAGTCTGAAGAAATCACGAGAAGTCTCGAGAAATCAATTGAGTGAGAGAGTTGCAGACTTGAAGAATAAGTGTGACGACATGTGAAGAGCAAGAGAATGAAGATTGGATGAAGATCGGTCGAAGTCACGTCCAACCATGAAAACAATAGAATGATATAAATAGAACAAGTGCGTGAATAATTGCTTGTTTGCTTTCGTAACAATATTCAGCTAATTAAAACCTTCTTTCTAAATTTTACCAAGTGATTGGGTCATACGAAATAACGAAATACTCCCACAACATAGAAAGAAGAAATGCTAATATTTTCCTAGAGAACGATAAACAATGGAATTGGAAGCCTGTTTAATCAGTCGGTCAGCAAAAAAGACTGTTCTCTGCTGTAAAATCACTTCCTGCTGGTTCGGAACCCACCTAAAACAATACTGTAGGTCCAACTCATAAAAAATTAATAGTATTAATGATCGCTAATACTAATACTCAATATTGGAAATAATGTTTTTATAATAGTGATAGCCAGTTTTATCATCTATAAACCCTGTTAGTTCCAATAAAACTGACTAAATGTTTCCAGAATTGTTATTTCCTCTATCCTATTTAAATAAAGATCTTATCTTGAATCGGTTGAAAAAATTGTGGATAAATTCCATAAAAATGATGATAAATTCCATATTCTTGTTCATCACGATACCTGAAATAAAGTTTATTCCAAATTGGAACTTCAATAAACAATGTATACTTCATTGGAAATGCAATGGTGGCTTTGAAAAGTTGATTGCTATCAATTTCAAGATTGAATTAAGTGCTATTATATTATCATTTATGATGCTGATACTTTTGATTTTCCTTACCTTCAAATAGTATTTTCATACCACAGTGTTTTGTGGCAAATAGAAAGTTGGTTGATGTGCTTTAATGACGGTGGAATAAATCTATCAACTTAGAATTGAGATTAACTTGTTAACGAACGAGCTTAAAACTTTCTTAAACTCATATTATTTTGTCATAAACTTTTCCCTCTAGGAAGGCGAACTCAGAAAGTTTGTAATTCCTTAGTCAGCTGATTGCAATCGATAATCCTGGATATTTATTATCAGGAAGGTTGATTTGATTCAATTTTATCAATCTTGAATCATGAATATAATGTACTATAACGTTCAATAAATAAAAAGGTATGCTACGTATAAATAAACACAAAAAATTAGTCTTTTATTGATTGATTTTATTGCGGTGGGAACTTATTAAAAATACCCGAACCCTTCACATCTGGCAACCAAGAATCCTCTTGGAATCCATCTTTGAATCCTCTTCATGATTCAAATAGTTCATGATAAGAAGAGTCCAAAAAGCCTGGAACAAAAATGTTTAGGGTCCTCTAAAAGCGTAATAAAAATGGCCATCAAAATTTCATGACACGGTTCTATATTTCCCTGTTTAACTTGGGTTTGTAGTTCTATATTGATCTGTATTATTAATGATTACCAATGAAGAGAAAATTCTCTTTCCAACGATGTATATGTCATTATCATTCAAGTTCATAATTTTAGATTTTTTTCATATTTCTAAAAAAATTGAAGTTCTTTTATTTTTTAAACATTTTGCTGAGTAACTTGAAAACTGTCATATATAGCTGGAAACAAGTACCTTATTGTTTTGTTTATCACAAAATTACATTTAAAATGGCATGTATATCGTAGTGCAGAAAAAATTCAAAAACACATTTTTAAGCTTTATTAATTTTTGTTATGATCGAATTTAAATTGAAATAGTATATTGATATTTCTAATAGTGAAATAGTACTAATTAATGGAGCTCAAGGAGAATAATGGCTAGTATTTTATTGAACAACATTGTGTCCTCCTCTATGATAGTTGCAACACTTGCATCTATTAAGCATCTATTGTGAAGAACACAACACTCATTGATATTGTGATTAGAATAATAATTTATACTGTGGTTGAGGGAGAGTTAAGGAGAGGAAGTAAAAATTATCCAATTGATTTAATTAATATGAATATAATAAACATTTTTGCTGAATATTGCATCAAATCCATGACAAATTGGGCGATAATAAAGTATTTGAATGTTCGTGGTAACAAGAATATTAAAAATTGATTCCAAGAAAATTAATCAAAAGAACAAAACAAATTTTCAAAAATTGAGCCTACTAAGATTTCTAGTTTGATTCAAAATGATGAAATATAGAAAGTAAATTAATGGAAGAAAACTTATTAGACCTCAGTAGACATTCTTGTAAACATGTAGCATAAAACTTTAGTACTTTTACTAAAATTTATTTTAAAAATATATGTAATTTTGTTGATTAATTAAATGATTGATTTGATTGATCAATGTAGATTTGTTTTCCATTAGAATAACTTTGAACGTCTATTTCAATAAGAAATAACTTATATATTACTAGTATAATTATATTAAAGAAAATCAATATGGTTTGATAATTGAAAGACATAATATAATTGCTCATATACGAGCAATTCATATCGTAATATACCTGAAAAAACTAAAATAATTTGGTACCTGAGTTGTTCAGTGATCTACCAGAGAATTTTCCCAGTTTTAAAATATAATATTAGATAATAAAAAGATATGAAGCTTAATTTGCTCATAATAATATAGCAATCTAATATTAAAACTGACACTGTATTTCACTTTTAAATAATGTTTTACTCATATACAGTATATTGGAGATGCTTGAGGAATGCATTTCACTTCTGAAAAGAAGCTTCGTCAGCCTGCCACCAGGGGTCATGCTTTGGTGAGGTTAGGATGAGCAGCCCATCCTAACCTTAACAAAGCATGACCCCTGGTGGCAGGCTGACGAAGCTTCTTTTCAGAAGTGAAATGCATTCCTCAAGCATCTCCAATACATGTGAGTAAAACATTATTTAAAAGTGAAATACAGTGTCAGTTTTAATATTAGATTGTTCATTGAGTATTTCGTCATGGAAAACATCACAGATAATAATATAGCTTAAAATAACAATATACATTTGGTATACCTAAACTGTTAAGTGACCTACCAGTAAACATTTATAATTTAAAAAATGAAATGCCAAGTATGAAGTCACCGTGATCTTTTAAAAATGACTTCATAGAAATTACTATTATTTGAAATAGAAAGACTGTATGTATGCATTTATACAAAAGTATTATGCACGCACATAGTTACTATATAATACGCCCCAAAACAAAGACATTTGCTATTGTAGACCCCAATTAACATATCATAAACCCCCAATATTTTTTTCACTGACATGAACCTCTAGCAAGTCTCCATGGACCCGTGGGTGTCCACATGGACCACTTTGGGAACCACTGAGGTAATATAGAGTGCAGGTTGATTTTAATCCAATTTAAAATTCACACTTGAATTTTAAATTCAGAAATGTTGTGGAACTTCTCCATATTAAAGTGAATGAATAAAACAAATGTTGTCTATTCCACATTAATGATTTTTATTAAAAAAACCAAACTCGAGTTTCAATGCTCATGGCATCATCATCATGCTCAACCACTGACGATGATGCCATGAGCATTGAAACTCGAGTTTGGTTTTAAAAATAATAAAAATCATTAATGTGGAATAGACAATATTTGTTTTATTCGTTTACCTTAATCCAATTTTCTGACCTTCCAACCCTGTTGCACATTACAGAATGGCTCAAAAACACCGAGATTCTGGTCCTGTTTTCAGCTTTCCCCAATTTACGACCAAACTATGCATTGTACGAAATAAACTATCATTAGCTTTCTTACAGTATAATAAATTTCTGGAAGATTGGTACCAGTTTTATCATTCTGCTTCTTATGTCTCGAGTTCCAACTTTTCAAAATACTGAGATATTTTATATAAAAATTGACAACTAGAGGTTTTTACCCGTTTCAATGTTTATTATCTTTTGAATTATTGATCGAACATTCATAATTCAAAATCTCTCGGGGGGGGGGGGGGGAGGAGGGGTAATTTGTTTTCTACATTGTAATACCAATTTTACCTTTTTATCTCAAGTAGTTTCTGCGGTGCAGCTGTTCAATAGCTTTCATGCATACTGAAAAATACCAAAATATAGGCCTACATGTGGATTTCAACCACAACATTTTAAATAATTACATTGGATTTTTCTTGGTTGGAACACTGATTCTGAGCCTCTTGGTAATTAGAATCTCTTCTTTGTCACCTCGAAATTTTTTCAGGGAGGCCCAAAAATGGCCGCTTTATTTTACAAATCTTTATAATAACTTTTTGCTCATGCTCTACCAGAAAACTATCAGACAAATTGAATAATATTGAACAATATTATGTCTGATATCAGGGTCGATTGAGTTGATCGCGTATTGATCACGTATGAACAAAAGCCACGTATTGAAATATGTTATTCATAACTTTCAATAATATCATACAAATACGAATAAAGGGTTATGCGCCATATCATTGCAGAAATAACGTTTCATCCGAAATAATTCGTTGTGCAAAAATACCAAAAGGGAAAACAATGCGCCCGCTACTGCAAAAAACTAATTTTTCTGCAGCTCTTTCAATCCCATCAAAGTAGGGCTTACTTTGTGAAGTGGAAGGCCGCATGAATGTAGCACTTTTAAACCACGGCCAAACACGTTTGGCTTTTGGAAAAAATGCAATGCCGCATTGAAGATCGTTAACATCAAAGCTATAAACATAATGCGGTGAAAAAATAAAAGGAGTCGTTTTCAGAAGCCATCCAGCTTGGATGAATGCATTCACTCTCTGAGCAGCAGCAGACTCACTAACACAAAATACGTCTATAATGATTAAACAAGAGGTCGATTTACATAGTTGGTGAAAGAAATTCAGATCGACTTTGTGTAGTTGAAACCGTGTAAATGTAGGCTATCTATTTTGGACAGAAAATGTGTTTCATTCAAATATGAGTGAAATTATTATTCATAATTCTACCAACATTGTTTAATGTAATCAATAACAAGTCATTGGTTTTCAAAGCGAACTAATGGAATGCTTGTGCATCATATCAGTGGTGTAGCCAGGGGGGGTCCATGGGGCCCAGCCCCCCCCGAAATTTCAGAAATAAAAAATTCTCAAATAACTAATAGATAAGGTATTATAAACTTAAAAAACACTTTTAAATGGAAATTGACTCACGTTATGGCGTGACGGCCGTTTCGCTCTGTTGTCTAGAGCATCATCAGACGACCCACAGTATACTCATGATGATGCTCTAGACAACAGAGCGAAACGGCCGTCACGCCATAACGTGAGTCAATTTCCATTTAAAAGTGTTTTTTAAGTTTATAATACATATTAGTGGAAACAAGATGGATCTTCAACATCATAATAGATAAGGACTTATTAAAGCCGAAGGGTTCTATCTGTTTTGTAATATTATAACGAACAGAATACAAAAACCCTGATTGTGTAATAGAATATAGCTACAGTTATAGTCAGATTAATGCATTGTTCAAATATTTCCTCAAATAGAAACTTGTTAGGTGCGCAAATGGATAATTTTGATTTAAATTGAGCTACGAAATAGAATGTTAGAAAACTGTGACTACCATAATTATTGAAATATTGCATTAAATAAACGCAATTTTTCAAGTTTTAAGTGGGTTAATTTTGTTAATTATTGATGAATCAACTTTTTGAATAAACTCATCTTGTATAAAATTTAGTTTTGAAGTTAAAATTCAGTGTAACGCACTAGCCTAAACCCACCCAAAGTTCATGAAATCGGCATTTTATAAATGAAAACACACAAATAAATGCAAGTTCTATGCAAGCGTAAAAATCAGTGTGCTATGATCAAAAAATTCCGATTTCATGAACTTTGGGTTGGGTGCGTTTCAGGCTAATGACATAAATTATATGAAACTTATAAAAAGGTATGCTTTCTTCATGTATATTTGAGTTGTATTTTTATAAACTTGAAATGCAATTTATTATCATTGTATTAATTTTGAGATTCAGTACATAAGTTAAGTATAGTTAGTTCCAATTCAAGGGTTTTGACTCAAAATAGTCCCAGATATTAGTATATCAAACCATATCATTTAAAACCTGGCCACCTAGGTTCTTGGGTAGTAATTTTTCAAAAATTTATTTTGAACTTTAGAGCCTAACAAGTTGTCTAGATTGGCTTTTTGCACCACTAAATTTAAAAAAAATCCGGACCCTCCTATACCTTAGACCCCCCTTGGTAAGCCCCCCCCCCCCCCCCGAAATCTAATCCTGGCTACGCCACTGGCTCATATAGTTTTGAATTATTAGGAGGATGAGTTGCATTCATATACTGGAAATCTGTTATTTTTTTGCTGAAATCCAACAAACAATACTCTTAGATTATTAAATATCTAGTTGATTAGAGTAGCACACATTGAACATTATCAAGTTTAAAGTACATTACTATTTAATATAATGTTTTTTTTAATTAGCTCTACTCCTTCGTCCCATATGTTCCTATTCCTGTAGTTCCATTCTTTTAACATTGGGACATCTCAACCAAGAACCAGCAATAGAGAGACTACCAGAAATAACGAGTAATAGAGTGCTATTTGATAGTTGGCTTTGTGATTGACATCTACTATAATTAAAATCAAATCTAATCACTAGACTGGAAGTAAGTTTTTGATTTAGTATATTTAATATATAATGTTATAGTTGAATAAATAACTCAAAAGTTTTTTGATTATTGCCATAGATAAAGGGGCACAGTTCTCTTTATTATTACTCCTTGTTTATCAAACAAGCTATATCAAAGCTGTACGTAGAAGAAAATTGAAATTTTTTCTCGGAGGATGAAGCCCACATAGGTCTGAGACCTGTGCATGGGTAATGAATTGAATGATGGTGATTGATGAGTTGGACCTACAGTTTTAGGTGGGTTCCGAACCACCGGGAAGTGATTTTACAGCAGAGAACAGAGTCTTTTTTGCTGGCCTATTCAATCGGTCACCCTTACAAAAAGCGCCCAGGAGTTTCGTAGCTTATCTCTGATTGAACAGATACCTGCTACGGCACTCGGTTATCACTTCCCCAAATTGATAAATATTTATCAATTAATAATTATTTTAGGAGTATTGTCTCTGATCAAAGTCCAACATGTATACTATTGATGAGCTTTTATTACGTTCTTTGAAAACTTTACTCATTATTTTCTATAATAATTGATCACTGCCCATAGATGGTATGAAACATCTCACTCTCTCTTACTGTGAATTTTCCTCCAGTGATCTTTTGTTCAAACTGGATTCGCGGTACATCTAAAAAGTTTATTTCAAAATGATTGAAAGATAAGACAGGTTGAAACCATGGTAACGGCAACGCAAAAGGTATGATTAGAGAGACTCGTGGACAACGTTATTCAACAATACAGAAGTCAGCTGTCTCGAAATATTGATTAGCGCCACCCCCTTCCCTTCCGCCTCTCATCATCCGCATTCTCCTGGGTCCCTTCCATCTTTCCCCCAAATATTCCTCCAAACAATATTTCCTTTGGCATATGAAGCGCGCCATATGTGAGCTTTCATTTATTAACGCTTCAAACAAGAGCAATTTTTATTCATACCGGCAACAAAATTGTTGTTGTTTTGCAGACGCATGATTTAGATCTCATAAAACATTTAGAATTCTATGCTGCAGTCTTCCAGAAAATTAATTTCTGCAGATTCAAGGAGAAAGGACGGATAGATAAAAATTTGTTATTTATCATTTAATGATAAATAACAAATTCTTCATAAGGTTGAATCAGATTAATTTTTTCTTAGAAATCCCTATTTAATGTTACAAGCAAAACTAGAATAAACCTCTCGTTTGTATGAGATGTATTTATTTATTATAAAAATTCTTTGCTTGCAAATAAAGGAGAAAATAAATTGAAAAAAAAATTGAAATTAAGAAATGATTATTATTCATTAACAATATTCAATTATCTAAAATCCTTCAATTATTCTCATTTCTTGATTGCTAAGCCCATTAAATGTTCAACCGTTAATCGTTTTAGTGTAAATTAATGTTGACCGTGTAACCAAGTTACAGTCTATAACTATGGGAGGTGCACTTGCTCACTCTGTTTGCTTATTATGTGCTTATTATTATGCTTAGTATTTTTATTAGTAGGCCCGTGCTTAAGTCATATCCAATAGTACGACTATGAACAATGTATTAACAGAAATATTTCTCTTCTTTTAATATAATTTAATTTATTTATTTTCATATAATTTCTCTTCTTTTCTGAAATACTGTCCGTATACAGCTTAATTCGCCTTGTGATATTTTATTCTTATTGTAATTATCAGTTATTAGAAAATAGTTCGAGGAAAAAGTTGACTAACTTTTAATTGCATGTGATAGTATACTGGGCTCAATATTGTGTTTTAAATTACTTAAACACTTATTTAGCTTCTACTTCGAAACTTTTGTATGTAGTTTGTAGATCATCTGCTATTTCTAAAGACCTGTCCAGACAGAGGTTCTTATTTCTGTGGAGCACTATCCTAGAACAATCTAAAATCTTGCTACATTCGTGATAGGCCAGCCGGCCACCGAAAGCTGTGCTGTGCGGGGACAGGTGATCAAACCGAACCAATGATTTTCAATAAACGGCCGACACAGCTCAGCACAGTACAGCACAGCTGTCGGTGGCTGGGCGCCCTTAGACTGGAGCTAAATCTGTCTAGCACGAGGCTATACAAGTGTAATAAGAGTCTACATGTACTGTGCCAAAATTTATTTCTAAATTCTATTTTTATTTTTATTTAATCTTCGATCACGAATATTCACTGGAATGTATCTTTGTATAAATGAACTTTTTCGTAATCAACTGTATTATATTTTGCATCGTTGGGTTACCAGCACTGGTAACAGTGCTAGAGCATCTCTCATTACTGAAATTTCACTTTGACTCTTGCTCCTTACCAAGATGGCTTCGAGAAGTTACTTTCCTTCTATAGAATTATCTTATTATTCTTGGCTTTGATTCTGTTCCATGATTTATTATTTACTTAAAGTGAAGTTTTAAGTTGGGCTCAATCAAAGGACTCTCGTTTCATTTTGTTGACCTGCCTTATCTATTCTCAATTCTTGTTTTAATATTTTCAATATTCACTGTCCCACTGGTCCAGTACGATTCAAATAAGCGTGGTTAACCTCTTTTAAGGCTTTCTCAGAAAGATTGGTTACAGTACGAGAGCAATCTATCGCTCTATTTCGAAAAGCGTTCACAGTAAGGCAGTAGGCAAGGCAGTAGTTGGATGGAGTTTGTGCAGTGGGCTTATGGTGATAAAGTCTGGAAGAGAAAACAGGATGAAAGGGACATGAAACGAAATGGATAAGAAACAGAGATACAGACGAAAAGAACGGAAATTTGGGCGGTACCCTTGCAAACAGTGTCGCAGGGGTAAAAGGCAAGAGCGGTGCCCCTTCTTTGCGCGCCAATAGAAACAGTCGTATAGCTGCGTCGACTCGTTACAATTCCATTGCATGACGTTTCCATTCCGTTTCGGATCCCCACCATTCGCCAGCATCTCCCCCCCCCCCCCCGTCATCCTTCCTCGGCACCCGGCCGGACACCCCAGCGCAGCTCCCCCCTGCGTCCCCGCATCTGCTTCTCCCCGAATACATCCCCGAATTTATTTCCACCGAACGAGCTCTCTCCTACCCGGGCATCTGCAAATGGCAACCATCCCCATGCAGTTCCACCTCGAATAGAAATCGTATTCTCCTGTTTCCTGCTTTTCTGCTCATCCTGGACTGGAAATCTATTTTTCACATTTCGAAAACTGGGTGGAGAACATTTTCCTTTGAATTGATTTTGATAGATAACCATAAGAATACGACTAGATATTCTCACAACCATATTTATTAATTTGTAGCAATGAGTGACCAAATTGGCAGCTGCAGTGGTGTAATCAGTTGGAGCGCTTGTTTCCACTTACTGCTACTCATGTGGTCACGAGTTCGATTCTTGTTCTGCCTACGATATTTTGTACAAATGACCTCATTAATTCCTATACCATCTATACCTACCTATGCTAAAATCTCATGTGGGATCGTCCAACTAAAAATCGACTTCGACTAAAAAAAACTAGACTTTTTTAACGTTTTTCAATTCATGTTATACAAAACACTTTTCTACAAACTTGATATTTTTGTACACTGAACTTTATTCACCTGGTTCCTGGTTGTATATCGACAAAACTGTTCTATTTTCAACCAATATCAATGAAAATTTTCAATAATACCACCATTTTTATTACACAGCATAGAATCTAATTCAGTGCTTTCCGTTATCTGAGCTTTTTCAGATTGCAGAGAGGAGGATAAATCAGTTCTAGGAGAGTGTCTTCGGCTGAAGGGTGGATTTCTTATCAAATAAAAACATTTTTTGTTCTAAAATGATCAATAGAATGGAAGATATTGCGAAATAAGCTGGATTTTTTCGTGCTGATGATGCTCACATGAGTCCGAGACACTTTCGTGGGTACTGTTGAGTGAATGAAAATTATGTTATGGATGGACCTATTGATTTGAGTTGTCTACGAATCTCTAGGAAGTATTAATGAAGCAGATATCGTCATCTTATTTTTTGCTGGTCACCCTTCCAAGTGCATTTCCGAGCGCTCGTGTCTGAACTATTACATTGAAATATTGACAGAAATTCAGTATTACAATAGCAGGCTAAAATTGTTACTTTCCATATCTGTTGTATTAGCGAAATCAGCTTAGGAAGCTTAATTAAGGTCGAAGGTATTTTACGTCTTACGAACAGCTTGACATGTATGACTTGACTTGAAAGTAACAAATGCAATGTTAAAATGCGGTTCAAAAAAAGTGGTGTAACCATAATCTCTTTTTAAACCATAAACACATTTTTGGAAAACAAAGAGTTTTGTCTGATAATATGGGGTCTTGGAAACAATAATACGAAAAACAATACTGTAACTAATTGTTTGAGGAAGCTGTGTTCAAATCCTTACTCGAATTTCAGGGGTTTTTCAAATCTATCATCATCTTTTAGCTGCTATATCTCAAAAACTATTGCAGATAGAAAAGTTAAACTATTTTAAAATTGTACCGTACAACTTACTATAAAAATCCATGAGTAAGTTACCATGAGTGTGTTTCATCATTCATTAAATACTTGTGCTAATACAAATGAAAAGTCAAATTTCTCATTTTTAGAGGAAAAACTCTTTTTTGAAATACTGTATCTCAGTCAATTTATATCATTGTAAACCCGTTTTAGTGTCAAATTATAGGGAATTTTGTCAAGTTAAAATTAGTATACCACATGCTTATTCCTCAGATGTATGCTTTTGGAGATATATTGCAAAAATAAAAAAGTTTAAAAATAAAAAATGCCAAAATGTCGATGTTTTCGAAAGTTGTGGGAGTAGCTCAGGGTTTTGACGGTGCGAAATTGGTTTCAGACTACTCTTGTGTCCAAACAACATATAAAAAATAAAAAACAGAATTACAATAAACTTTGCAAACAACCCACATTTTTCATGTATAAAATGACTGGACTAATATGCAGATATATTTATAATGCCTTTAAAAAAATCATTTAGGTTTAGCGAATAGACCAAAACTAACATTCCAATATGAGCAATAGCAGTCTTTAATTGTTAGTACTGACTTAACTTCATACGTTGCGTTCCGGTAACATATTTTTGTGAACCAATTTCCAGTTTCGGTAATAAGATATTTAGTTTTATAGGGGCTTCAAACCTAAAATGTATTTTTGGGAATCAATAACACATTCCAACTACAGCGGTGAGTTATTAAGTTTGATTGGTGCTTCTTGTATTGGGCTTTGTCATTGTGAAATATTTCACTTGATCCTGACTTAACTGAGACTGGTCGACCAATGGGAGTCGAAGTTGTGGATGAGCAGTTGCAGAACAGTTGAGCAGCAGAGAAAGCAGCAGAAAGCTCAGCACAGCTCGCTCCACCCCATTTGGAATTGCTGCGTCGGTCTGTTAGTACTATTGCGTTCCATTTCGTTTGCCGAATCCCCCTTTCCCCTATCCCGGTCCACACAGCCCCCAATTCCGGGAACGCAGACAAATGTACATTTCCCCCGTTTTCAACCCCTTGCTGGCTGTTTCCACCAATCGTATTTACTTCTAGCTCTCCAACTGACAGACGCACATTCACAGCTTCGGCTCTTTTTGTATCCCCACTTTTTCTATTTTGCGTTTTATTCCATCTTTTATTCGCCTCCTCTCCAATCCCCTCCCACCACGAACACAAGGAAAAATGAACGGGATTTTTCCTGGAAATGGAAAAAGTATTTTCATCCAATCGATAATACAGCCTTGTCGGCTTTCCGGCTCCAAAATTTGGAATGGATTCATTTTTCCTTGTCGTGCACATGAAGTATCGCATTATTTGTTTCTAGATTTCATTATAAGATACATCATCCACTGCAAACCAGGAGTAATCTATTTTTTAATCATCAAACACTACACTACAATATTAGTAGGCCGAAAATAGACAACAAAATATACAAAAAATATATAAGTAAAGGATACATATATATAATTCAAGGATTTCTTGTTCCATAACGATCTGCGTTGTTAATCTTAACTTTTTGTTGTAAACGTTCGGCCGAATGTGAGTACATTTATTATATATTCAGAATATAAAACTGACTGCAATTCGTTAAATAAAAGTTGATATATATATATATATATAAATGAGTAGTTTATAAATAAATAATAGTGATAAATTCATAAAATGAATCCGAAAATCTGGTCTTCTATTCATTACGTTTTGCCTAAAGCTATGTAATATTTCACTATTGAATTTCAAAAGTATAGGAAATGGATTGTAGACCTTTTAAATTTAGTAGTCGATGAAGGGTAGATAAATATGAAGTAGCATCTATTGTTAATAATAAATTGTTTTATTATAAACTCTGAATGCTATATAAGCTGATGCAATACTTAATACGAGTTATCATGAACAATAACAATGCAAGTGAACTTGAATATGACTCACTTTTCAGCTTCCAGCAGCTTAACTCTCAATATTTCCAAAACACCATCAAAGCATAAAATAGAAGAGCCTTTGTTTAAAAAACATTAGAGTTATTGAATATCAGAGCTTTCATTGAATTGAAAACTTGTCATTCAAACCTTGGAATCGTTGTCTACAAATTTTTAATTTTCTACAAAAACATATTATTCCTAACTAGTAATGACTATCCAGCTCTAACACTTCATTATTGAATTTTAATCAGTCATCCTGTTTGTCATTCAAATAACGATTGGGTATAACGACTCACCGATGCCTTCAACATCAATTAACAAATTTTCCCCATCTCATTATGAAGCCAACCTCACATTGTTAGTTACTAATGCATTTCTCAAATTCCAACTAAACAGTGCATTGTTATTGAGATTGTTACAAGATTTTCAAGAGTGAATTCATCCTAAAAAAAAACATTGAACAAATTCCACTGTACTTAAAAGGCCTTCACCTTAATCTCTATAATTATTCATACTTGCTTCGAATAAAAATGCATTACTACTTATCATGAGCTTTCAGATCAATTTTATTTATAAGGTGCCACAGATGAGCTTATAAATTGTACACCTGATGCATTGCAGTGGCTGGAAGAGCTTGATATAGACCTTTAACAACATTATTTTAGTTATCTACCTGTGAATCTTAAAATTTTGACGAATCATTGACATGACGACACAGTTAAACGATAAATGTATATTATAAAAGATATCATACCAATATATCCTCATACGATATATATATATATTTATATATAATTTTATTTATGAAAACTGGAATTTCTTTTTGCAGGCTGTCAAAGGCGAGGCACACAGTTTTGAATTCTGATAGTCGACACGAGGAAAACGCGGACGGCTAGAGATGAATATAAGGGCTGATATTACTCGCGCGTTTCTAGCTGGATGAATTTAGGGGAAAGGGACAAGGACAGGTGAGGGGGCGCTGTGAAGGCTGTGAGGGGGTCATTTTGGAGCATCTAGGAGTGGAAGGGAGGGGAGCTGGAGTCATTGCCTCATCGGTCCCCGCTGTGTTTGTACAGTACAACAGTTCGACTACAATTTCAGAGAGCTTCGCCGACGTCGAGTCTTGGCAAGATGTCAGCACTGAGAGGGTTTCAATGGCGAGGGGGTTACTGGTGGGGGGGGGGGGGGTATCGGGGCCCAGCCGAATATAACGGAGGCAGAGAGCCGAGAGCAAAGCTTTCTCCCTCTGGTATTGATCTTCTGTGACACTTTGGGTTGGTCTCCCCACCAGTCGGTTACACAGAAGAGAGCCCCCTGTTATACCCCGCCGTGCGTTTGTGTCCCCCGTGCTGTATTCCTCTTCAAACCCCCCCCCCCGCAACATTGTCCAGCCACGTTTCTACTTTTGACGACGTCGACGCTGATGAAAACGTCGAAAATTCCTGATTTTCCTTCGCTTTTCCGTCTTCGATTCCCTTGAGTCGTCTCTTTTATTCTTCCCCTCTTTTTTCGCCGCCGCTTTATTTCCTTCTTCCCCTCTCCTTTTCTTCCACTTACTCGTTTCCCCGAACCTTTTTCAACTTTTCCACCGCAGAATCCTTTAAAATTATAATCCTCGGGTGGGGTCCGCCGCCGCGTTCGAAAGCAAACATTAAACGCCGTCATCCTCCTCTCGTGTACTTTCTACAAGCTATGCTATGCTGTGCTGTACTCTGCCTATTTCCACCGTCTTCAAAGGGGCGTCTCTATCTTTCAAATATATGAAATCAATGCATTATTGTGAGCACTGTTATTTATTTTGGTAAATGTAAAGTATTTATTCATTTTATTCAAATTCAAATCAAATCAAAGTTTTTTGTCATCAGAAAACAATATAGATACAAAAAAACAGTACATACTGTACTTAAAATTAGAACATAAAATTACAAAGTAGAAAATTAAATCCTTTTATATTAATTATTAGGCGTTACCAGCAAAACCTTGCGGTTTGTGTGCTGGCGACGAGTAACACAACAGAAAACGATAGTTATTACATCTCAAAATTAAAATATTACATCATATCAAATAGGTACTATTCTTCTAATACCGGTATTTGTTAATCCATGGTAAAAGGTATGGTTGAGTGTCGTATTTATGAGCATACCTTCATGTTCCCTACACTCAATGGAGTCTTGAAAAGATCTTTGTAGCTATCCCTTAAGTTTAGAAAGCCTCAAGGCATGTCCAAAGTGTGTTTGACTAGTCTATGGTTTGCATTAAATTAATGAACCTGACTTGATGCTCTCTCAACTCAAGGTGGTCTTGAAAAACTGTTCCTGTAATGAGTTTGCAAGTCTGCTTGCCAGGAACAGTTACCATTAAAATCTATAAACCTTCACAGGAAGATTCCATCGTTTTAAGGAAGCCTTATGGTGAATTTTTAATTACGGGCCTTAGTCTTCTCTTGAGTTAATAAACTTCTAGTTCAACCTCTCTTGTAGGTCGAGAATGTGGGACAGGGACTTCCAACCTAACTCCACTCTTTCATGAAAAACAGAACTGGCTCTTGTATGGCCTTCTTCAACTTGTAAAACTCTGTTCACAAAAAAACATAAATTTCCATTTATATGAGTTTTTGCTTTTATACAACATCCAGTAATGTTAATTTTCTGAAGCTCTGTACAATATTTAATCATTACAGATATAATTTTACAGATTATAATTTTATTTCCATAAAGAATGGATAGGCGAAGACGAAATTAG
This sequence comes from Conomelus anceps, assembly GCA_948455865.1. NCBI lineage: Eukaryota > Metazoa > Arthropoda > Insecta > Hemiptera > Delphacidae > Conomelus > Conomelus anceps. Next base: position 57,971,128 of record OX418220.1, read on the forward strand.
ATTATGCTATTAGTCATGTAAATTCAAAATAACAAAATTATCTGATAATATACATATTAACAATAATATATCTTTGAGTTCAAATTTTGTGAAGGTAACCCCAATACAGACATTGCTAATGGGGTACCTAACCAAATCTTTTTCACCCATTGTTTTATATTTTGTTTGATATCTATACTGTTATATGTGAAATGTTTTGGCAATAAATATATTATTATTATTATTATATTGTTATTTTCATATTTCATGACTAAAGTTAACATAATCTAATCTCTTCTTCGCATATCAATAATTGTTTATGGAAATAAAATTCGACATCGCAAAACAGGTTGAATCATCATCTCATTATAAATAGTGATACATCATCTCAAAATATGTTTTTCAAAAGCATTTTATCCCAAAACAGTTTTCTTCACATCTGAACTAGTGTCAATTCTTTGACCTCCTCGATTTATCATTATGATGTATATGGAATTTATATTTCTCTATACCTGTTCTATCAAAAATAGTCAGTCGTTTTCCAAATAAAAATGAGTAACTGGATAAACTGAGAAAAAAACAAGGAGTTTTGTATTGTTAAATTTAGTGGATGAGAGATGAATCAAATTTCAATTTTGTGGTTGCAGTTTTCAATGGCGCACAAATCCTACATCTAGGGAACGTGGTATGGAAAAGTAAAGAGCGGTGGAGTGATTTGAAATAATCTCGGAGTGAAGTTAATCCGGCGAGGAAAAGATAAATAGAGAGGGACTGAGAGTGTGTGTGTGTCTGTGTGTGGGTGTGAGAGAGAGAGAGTGAGAGAGAGAGAAAGTGAATGAGAAATATAGAAAGAGTGAGTGAGAAAGTGGAGCGAGGGAAAGAGAGAGAGAGAGAGTGAGTGAGAGATTTAGACAGAATTAGGTAGTGAGAGTGGCAGTCAGCTATTGCGGATGCTGTGGCCCATGTATTCGAATAGACGAAGAAGCACGTGGGCCTTTCTCCATAATACTTTAACGTCAGTTTAATTGGCCGCTCGTTATTTCTCCCGTCGAAGCTTAGAGTAATCGAGTTTTGCCGCGCGTAATTTGAAATCGATATCGCGGGGTCGATTCCTCCACCTTACGAGACGCCTACCACAACTGTCTTAGGCAACCCCCCAACCACCCCCTCACCCATTACACAACAACACTCCACTCCACACTTCTCGTAAACACGCAACGAAACTGGAAATTGAAATATTGAAGGCGATGGCTAATTTATATCATCATGATGTTGCCTGATGGAGGGAATATGAATGGGATCTGCAAGGAAGTTTAAAACAAGGGTTGAAACACATTTAGATCCAGCTTTGGAATTATTTGATTTGCGAGATTGAATATCACGGCTAGCTTAATTATTATCGTATAGTTAGAGTTAATTATTATAATAGTTGCAGGAGGGAATATGAATGGGATCTGCATGGAAGTTTAAAACAGGCGTTGAAACACATTTAGATCCAGCTTTGGAATTATTTGATTTGCGAGATTGAATATCACGGCTAGCTTAATTATTATCATCTAGTTAGATGACGATAGAAAAGGACCTTCATGAGGAGAGGAGAGTTTGATTGAGGATCTTAAGTTGAATTTTGGATAAAAATTTACAAAGGTCAAAAATCAACTATAATAAATCAAAATCAACACAATAACATTGATTACATTTATTCATGTAAGTTAACATCCAAAATACAGGAACAATATTGGACTTTTTCAATTAGATTCTCCTTTATATATTTTTTATATGAAATTTTTCAGAGGGAGTTATATCCAGAATAGTATTGTTTATACAGTAATAGTAGCTAAAATAGTATCGGCTTTCTGTTTTTAAAGTTCACTTGAATTAACTTTTTATGTGAATTTAACGACTTGCAGTCAAATATTCATTAAGAATAAGTATAATTTACTTACTCTGCAGGCCGAGCGCTTTCGAATCAGAGGCCTCAATTAGGGTGGTGATTGGTCATGCGGTGAGCGTGGTGTTCAAGTGGTCGTGATGTTCAGTCACGACCGCTCAAGACTGCGCTTGGATGGGTGACCGTGCTTCAATGACTTGATGTTACAAGCTTTATTATCACTTACCCGGTGGTTCGGAACCCACCTAAAATAGTAGGTCCACCATGTTCCCCATAACATGGCACAAACGGCGAGGTGGAACTACCCGTAAGGGTCTCCCCACCATTAAAAGCCATACGCTTATTATTATTTTTTAGAGGCCTCTGAAAATGGATCTCAAAGATTCGAAAGCGCTCGGCCTGCAGAGTAAGTAAATTATACTTATTCTTAATGAATATTTGACTGCAAGTCGTTAAATTCACATAAAAAGTTAATATTAACAACGTCATGGAACAAGAAATCCAGGAATTCTCTTGAATTTTAGTTTTTTAAAATCTTTGCGAATATGATCTGGTTTTATGGATTTCTGAAGATTTCTGTGCTCCAGCACAGGTGAAGTTGCGAATGGTATGCGAGTGTAGCTCTCTCCCGCACGTATGGACTCGGGAATTGCCGTGGGTTTTTCCTGATGTGTCCTGGAAGTGTTCTGTTCTGTGCTCCAGCACAGATAAAGTCGTAGGCGATGTGAGAGCGTGTCGCTCCCGCACGTATGGACCCAGGACGGTCGATGCGGTCCTGGATACAGGAACTGATGCGGCTGCTTATACGGCCCGTGCTCGAGCCAGTACGGGCGATGGGGTCTCAAACGTTGAGTGACGGTCTACAGTTCGCTACCGGGTGTTGTTTGTCGGTGAACGCTGTTTACATGGATTGTTGCCGTTCAGCCAGCCTAATCTGTAACGTTTTTGGCAGCTTAGGTGTGGCAAAACCAACAGCAAAATTTTACAATAAATAAAATGAAATATCACTTCAGTAATCACCACTACGATTTCTTTCAAATCATCAGGATAATTTAAAGTCTTTCAAACTGCACTTCAGTCCTCAAGAAACTTATAAATAGTGCCTTTTTCATAAAATAAGGATCAATTCGTTCCAAACTCAATTTATTTAACTGCTGGTTTCTAATAATTTTGAGAAATGATTATCCTGAATTTATTTGTGAATTGGATTTTACTTCAATTTCTTTAAATACAGTTTTCAGAAATTTGATTGAATAAAATGTCCAGTAGGCTTGGAATTTGAAAATTATGTTCACAATCTTTTTCAATAATTAGAAATTTTGATATTGAGACAAGTAAGGACTTTCAATAAAGTGAACAAGTTGACTCACCGAATACAAAAATCACAAATAAAATATATACTACTGACGTGGATTTCTACCTGGAAGCTCGGAATTTGACTGCTTCGATCTGTGTCAGCCTCGACGATTTTATACCTGTGGGCTGATAAACTGCAGATCAAGACGTCTACGTCACGAAATTACGTCACAAATATTCTGTTGTGTAAAGAAAGCCTAGTTTTCATAAAAGGTAATAAAGCTGAGTCCATAACAGTATAATTGCCCCTTCACGAGATAGGATAGACTACCGGCAAGTACCCTGGAAACAGATGTAGGTCAAGTTCAAATTGTACTCCAGTTGTCCTTGGAACTAACAAAATTGAAAAATATTGAAATAGGACATCTATTATGTATCAGATTTATACTAATTTTATTTTTGGTTCGCCCAGTCCTTATCTTATTAGCTGTAAATCTCACAAGCACACTGCTTAATGATGGGAGTGGGAAGTGATAAGCCTATCTGTTCAACCAGATTAGATAAGCAGTGCTCTCCTGGGCCCTCTCTGTAAAGGTGGCCGATTGGATTGGGCAGCAAAAAATACTCTGTTCTTTGCTGTAAAATCACTTCCTGGTGGTTCGGAACCCACTTAAAACTGATGTCCAACTCATCAATCAGCAACATCCAACTCATTACACACGCACAAGTCTCAAACCTTCATCTTCTGTGACAAACGAAAATTAAGATAGACCTATCATAGTAACAGCCTAGCCTATTCTACAAACAATAAAAATAATAAATTAAGAATAATTTTGAATAAATCATCTAATAATTCCGAAGTCAGATAAATATAATGTAATACAGACTTAATTTATTTTATAATAATTGTTTATTCAATCATCATAGTACAAACTAACCAGTTTTATTGGATTTATTGTTTGCCACTCTAATCAGTAATCAGTCAGCTGCAAATGAACCGGCTTTCGGACAAGTTTTGTTAAACGAATTATGTTTAAAAATTATTATATTTTCTAAACACAAATTTAAGGGACAAGAACCGCTCATTATTTCCCCCATCCATGAAAAATTTGATTTGACATAAATTTCACATTATTTTGTCTGTTTAAATAATGTTCTAACCCGTGACATGCAGAATTTTCGTAGAGGTTTCAGCTCCTGTAATTCTGTATGTCACGTGACGTTTTCTTTCTGAAATTTTATTCAGGCGTTACTCTCAGTCCTTGCCCAATTTGCCTATAGGAGGAAGCCAATGTATATTGTGTGGCTGAACTTTTTCTTTTAATCACGTGTTTAACTGTAAATTTCTTGGGCAGGACCGATAAGGTAATAAATATAGAGTTCCTGAAGACGATTAATGTCTAAATTTTTAATTTAAATCTTTCTAAAACCCCAAAACTGACTGAGTTATGAAGTACCTGATGGCAGCCTAGTTGAGGGAATAGCATCATTCCATATCGCCTTTTATCGACTACATTCTTCAAAGTGGTGAATATGAAAAATATATTTTATGGAATTCCATTAATGCGAGCATAAATAGTGTCGTCGAATACATGCCAATTACTGAGTGACCCCTATTTTAAAGTTCAATTTGTACAGGCACGAATCGTCTTCCCTCGTGGTCTAAACACCCTTAGAGAGGTGAAATCACGCAATAAACTTTATTAAAATTTTCAAATTCTTATCTCAAACAGTTCTAAAAAATCTTAAAAATCAGACTCAACTTTCAAACACATTCTAGTAGATTTTATTCGTTTTTACTCTTGTCCCATGCTTGGAACCTACATTTTTCAAGTGCCAATAATTTTCAATTTTCAATATTTTATTTTCATTTGTGTTGCACCCTGCTTGACAATTGCTCTGATCAGGATTATCATATATCGCTCACTTTTGAGTCAAGAGTTCAACTTGAGCAAGGGCAGGAGAAATATTCTATTCCTAGCGGATTGGAATTTTTGTCACACACGGCGGCGTTATTCAAGTAATAGCGGCCGCTTCATTGGTGAAATTGAAACATTGGTTATATCTTTTATTAGCATTAGATCTAGGTACTGCCGGAGATCTGCCATAAATTTGGGATATGTCTTTTCCAAGCCTACAAGGAATATTGTAAGGATTTTTTGAGTGACATACTTTCTGAAGTATGTAGGATGTGATGGGATGTTTGGGTATGGTTTGTTGTGAGGTTGTTTTGCATAGTACATTCAAAATATATTATCTGTACTATTCATGACACTAAATGTACGTGCATAGACCCAAACTTATGCAATAAAATAATAATATAACACAGTACACACAGTGGTTTTGTACGGTATCCACATAAAATGAGTAATTATTATCCATTATCCACCAGTGATGAGGTATTCGAGTTTTACTTGCAGAAAAATTAGCGGATCATTTATCTGTCAATCAGTTTTGTTTGTATAATTCTTCTCTGAAATTTCAAATCACTCATCAAAACCAAAAAAAAAAAATTGGAGCAAAATTTGGTAAACCGGTCGGGTGACGAAATTTCACACACAGCTTTTTGTTTGTCGGAATAGAATGAGCGATAAAATTTCTATAGAAATTTTAACCGTTGTTTTTTTCGAGAGCGGAATACAAACTCGAATATCATTTACATCAAACAAAGGCGAACGGAAAGCGCGGCTAAAAAAACTCGAAAGTGTGTTTTTTCATCTGCATCAATACCGTAGCCATCAAATATAACTTTGACATGCAGTCATACGTTTAAGTCAAGCACAATATGGCTGGATAGATTTACAATATATTGGATATGGATACAATATGCGTGAGATGAATGCTCGTGCTGACGTCACGTTAGCGAGAAGTTTGAAGTGATTGTAGGAGAGTAAAGATGAAAAAGTGCCGAAGCAAAATCGATTTATCAAGTGGAAATTCAACAGTCACTTTTCGTGTAGGGCATTGAATAGTTGAAATAATGTAATTTCGATGTATCAAATTATATATGAAATAAATACATCCTTAATGAGCAACTCAGCAGCTTCATATAACAAATATTACTTTGTCACATTTACCAGCAATATTAACAAATACTAACCACAATACTAACCAACAGGAACGGAGCCTCGAAGCAGCAGAAGAAACAGGCAACACAACATCAATGAAGACGGCCTCTGTTGAGATTGAAATGAAAGTAATCCGAATGCATGCTCCAGTCAATTTCTCATGTAATAATGCATTTTAATTGTTAATTTCAACAGAAAAAGTTTCGTCAACATAGGTGTTCGTGATGGATTTAGAAATTCAAGAGTTTAAATAAACGAATTTATTCAATTTTCACACTAAATAATATTTACGGAATATTTTTATTCTTGCATTTAGCTTACTTTTTACTTATAGTGAAATATTTCTGACTCTGAAATAAACCAAATGTATATTTGTGTAACTTTCTACGTATATAATTTAACTATACAGTGTACATAATAATACTACTTATTCTGAAAACGACAATCGCAATTGCTCAATTTATTTATTTATTGAAGTTTTGCAGTTTCTATCTTAAGATAATTTGACATCTTGTGGGACCGGACTCCCCAATTATTGGGAAGTGATAGCCGCGAGCCGTAGCAGGTATCTGTTCAATCAGGTAGATAAGCTGCGTTCTCGTAGGTCCTGTTTGTAACAGTGACCGATTAGATTGGCCAGCAAAAATACACTCTGCTGTAAAATCACTTCCCGGTGGTTCGGAACCCACCTAAAACTGTAGGTCCAACTCATAAATCACAATCATCCAACTCATTAAAAAAAATTATGATTATCTATTAATTGATGTATAGAGATTCAGCCTAGTCTCTGGAAAGGTATGTGAAGCGCAATCCTCTTGATCTTGGATTCAACTCTCAGGATGTTAAATTTTATGTTGATGTGACCTTATGTATTTATAATTAGGGAAAATGAAACGAAATTGTTTAATAGTAGCCTACTACTATTAGTAGTATAATTAGTTATTTTCATATTGATGTGGCGTAATTTATTTAAAATGCAGAATAAAACTAAATTGATTCATCAGCTAGGATAAAAATCATTACTAAAATACACAACACCCTTATATTTTATAGGCAAAATAAATTTAGGAGCATGGGGTATTGGTGACCAGAAGCTGGTGACACGGCACTGCAAGTCTTTCGGGCTTTCTCCCACTGTGGAGGGGGCCCTCCCCCTCTTTCCACCACGATGGTGGGGTGGGAGTTGCCTTTGTCCAGGCTGTTGATTGATGACGTCACGGGACACTCTTAGCAATGATTGATACAACCTTAATTGCTTTCAACACCCCCTCCCCTTCCTCCGTCACTCGCCCGCCAGCGGATTCCCTCCAAAACACAGCTTCCAAAAAACACATTTCGCCGTACGTTTTGCGAGTGTTGCGAAGTCATCGTCAGCCAATAAAGCAACTCGCTCGCGCGAACGACGGCGTTACGCTGGCAACTGAGTCACTTGCTGTGTAGATCTCTATCGACAGTGACTACCACATCTCTCGCAGTATTAATTCTCGTCCGCAACTAGCCACGTTGCATTAGTCAATCACAATCGACAGATAGAAAAGTGTCTAAACCCCCTCACCAATACCCCCAAAAACTACTACGACCAATCCATCTCTCCTCCTGTCGACAGGATTAGCCCGCGCTTTAAAGAATCAATCTTCCCGTAAAAGACATCTTAACCCTCTTGCTCCAGACATTCTCCTCCTCCTCCTAAACCCCCTCCACCAACTCTTCCCCCTTCACCATACTGTTTCGACTGACAAAACAATCCGCCCCAAAGCTAATGATATGCTTCACTCTCCCCCTCTCCACCACTCCAGCTCTACTCTTCACTCCTACACGCGCTGACAGCTACTCGGAGAACAGTAAATCAAATTTTCGCAATGGATTTCCATTAAAATATACAATGGCCGGCGCTTTTTATTGGGGAAAATGATTTCCAGCTTGACTATGACAGTAATTCATTTAGGAAATTCCTCCTACCACATTCCATCAGCGTGATAGTCATCCTCAATAATAATAAGTTACATGACAACACTATCTTCAACTTCAGACAGATACGATTTTGGGTGGGCTGTGTATCTGTGCTAGTATATTGCGATGTTACTTTTTATCTCAATAAGTAAACTTTTATTATTTGATGATTGTTTTATTGTGTTCCTGTTCAGTTATAATTATATGAATTGAAATAAATTATTATATTATAAAACATTACACGGGAATGATGAATTTATTCTTATACTAGCTGGCGCGCGTTGCTGCGTTCTCATAAAAATTCTCCTTGATTTTATTATTCGCCACCTCCCGCTGAGGTTAGGCTACATTTCAAAGTTAGTCCTAGAGTTCTTCCAGCTGATCATAGAGGCTTCGTTGTTTTCTTAATCACCACCTCTGAATGAAGAAACATTTCAAATTTAAACCTCCTACGACTATAAGGGTAGAAGCTAGGTTTTTGATTTTATTATTCACCACCTCCCGCGGAGACTGCATTTCAAATTTCTAGCTGCATTGGTTAACAGATGTCATCAACCTGGCATAATCACATTTCATCATACCTAGTCGTATTTTTCCCACATATTGCAAGGCTCCGACTGAACGGTAGCCTACATGCGAAGTGCAAAGTCTTTTGCTTTTCAAAGACAGCGTTAATGACGCCGGGGGCCTGTCATATGATTAAAAACTGTTGACTTCTATCAGCTGTTCCTTTAAGCTATTTGGCCGGCAAGTTCAGTAGGTTAGGTCTATAAAATGGATTAATTCATAATAATTATTAGCTCCCCTATTAAAGTTTATGGTCAGAAACCATCCCCAATATTCACACAACATATTCCCAAAGTTTCATGCCGATCTGTCAAGTATTTTTGAAGTCTATAGCGAACATACAGACAGACATTCATTTTTATATTTTATAGATACCTGAGTGGGAGTATAGTTTCCAAACAACTAAACTGTAATTTAAGATTCATTCTGCATTTTGTTTGTAATTGAATATTAACATTATTTTAATTTGTTACTTTGAATTAAATATTTTCATCCGTTTGTTTGATCTATGAATTCTTTCTTAAGCTTTTGCTTTTCGTAATAGATAGTGGTAAAAAAGTTGGCATAATAAACATTTTCTGCTTATAAAAGTATTTGAGGATTCAAGAAAGAAATACTCAAGATTTTCGTGGTTGTACTTGGAGATTGGTTTACACTTTCTTGCAGATTTGATGACTGGCTAGATCCGAATACCTTGCCGCTGCAGCAGAGTGTGGTGTATGGGAGTGAATTTCCGACTAATCAGACAAGGAAGGGATCAAAAAACAATCGTGAACTTACTGGCTACTTTTAAAAGGTTTAAAATGTAATTGTGAACAAGAATATCGATGGAAAAACGATCAGGTAAAGTGATTATATAGAATATCCTGATGACAGTAAAAGAAAAATGATAAATACCACACAGCATTAGACGAAATGCTTCTTGTTTACCTAATATTATTCAAAGGAATTGAAGCAAAGAATAGAAGGGAGATAGGTGGAAAACTGGAAAGATGCAAAGGTTGAAAAGTGAAAGTGAAAGAGCAAGAAGATGATAAACATTTTGAATATCACTAACACGGAGAGGGGAACTGGACGTTAATTAAAATGAACGTTAGGAAGATGAAGGAGTATGATAATGAGAGAAACTTATGTTTTAAATATTAGTGATTCTAAAATTAATGAAGTTTTGATCTATGAAGCAAATATATTATACAGTAAATTTTCAAAACGAGTATTGTTATTGATGGCCTATAAATTATCTAACTATTTATTCATATTCACAAAATAATATCATTTTATTGGTCCACTGTAATACTCGTATTATGATCGAAAAGATATGATCATAATCGACTAGAATAATCATCAATTTCAAACTATTACTGCAGTATTTCTCCGTAGTGCCGACATTTTCCCCGATGACATTCACTGTGCTCTTGCCTCAATATTAAAACACGATAAGGAGATATAAACGTGATTTATCAACTGGACTAGCCAATAGCAGGTCTTCATGGATATGAGAAGTGGCAAAGAACGGAGTTGTCCTTTTTGACGGCTGAAGGAGTGAGAGGTGTTGGGTGGGGAAGAAAAAGGGGTCAGCTGCGAAAAATTGCCCCCGGGTTCAGCAGCGTCGTCTCATCGTTTTCTTCTCGAAGTTTTCCCCGTTGCCCTGAAACGGAAAAGGGCGCAAGGGCCTTTGCTACTTATCCGACGCTCTTATACTCTTATTCCTTAGTTCGCGGTATGATGGATCGTGCCATTTTGCATCAGTCCCTTCACTCGAGACTGGCTCGCCTCTATCGAAATATTATTCCGCGGCCAAAAGATGTTGCCCCTTCCCTGCCGGCCACCTTCAGGCCTTATGGCAGTCATCAGTGGCGCTGGAACGTCTCTTCATGGGCAAGAACTGAACGTTCGCTCCCACCCCAGATCACTGTTCCCAACACTTTTGCCTTCCTTGCACTTCCACATCACATTCTTCTCTCAGCCTTCCCGAGCACCTTTCCACTTTATTTTCAATATAGGTTACAACATGTAGCCAACATCCGTCTCTACCGGTGAGGATCACTGAACAACCCTTATCTTTAAAAAGAGACTCTTGGCCCTGCCAAACATCTTTCTCATCTTCTTTCCTCCTCATAAAACAACCGAATAGAAACCACATATTTCATCACTTTGCATCGACTGCAAAATAGAGGAGAAGCATTTGCTTCTCTAGATGATACATTTTTTTTCTTTTCAATATGAACCTTACTATTCTATACATTATGAACATTATAGCCTATTCTTGTTATTGGTTGAATTTTGAAATGAAATTATTTTTAGATAGGTACCTAACTTTGTCCAGATCGAAAAACGAAGCAGTATCAATGTAATTGAATTGATCTCAAATGAAGAATATTGTATTATTGATATTTCGCACTACTTCTGCAAAGTATTTTCCATCATTGCAATAATTTTTCGAGGAATCTTTAGTAAGTTATATACTGTTATTTGAATAGAGTTGTAGTATTATAATGAACGTGTTAGTATGATCAAAAAGTATCAAAAAGTAAACATTTCCTACTTGGCATTTTGTTGATGCCTACAAACCAACAACATGAGACAAGTTGTAATTGCTTATCAGATTTGTGCACCTCATGCTGGTTGATCTATTCTCTGCTTATTTTTCATAGTCAATTCTCACATGTCGAACCAGTATCGATTTTTATCACAGATTCGATTTTCCATTGAATCTGGAATTTTTGCTAGCAGTCCATCACCTCGAGAATATAGAATTTTCTTTCAGATAAGAAGACCAAATTTCCAAATAGTTGACAGAGGTGAATATGTGAATAGTTTCCGCAATTGTTCAATATAGCTTCCAGGAACTATGATGGCTGGCAATATTTCACGGCCACCTCTGCGCTATGGAGATCATTTTCACTTTAACAATGTTATCAGTGAAATGAAACGAATGTTCCAGAGTGCGGTCATTCTACTCTATCAAGGGCATAGAGGTAAAAGATGGGAGTGTCAGTACTGCAAATGTAGATGGGTTGGGGCTGCATGGGGCATCTACGATAACAACTCTACTGTGACAGTGGACATACGTAATAGAAGATCAAACGGCACGAAGGTCCGAGTGTTGCCTGGTAGAAGGAGGGTCACAGGGACCGGTGGAGTGGTCTGACTGGTCAGAGGGGTGCAACTACACTGGACATGTCAAATGAAACACAAAGCGGACCTAGCGAATTAATTGTCGCCGGTGTGGACGCCCACTTTGAATATTCATCCGATCATTGAGGCTGCTCGCGTAGCGCGTATTTACTCGTCACTGACTGTGCCACCTTGATCGCCTTTTCGCTTCGTCGCCCCTTCTCCCCCTTCACCACATTTCTCCCCGTCAATAGTCAATTCTCACACCGACAAACGAAACAATATCCCCTGCTTCTGCTTTTCATGGCACCAACTCATTTGAATACAAATCATATCCACACGTGAGGCAACAAGTTGTAATTGCTTGTCAGATGTGTGTGCCCCATGCTTGTTGGTCTTTCCTCTGCTTATTTTTACATAATACCGTGGCTCAGACTAGGAAAAGCATAATATGTTTTTCTAAATCCGTAGCCTGGAATTCTCAGGGGGAGGTCGTTTCTTTGTGACTACCTTCCCTCAGTAGAGAATTTTTCGGTTTTTTTTTAATTCTGGGGGAGGTGAGTTTCGGCCGTTACAATTTTTGTTTTCATCTGTCTACTGCCTTGTGTGCTATATGCGGTTGTTTTAAAGAAGATTGAAATCATGGAGAAGCCCTTTAGAGCTACAAACCTCTCAACTTGAATCTGAATCTGAACTTGAGAGCTTTTCAACACTCACTTGATCAATGACTGTGATACAATGAAATGTTAATAATCAGATGTAGGATGAATTATTCTCCTGAGACAGGGGCTAGTAAGATAATGTTATTGAATGTTTTAAATGAATAATAATGAAAAAACTTGAAGAATAATGGGAAGTGCAAGGAGAGGGTACGGGAATTTAGAAAGGGAATTAAGTAATAATTGTTTAATGAAGGTGGTTTTTTCCTCCCTATTTTGAGGCCACATAGGACCACTTTAGTCAATATTTCAGTCATTTCTACGTCCTCGCATCAGCCTAGATTCTAGTTTCTTTCTCCAATATTCCTTCATTCTATCAGATCGTTGTTTTCTGATCTCCTCTGAAGGTGGTTTATTTTATTGATAGGTGATTTATTATAGGTGAGAAGACATACAATAGTGTTCTCCTTAAATAATTCTACTGATTTGAGAATTTGACGAACATATGTATGTTTATTTATTTTATTTATTACATTTGTCACCTCATGTTTTGGGAAAACATCATTTTTTGGGAATTTCCCATCTGACAGGTGACTTGTCAACTTAACTTAACATTAGACGTTGACATTATATGTTGACTTGTTTAAGCTGCATTTACATTATGTAGCATAAAGTTACATATTTGATACTTTTAGCAATGTTACCTGTAGCAAGAGTTATACAGTGAAATAATATTTATCACTAATTGAATCAGAATTAATAGGATAATAATGCTACAACTTTATCACGATTTGAGTTGAACATTTGTTGAATTGATTTTGCTATGTAGCAAATGGTAGGCTTCACTACATGTGTGGAAGAATCTTAGGATTGATAAAATTTAATAGTCAGCTTATTGTAATCACTTATTATACAGGACGACCTTAATTACCTGTAGTAGAAGACTGATAAGGTCTGTTTCATCATCGGTTTGCTACTCACAGTATATTCAGATGAGCTGAAAAAACCTAATATATTGCAGTATTGATGGGAAGGATTTGATTGAGACTCGGATTTAAAAAGTCGATTACATAAATTTGATGATGAGAGAGAACGAAAATCTTATCAGCGAAAGGAAAAACTGCTCCTTCATCAATAGTCAATATACTTTATTACATATTCTTAAAGAACAGTAATACCATTATTACTATAATAACAATAATACCAAACAGCAGCCATTCTTACAATTATGAAAAGACATTACTTCAAAGTGGAAAGACTGTTTTCACAGAGAGAAAAGCGAACTATTCGTGTTCAAGAGTTGTTGATGTCTTCAAGTGAGCGGTTCTTTCCGGACAAAGCAATGGTAAGTGGGATGAATTGGTGGGTGCGCATGAAATCAAGTATAATACAGGCATCATCGTTCAGCTTTACCGTATGTATTTCAGCAGAAAAGTTGAAGTCGAAGGCTGATGCTGGCAGGGCATATCTCGGGCATAGATTGCTAATTAAACAAAGAACTCCTCGAGATCTGATAACAAAGCGTTCTGTGCTCTTTCTGATGTGCTTATGCCCTGCTCCTTCCCTTCATCATCACCCCTCCCCTCCTGTCCTTTCGTGCCTTCTCGCAGTTTCGTGCCAACTACAAAAGAGCATCGGCCAGCGTTTTTCTAGGAGCTCTCTTCTCCGGTGTCCTCTGCTCTCTACTTCTCTTTGTGCAGAAAAGCTCGCTCGTTCTCGATTGAGGTCTCTGCAACTCTCTCTCAGAGCTCAAACTTCAGCCACCTCGTTCTTATTATGACGGTGACCCGCAAATTTATTCCTCTCTACAACCACCATCACCTCATCTCTAGCTGGATATTCTTCACTGTCTAAGAGCGGATAACATCCTTTCAAACCTTTGAAATGAGCTATAGTGCTTTGCTCGGCTGAAAAGGCTCTGTGCTCATCAGATCGTCCGCCATTAAGGCTCTTCTAAGATACATGGTATGGACATGGGACAAAATGTGGTCCAAATTTTTCTCTCACGAGAAAAATTTACTTAATTCTTTCATTTTCACGGCAGGTTGTGCAACCTTTTACAAGACACTCAATCACGTGAAGAATTGACTTTTTCGATAAAGCAGGTCATAAAAATTTCCATTTCCACAACGTAAATGAGGGATCAAGGTATAACTTTCTCCAAGGTCACTTTTTGGGACACTTTTCTCTTTATTTTTTTCGAAGGCCACATAGGTCTGAGACCTGTGCGTGGGTAATGAATTGTATGATGTTGACGATGAGTTGGACCTACAGTTTTAGGTGGGTTCCGAACCACCGGGGAAGGGATTTTACAGCAGAGAACAGAGTCTTTTTTGCTGACCAATCCAATCGGTCATCCTTACAAAGAGCGCCCAGGAGTTTCGTAGCTTATCTCTGATTGAACAGATACCTGCTACGGCACTCGGCTATCACTACTTTGCGATGTGTTGCTAACGATACTTCTTTTGATATCGATCAACTTTACCAGCTCAATTAATTGAAGAGATTTGAATTATGTCAATGACAAGTAACAAAAGTATCAAAAGTGACCTAAAGTAAAGTCTACTGTACTTTTTCATCAACCGTTTCTCCTTTAGAATAATTATTCTCTACACTATTTTTGCTTTGAGTTGGGAGACAATGGTTGAATGTTTTCTCATACCTCTTTCTTTCCATTTCTGCAGCATATCTTAAATCTTACCACATAACCATCTATTTATATATTTTGTTCTTGTATATTTTGCATATTTTCTGTCCTTTATATTTCTGAATTATATCCCAGGGTGTTAAATAAATAGATTTGAATTTGAATTCTGATGTAAAAATTATTTCTGTTTGAATCATATTACAAACAACATTATATGCAATGTTCGGGTACCACTTATCCTTAATACCATACTGTTTCTTATTCCTCTAACTCATGTTTATTTCTTGAAATGAAGGAAACATATCATTCTTAAAATTACGTATTTAAATTCACTGCAATAAGAATAGATAGGTTGATAGGTCGATTGATGAAGATATTCACATGTATTGAAGTTGTTGTTACGAATGCAAAACAAGCCGTTGTTTATGCACTCGTTCTATATACATCATTTCCATCCATAGACGAACGTGACTTAAGCCTTGGATTGAGCAGTAGTAATTTGACATTTCATTTCCTCACTCTTCTTCATGTCTCCCTCACTTCTATTTGTCATATCTGCATCCCTTGCACTCTCACACTCAATTGAGCTTCTCGATAGTTCTACAAACTTCCTGCATGATCGAGGTCATGTTGTTGGAATGTTCTACTATATTCAATTACCTTCCATGGCCTTCTCAAGGCAACTAGTGACTTCCAGTACTTGGATTACCTCGAACGACAACTATAAAAGGAAGTTCACATGAACAAGTGGAGTTTAATTTGCTGTTTGATCTACATGCTCGCGTGACAGATCATGTTACAGTGTGAATGACAAATTGAAATCCAATGCCATTGGAATAAGCAGCGCTCGGCTCCAGTGTACCGTTGCAAAGACAAGTGCTTACTTTCCATGCAGCTTATTAACAGTTAAAGACGTTGTGCTTACACTTATCAAGTGATATTATTTTGGGATTGTCAAATAACGTATTGGACTGTGTTTTTTAAGTGTTAAGCTGTTATTTTTAGTATTTCTTTCTACACTATTGTACAGTTTATTGGACTCTTGTTTTTTTATTATCGATCGGCCTATAATTAATTATTTATTAATTCTTGTACATAATTACCGAAAATATATTAGTTTGAAATTTGTTGATCTTTTCTTTCTTATTGAATAAATTTGCAATTAGTGTGTGCGAATAGAATAATTAGTGTAAATAAAGTGCAAGTGTGAACTTTAGTGTTGCCAGCCTTATTCTAGCCATTTAACCCGTAACATTATTAATATGTAAGTGCTATGTAGTGAAATTAAGTGTGAGGCATCTACGAAAATGTTCTAAATCTGGTACTGAATTGTTGAAACTGATATTCAGTAGTAGATTCAAAAGTAATTTTCTGCCTTTTCCTCTTTTAGTCGATTTTTTGATAATTTCTTTCCTTATAAATGAATTTTTGAATGACATAGTGATACGCGTGAATGCTTCATTCTAACACAAAAATAAATTCAATCTCTGCTCAAGAACCTTCATTATGATTTTGTTGAAGGTGATTAAGCTAGTGTTTATACAGTTTGTAAAACCATAACTAGCTCATGAACGGAAAAAAATAAAAAACATTTCAAAGAGCACTTGAGAAAGTGGTGGAATAATCAGTGATTGAAGTACTTGATTTTAGTATGAAAACTTAACGCTGCCACTTTCCATTTCACTGATAAGTTGCAAAATGGATTCTTACCGAGAAGCAAAGTTGAAACCTTCCACCCTCTTCAATGATTCAAAACAGTTTCAGAGAGGAACTTTCAACGATTCAGCTCAAAAGGGAATAGAGGACGAAATCGAGAAGGCGTAAGCTGCCATAAAAAGATGCCATTATGATAATGGCATTGATTATTGGTTGGCAATGGAACGGTTTTATGACCTTATAATGCGGTTAAGATCCCTTCCATGGACTATACCTCTTGGAATTGCGGTATTTTCTTCTAAAGAAACTCCAATACCCTTCATTCAAGATGCACATCATAAAGCTTCTGATTCGAAAGGAGGGATCGGAAAAAACCCCAGGAAGTAGTCTAAGATTTTTGCCATCAGTGTCAAGAATCGGAAACGGGTTTTCACAAAAGTGAAGAGAGAAGACAATTCTAACGACTGCTTAGGACCAAAATTTGGTACTAGGCGGAATTTCAGTCTAAGTGATGAGTAGGGCAGGGTAGCGGTTCTGGGCCAGTTTAACGGCGGTTAACTAACCACGGTTAAATTTTAACGGCCGTTAAATTTAACCTAACTTAATTTAACATAGGAAAACCTAATTTAACGGATCGGTTGAATTTTAACGTCGGTTAAATTTTAACGGTGGTTAAATTTTAACGGTGGTTAACTAACGATGATTAAATTTTAAAGGTGATTAACTAACAAGGGTTAAATAAACAGACTGAAAATTTTCATATGAAATTAAATTTATGTAGCTCACCAAGGCGTTCCAATTGCATGTATCAAGCACTCTGATGAATAAAATAAAAAAAAATAAATAAATAAAAAAAAAAAAAAATAAAAAAAAAAATTAATTATCATTAATATTATCATGGAGTAGGTGTAAAATGAGAGTTCAGGCTCAATTTTCTTTAACCTTAAATTTAAGGTTAACCTAAGTCAACCCACCCAAACCTAACCTAACCTGAAATAGGTAAGTCAAAGTCAAATCAACGCAATCTATCCGATCTCCAAAATTCCCATTTTCACGTGGGTTCCGAACCACGAAAAAATTTGAACTTTTTAACCTGTGAAGGGAATTTTAATTTGAAGACGCCATCTTATTCGGCTTTCAAAGGCACCCCAAATTCATGTATCAAATACAAATTTTCGATTACAATTAATTGGGGAAAAATAATAAAATTTTTGGATCGTCTGTACTAAAAGCAGTACCGCTTCTGGGTCTAACCTAACCTCAAATTTAAGGTTAACTTGAATGAATCCAATCAAAGCTAATTCAACCTGAAATAGGTAAGTTCAAGTTGAATGAACGCAATCTATCCAATCTCGAAAATTCCCATTTTCACGGGAGCTAAAAATCACGAAAAAATTTGAACTTTGCAACCGCTCAAGATAAATTTAATTTGAAGACGCCATCTTGTTCGGTTTTCAAAGGCACCCCAAATTCATGTATCAAATACAAATTTTCGATCACGATTAATTGGGGAAAAATAATAATAAAATTTTTGGGTCGTCTGTACTAAAAGCAGTACCGCTTCTGGCTCAGTTTAACGCTGGTTTCAACGGTAGTTTTAACGGTGGTTTTAACGGTGGTTTTAATGGTGGTTATAGTGGAGATTAAACACCAACTGATTAGCCATCTTGTACTATCACTTACCCAGTGATTCGGAACCCACCTAAACTAAAGTTTATTAGATGGTTCCTTCTTGTTCAAATTTCCAAGGCAATTCAATTTCATGTATTAATTAACATCCAATTTTTCCCTCTGCCTCCTCCCATTGCACACTAAATTTATCAAGATTCTCATTGACTGAGATTATAGACCTCGATTGCCCATGGAACGTGGGTTCTACAACCAACCATCAAACAACAGAATCAAGCAATACCACAAAAAATTTTGTATATATAAAAATGGATAAAATAATTTCATCCACCTACTCATCACCAATCTGCCAACACAGCATCAACAAAAACTGCCTCTTTTTCATATGGAATTCGTTTGAAACAATTGATGTGAAAATATTGTTTGAAAACCTTAAACCTCATATAATTGATATAATACTTGAAAATTCTGAAAAATTCCACCACAATATTAAATGGTATGTGAGTTTAACAGTTAAATTGAAAAAGATTTCTGCTGATAAAGAGTTGTATGTTGAACCAACATTCCATGGGCAATCGAGGTCTATAATCTCAGTCCATGAGAATCTTGATAAATTCAACATACAATGGGAGGAGGCAGAGGGAAAAATTATGGAAGGGTTAGATAAATTCATAAAGTTAGGGAGTGGTTGGACTATAGACATATTCAAACAATTCAATTTCAATATGGTTAGATACAGACCAATAAGTGGTTCTGGCTCATACATTCCTACTCCAGTTAAAATTATAAATAGGAAAGCTATTATAAATGTGAGAAATGAAGATGATCTCTGCTTTGTCTGGTCCATCCTCTCCTATTTCAACACCAATAATAAATATCGAGTATCTGCGCTTAGAAATCTACAACATATGATTAATATTGAAAATTTATGCTTCCCACTAAAATTGAAAGACATATCTAAATTTGAGAACCAAAACACAACAATAGCTGTTAATGTTATTGCATATGAAGAAGAGAAAGATATGTTCTATCCAGTCTTTGCATCCCAACACAGAAAGAGAGAGCATACAATCACCCTGTTGTTGTTATCTAACAAAGAAGAACAAAAACACTACACCCTTGTTAAAAATCTATCCAGACTACTATCACATCTAACAAAATATGAAGGTAAAGTAGAAATTTGTCCCCACTGTTTTCAAAGATTCACCAAATCAAACGCAAAACGTAATTTAGAAAAACATATTGAATTGTGCTCATCACACGAAACACAATGCATTAAAATTCCTGAACGAAACACTGTTTTAAAGTTCACAAATTTCTCCTACACCCTACCCACCCCCTTCACCATATACGCCGACTTTGAATGTTTAATTAAAGATGAAAAACATATACCATGTGGTTATGGATATGTAATAGTAAATGAAAGTGGATCAATTCATTATGGGCCAAGGACAGTTAGAGCATCCAACCTGTCTGAATCATCAAATTTAATAGAACAGTTTCTAGATGAATTAGATAAGCATGGAAATGAATTGAAAAAGCAATTGAAAATACAAGTGCCAATGCAGATTACAGTAGAAGAAGAAAACAAATTTAAAATGGTAGACGTGTGTTGCCTGTGTAGTAAGAGCCTATTGTTTGATCGTGTGCGACACCATTCACATTCAACTGGAAAGTTTATTGGAGCTGCTCATCAATCGTGTAATCTTAATGCAAAACAGGTGGAGTTCATTCCTGTAATATTCCACAATTTCACCGGTTACGATTCCCACTTCATTGTTCAATCACTCAATAAATATAAAAAGAGAATAAGTTGCTTAGCTAGGACAAGTGAAAAAATAATTTCAATAACACTAAATAACACTTTGAGATTTATCGATTCACTACAATTTCTGAATTCATCTCTTTCGAAATTGACAGAAAATATGTTATCAAATGCTTTCCAACTGATTTCAGCACATTTTCCAAATAATACAAATTTACTCTTGAAAAAACAAATCTACCCATACGAATATATGGATTGTTTTGAGAAATTCGAAGAAACACAATTACCTTCCCGGGAAAAGTTCTACAACAAATTAACCGATTCAGATGTAAGTGAGACTGACTATCAAAATGCTATAACTGTTTGGAATGCGTTCAACTTGAAAAATCTTGGTCAATTTCACGATCTCTACCTGACCACTGATATACTCTTACTCGCCGATATATTTCAATCTTTCAGATCAACATTCCAGAAAACATACAGTCTTGATCCATCCCACTTTTATTCGCTACCACACTATTCGTGGAATGCAATGTTGAAAATGACAGGTATTGAACTTGAACTTTTAAGTGATCCAGATATGCACCTGTTTGTAGAGTCCGGCATTCGCGGAGGTTTAAGTGTAATCCCCAAACGATATGCAAAAGCCAACAACCAATATTTATCTACATATGATAAAAATTCCAAAACCACATTTATAATATACTTAGATGCAAATAATTTATATGGTACAAGCATGAGTGAATCACTACCACACTCTGGATTCAAGTGGTTATCTAATGAGCAAATTCAAAATTTCGATGTTACAAAAATTTCAGATGAATCACATGTTGGCTACTTTTTAGAAGTCGATCTTGAATATCCAGAAAGTCTACATGATATGCACAACCATTACCCCCTTGCGCCAGTAAAAGCCACACCGCCATCAGGGCGATATGAGAAATTAATTACAACTTTTGAAAACCGTAAAAATTACATTCTACACTATAAAAATTTGAAACTTTACATGAGATTAGGTTTGAAATTAACAAAAATTCACAGAGTGATGCAATTCAATCAATCAGCCTGGTTAGAACAATTTATATCATTAAATACCGAATTGAGAAAGAATTCAAATAATGATTTTGATAGAGATCTATACAAGCTATGTTCTAATGCAATTTATGGAAAAACGTTGGAAAATGTAAGGAATCACAATGATTTTAGGATTATAACTGATGAAAAGCAACTTGATAAAGTGATTGCATATCCAAGAATGAAACACTGGTACAGATTCAACGATGATGTTGCTGGTGTATGTCTAAATAAGCTTGAGGTTCATCTAAATCGTCCCATTTATGTGGGTATGGCAATACTTGAGTCAAGTAAAGCAATAATGTACAAATTCCATTATGATGAAATTCTAAAAATGTATCCCAATGTTGAACTGCTAATGTCCGATACAGATAGTTTTATGTATCTGATTCAAACAAACGATATTTATAAAGATATTGAAAGAAATTTGGATTTATTTGACACATCTAATTATCCAAAAGACCATCAATGTTACAGCACAAAACATAAAAAACAACTAGGTAAATTTAAGGATGAGTGTGGTGGAAAAATAATTTCTGGGTTTGTTGGACTACAAGCCAAAATGTATGCAATTCGCATAGGTGATTCAGAAAAGAAGGTTGCAAAGGGAATTCCCAAGAGTGCAAATAGAAATCAATTGAGATTTGAAGATTATAAAGAATGTCTGTTTGATGTAAAACACAAAAATGTAACATCATCAGCAATTGAAAGTAAACTGCATCATGTCTATACTGTTCAACGTGAAAAACTAGCTCTTCAACCTCATGACGATAAACGTTTCATACTACCAAACCGAATTGATACTCTAGCTTGGGGCCATAAAGATATTCCAATAAGAAAACGTAAAATTCGTGAGCAGCAGCCATCTCAAGGAAAAGTACAAAAACTTTAAAAACCTGAATAACTTTAAAATATCGTTAAAAAAGCGGCGAGGTGGAACTACCCGTAAGGGTCTCCCCACCACTAAAAGCCATACGAATTTATTTATTATTATACTTTAAAATATAAAGAAACTTTAAAAACCTGAATAACTTTAAAATAAAATAATTTTTTTTTTTTTGCTTAAATAGGTGCGTAGGTGTAGGTACCTATACCTAGATTAATGTATGTGCTATGTAGGTGTGTAGGTGTAGGTACCTATACCTAGATTAATGTATGTTCTATGTAGGTGTGTAGGTGCAGGTACCTATACCTAGATTAATGTATGTAGGTGTGTAGGTGTAGGTACCTATACCTAGATTAATGTGTGTATGTAGGCAAAAAAAAAAATATTTTTTATTTTTTATTTATACTTTTTAAATTACTCTAATTATACATATATTTTAAATTATATAAATACTTTTTTTTGTTCATACTTTTCAAATTACTCTAAGTATACTTTTAAATTACTATACTACTTTATTGTTTTGTTAATATTATTCGTTTACATTACTTTTCTAACAATTCCACTCAATGGTGTATATTCATAGATATTTTCGTATATAATGAGACAGTATGCAGATGTATTTTCTGGGATATTTGCAGTTGTGTCAAATGAAAGTTTCACATCTAATGCACCCGATTTCAAAAGTTCACTTTGACGAGAACAGTCTATCACAATTAGTGGTGTTTTTTCAAATTTATCAAATGCTATTGATGTTCCCGAATCACTTTGTTTGTAGTAGGCATGTTGAAAGGCGGCAAACATCTGATACAATGTATGTTTATTACCCATAATATTATCATAGGGAAAGTATTGTGCATTCAAATACAAGCGCACATTATTCAAATTACAAAAATCAAATTGAGATATATCATTACGAAGGCTATTCTTTCTATTAGTTTGCAGTCCTAGTACAATAAATCTTGGTTTATCCATTTGTGATGCCGTCTTAACTGTCCACTGATGACTTGTGCTTTCCGGTAGGGTAGGATACTCATGTAATTGCCAAGATCTGAATGGAAGGCTAATTGGTTTATCATTGTGAGATAATTTCAGTAGATTAAGACGAATTGTGTCTGCTACATGTATGTAGGGTACTTTCCATTGTATTTTTGTTAGATTAATTTCGATTTTAGTACCAGCGGTGGTTTGAATTGCATTTAAATCAGATGAAGATCGAAGCAGAACCAATTCTTGTTTTACATTCAAAATAATTTTTCTATAGTCTTCCATGAAACCTAACCACATTTCCAGTGGTACACAAAAGCTGAATTTCTTTTTATTTGTCCATCCATCTCGATTCCATCCTGCATTCTCCCATATACATTTATTTTGTGGAGTTTCGCACAAGAGGTTTTTCATTGTTGTTGTCATGCCAACGTTACGTGTGCGGTCAACTTCGACTCCACCCACCTCATATCTAATCTCATCGAATAAATAGGCTATTCCATTGTTCACTAATACAAAGTCAACTTCAGTATTGTCTGCTTTTTGTACTTTAATATTACCCTCTATTAGAAGATAGCTTTTACATGGTAGTGTGTAGACATCCTGTTGATTTACATTGATACGAATTTCATCATTATTTTTGTATGTTTGTGATGCATATGGTGTGTGAGTGTGATACTCGAATTGGGTTATACTCTCATCGAATTGTACTTTCTCACCAACATTGAATATTGAATCAATTTGCATACCGTGAGGAATTTGGTGATTCATTGTTTATATTTTTATTATATACAAAAAAACCTAATCTTTGTAGTAGTTGTCTATTTTTAGGTGTAAGTGATTTCCTATCTGTTGCATCATGCTGTTGTGATTGATGATTTTTTGTAAATATTAGCATATTTTTTTATATATGTAATTATACACCAACTGGTTTTTTTCTTACATGTAAGCGTACTGTTATT
Organism: Conomelus anceps; assembly: GCA_948455865.1. Lineage (NCBI taxonomy): Eukaryota > Metazoa > Arthropoda > Insecta > Hemiptera > Delphacidae > Conomelus > Conomelus anceps. The sequence continues at coordinate 57,995,258 of OX418220.1, forward strand.
GTTTCTCCACGAAAGTTTACCACATTCCCGTCCTGATCGATTATATTTATACAAATTTGATTTATTGTGTTTGTATTGATTGGCATGTACACCACAGTTGTGGGTCATTCAATTATTTTATAGCCAGGTGGTACAATTGTGTAAAACTCATGAATTGTGTGACCTTCACTGCCATTATTGTACGAACCCTGTGCAATATTGCATTCTACACGTATACTATTCACACGCATTATATGAACGGGTTTTGTTGATATATGCCATTTATTTGCTAGTAATTTTTCATGTTGAAATCCAAGTATTGGACCAATGCTGTCCTTCATAGTTAGATCAATATCTTTATCTGCATACAGCTCACACTGCAGCGTATTGTTGTTGGCTTTGATTCTCAGTTGGCTGCTTGTTAGTTTAAGATTATTTCGAATATAATTTAGAATATCCTCCAATTCGTATGATCCTTCTGGTATTTCAACCACACGCCCATCATACACAAACTTATTATTTACATTTGTTTCAATATTTGGAATTGTATTGTATGTGTACATGTTTACTAGACCCACTTCATAGTCAAAGCTATCCAATTCAACTGGTGGGAAGATTTCACTAACCAATGGATTCTCGTTTGCTGTTAGCGTAAACATAATCACTATATTTTTTATACAGCCACAATAGACACAGATGTCCGCATGAGTGCTCCATTTGTTGATATTTCTTGTAGTTGTATCGAACTCTTACACCCTGCATATATTTCATAAATTCAAGTGGTGGACTTAGATTACCAAAACTATCAAAATAGTCACATAGATTAGCGTTTTTAAAGTAGCATGTCCAATGAGTGCCTTCACCAATTTCATTATCCAGATTGATTACACCCAGTTCTAGGTGTTTAAGTGGTGTATTTGGTAGTTTATCTCTCATATAAATTCCACGTAACGGTAAGTCAAGCTGTTTTGCATACTTTATTATATCTACATTTGATAATGGGGATTTTTTTTTTAAATGGCTTTCAATGCACTCTCTACCTTATTCTTCTTCTTCTTTATACCACAACCTTTGTACGGTTTCAAATAGACACCTTTACCGAGTTTCTTTCCCCCTCCACCAAATTTCACTTTTGCATTCATAAGATTTGTAACTAGATAGGCTGCTGCTCGTTCAGGAAGACTAGCATCGGCTGCTTTTACTCTTTCCCATGCGAGTGCTGCAAGTTTCCTATCAGCTTCCGTTCGATTTTGTGTTGGGTCACTATAGGCTATATCATGCTCTCGACACGCTTCATCTAATCTATTTATTCCTTTATCTCCTCTTGCTAATCGTTTTTTCAAGTTTGTCGCGGGTCCACAGAATTCGTACCCGGGAATATGGAGCTCCATGGGCAGTAGATCAATTGCTTTATTAATTACGGAACCCAATATACCAGATCCCAACTTCTTTTTCATTGACCTCTTCTTTTTCAGAGTATTTTTTCTATTCATTTTTATATAGATAATTTTTCTCATACCATCTTTTAAATGAAGAATTATAGATGGAGAGATCCTTTACAGCCTCTCTATAGTTGGTAAGTAATTGTGGATCTGTGATGTGTTTCCACTGTTGTCTAATATCAATGTTTGGTAAGTAGAAATCTTTAACTGTATCTATTTGTTGTGCTAGAGTAATGGCGTTTTGAAACAAGTTTATCATCTCTTCTTTCTCCAAGTCCAGTGTCTCTTTTCTACTCAAATGTCGACCAAATTTATCAATAGTCATGCTTGTTTTTATTATAATTCATGTTTGTAGATAAATTTACTCTCAAACCATGCTCTAAAAAACCATGGATTTTCAGTTTCCTCTGAATATTTTCTATACTGATCAAATAGGCTTGGATCTGTCATTGCTCGCCACTGATCAATGTTGTTGAGATCAACTCTTGGAAGATGGTGTGCTGCAAGTGGTATCAATTGTAGGATATCAATTAAATTCTGCACCAACTGTTTCAATTCTTCATTGATATTCGTCTTTCTACTTGCATACAAATGTCGTCCAAATTTATCAATAGTCATTTTTATAATACTAGATTACCACCTATAATGATACCGATTTCACGTAATTCTTCAATTATTGATGCAATTTCTGAATCATGACCGGTGTGTCCGGCAAGTTTTGAATTAATCAACAGTTCCAATCTTTCACACAATTCATTTGGATTATCCCAATAGGTGTAGACGTTGCTGTTAGGTGAGGTTTCAATTTGCATATCATGTATTCCACTACCCAGTTTTTGTTCAACTCCTTTAACACGTTTAGGTGGAAATAAATCCTTAATTATGCGAGTGTATTTATAACTGGTATTTCTTTTCACACGTCCCAATGCATCAAGATGAACTCCAGTTAGTTCAAGTATACGTTTATAGTCGACAAGATCACCTTTCCTATAGATGAATGTATCTGGAATTGCTTTGAATAGCAGCTCTAGTAGACCGTGTGTAAGCGGGAATGATTTATTACCATCAATAATGATTTTTTTATCATCAAACTTGATAACTTTCTTTCCAATTTGCCATTCATTGATTGTGGGATTAAAGTGAACTCCATACAGATTTTGACCTTTTGTTGTTCTCATAAAATTATCAATGTATTTACCTATACGATTTCTAGATGCAAATTTCCGACTAGACTCTCTACTGTCTCTTCTACTACTTTCATCTAAATTACTGGGAACATTGGAGGTGTCTAAATTAGAAGATTCTAAATTAGAAGATTCTAAATTACTGGGAACATTGGAGGTGTCTAAATTGGAAGAGTCTAAAAAACTGGGAACATTGGAAGAATCGAAAATGTTTGTTGTGTCTAAATTAGAAGCATCTAAATTAGTGGAGTCTAGAATGGGGTAGTCTTCCTCTTCCTCCCCCTCCTCCTCTTCCTCATCCTCCTCTTTCATTTCCTGTTTAACATCAAATAATTGTTGTTGTTTAAATTGATTCAATGATTCGGTAATGGGTTTATATTGTTTCTGTAAATTTTCTTCTTCACTAATTGCATCATACGATAATTCTCGATGTTTTCGACGTATAGAGTCACGCAGCTGTTTTATATTATTCTTAATGGCTGTCAATTCTTTTAGATCCTTTTTCAGTATCATTTTTATAATAGGATAAATTTATCAAATCCAACTCTGTATCTCCCGTTATCCAGTCCACAATCTTTGTTTATGACTAGAAAATTATTATTATTCCATGCTTGAGCACACATTCTACTGAATTCATCTCTACTCAAATCTGGATATACATGATCATGATATATGTGTTGTAGATTACGATTATCCTGTTTGAATATAACAATCAAATTACTGTTGTCTCTAATCAATTGTTTAGGAATACTAGAGTACGTTTGACAAATGTAGAAACTATCAATGTTTTTGTGTCTACCCATACTGAAATAGTCTCGAATATTCTGTTGTTTTTCCATACAAATATCATCAAAAATCATAACTGAATTGGGGTGTGCATCGTTTGGGTGTGGTATTTCTTCATTATGCTGGTACAGATTGAATCCAACCTCGGCTACTTGACTCATAATTTCCTTGAGAAGTTGATACTTGTCTTGCTGGTGAGATTTGGTGAATACATATAAATGTGAAAACTTGACACCATTCTCAGCAAATAATAAATTAAAAACAGTATTTGTTTTTCCAACATTGGACGGCCCACACACAATACATCTTACACTATTTGGTAGAAGCACACTGTGTCTTATTTGTTGCTTTTTATTTAAATACCTGTCAAAGTTAATCAGTGGTAGTTTTGATTTGTGCTGTTTTAGCTTCATTTTTTTAATGTATTATTATCAATCCATGAATTGTATTTCGAATCAAAACCCAACCATTTCACATACAATTTATTACCTTTCTTCTTTAGCACTCTTTCAATAAGATACACATCTGGGTACTTGGTTTTCTTCATTTCATACTCATAGAATGCACCCTTAATAATTTTATTGTTATCGTCTTTGAGGTGATAGGTGAGGGGAATGCTTGGTAGTACATTGTGTACAGTGAAAATCTCATTAGTGTAGTTTGGTAGGTATCCTTTATCAAATATTCGCTTGTAACGTGTGATTCGAACCTTATCACCGATTTTAAACTTTTGCTTTTTAAGTTTGAAGGAACGCAGGGTAGCCTTATCAATATTCATTAGTACATACTTTTCATTTTCAGTATTCACTTCACTCGGTTTCATGCGAGTGGTTCGATGAACGGTGTTATTGTATTTGTCTAACAGTTTTGGGAGTAAATTGAACCATTTATAATTTCCCTGTACAGTGAATTCACGAAACATGTGCTCTTTCAGGGTCCTATTGAAACGTTCACAGATTGCCGCCTTCTTATTACTGAAAGTACTATAGTGATTGATATTGTACATTTTAAAGAGTTTTTGAACAGTAGCATTGTAGAACTCTTTACCAGCATCAGTTTGAAAATTCTTTATCTTATTCTGTTCAAGTATTGGTTTGAGGGCGTTTGCCACATCATTACCCGATTTACTTTTCAATGGTATTGCAAATGCGAATTTACTGAAACAATTTATTACTGTCAGTATGAATTTGAAATTTCTATTGATGGTACTGTAATTTGACATATCAACGAGATCGGCCTGGTACAGATCTGTTACGCCTTTGATTTCTGTACGACGTGTGGGAAAATTGTGTCTAACACTTGCATGTAATTCTTGAGCAAGTCCTTCTCTTGTATTCATTTTTTATACAAGAGTTAGATCTCCACTATAACCACCATTAAATCCACCGTTAAAACCACCGTTAAAACTACCGTTGAAACCAGCGTTAAACTGAGCCAGAAGCGGTACTGCTTTTAGTACAGACGACCCAAAAATTTTATTATTATTTTTCCCCAATTAATCGTGATCGAAAATTTGTATTTGATACATGAATTTGGGGTGCCTTTGAAAACCGAACAAGATGGCGTCTTCAAATTAAATTTATCTTGAGCGGTTGCAAAGTTCAAATTTTTTCGTGATTTTTAGCTCCCGTGAAAATGGGAATTTTCGAGATTGGATAGATTGCGTTCATTCAACTTGAACTTACCTATTTCAGGTTGAATTAGCTTTGATTGGATTCATTCAAGTTAACCTTAAATTTGAGGTTAGGTTAGACCCAGAAGCGGTACTGCTTTTAGTACAGACGATCCAAAAATTTTATTATTTTTCCCCAATTAATTGTGATCGAAAATTTGTATTTGATACATGAATTTGGGGTGCCTTTGAAAGCCGAATAAGATGGCGTCTTCAAATTAAAATTCCCTTCACAGGTTAAAAAGTTCAAATTTTTTCGTGGTTCGGAACCCACGTGAAAATGGGAATTTTGGAGATCGGATAGATTGCGTTGATTTGACTTTGACTTACCTATTTCAGGTTAGGTTAGGTTTGGGTGGGTTGACTTAGGTTAACCTTAAATTTAAGGTTAAAGAAAATTGAGCCTGAACTCTCATTTTACACCTACTCCATGATAATATTAATGATAATTAATTTTTTTTTTTATTTATTTTTTTTTTTTATTTATTTTTTATTTTTTTATTTTATTCATCAGAGTGCTTGATACATGCAATTGGAACGCCTTGGTGAGCTACATAAATTTAATTTCATATGAAAATTTTCAGTCTGTTTATTTAACCCTTGTTAGTTAATCACCTTTAAAATTTAATCATCGTTAGTTAACCACCGTTAAAATTTAACCACCGTTAAAATTTAACCGACGTTAAAATTCAACCGATCCGTTAAATTAGGTTTTCCTATGTTAAATTAAGTTAGGTTAAATTTAACGGCCGTTAAAATTTAACCGTGGTTAGTTAACCGCCGTTAAACTGGCCCAGAACCGCTACCCTGCCCTACTGTGATGAAATTAGTGAAGTATATATCTATAAGACTTAAGTTATAATCTGGCCTAATTTATAATTGTAGTTATAGCTATGATTTATGACATGTTTTTCCTATAAGTTTAGTAAGATTTTAGTCCGAAAATGTTATGGTTTTCTTTATAGCCCAGTTTTGCTACAGTTTTAAAAAAATTTCTGTTCAAACTGAATTTTCTGAATTACTTTCTGAAGAAGCCCGACTGAAGATTGAGGGAGAAAAATATCGAAAGAAAATCCACAATGACGGAGAACCAATAGCATCCCAGGAAGCTAGGAAGGGATTTAAAGAAGTTTACATTGTCTTTGGGGGTGAACGGGAGCGTTCGACCATCCAGAACAGCTGCTTTGTAGAATTTTTAATCCGCTTTAATTGTTCCTTCTTTTTTAGTCTTTTCCCGTAAACGTTGTCGGGCTTTCCTTCTACCTTCTTTTTGTGGGAATGAAAATGAATTAGAATGTCTCCCGGGGGGCCTGTAAGACATTTATCAGGAGGCCCGGGACAAAGGTATTAAAAAAGGTGGCAGGCGGAGAGGGAAGACTATGGTATGTTACTGTGATGGTTGGTGGGGCGGGCAAGGGGAGGGGAAGCCGCGGGCGAATGCTGGTGCGAAAGTGCTGCAAAGAAAAGACGGGCCACAACTACAACGTACAGAAGACCGCAGATTAATAACGTCGAGAGAATTGTTTTATCCGGGCGTTTGTCAGGGAGAAACGAAGGAAAAACTGCTGCTGCAGAGAAGGATAGCGAGCAAGTAGTGGTGCTATCTCTGGTCCTGTGGGACCCATCTAGGCCACTTCTACTTGTCGACTTTCTTCTTTTCCTCTTTTCTCACTGACAACATGAAGGCCTGCCCACTCTTATCACTTTCCCGGGGGGCTCTGATAACAGTCAGCACAGCTCCCTGACTACACAGATTGCTCCCCCCCCCCACTCTCTCTCTCTCCCAGGCTTCATCCACATGCCGTTTGCGTCACTCCATGTCAAAATGTGCATCCAAAACAAAAGACAGAATCGAGAAGAGACAGATCACAGTTATGGTATCACAAACGGCTCTGGCTATTTATACGGTCACAGTGCAAATAGTTATGTGCCCAGCCATAAGTCTTGAAAGCAAATTAATAGGAGTCTGACGATGCCTTGACAACAGAGTGAAACGGCCGTCACGCCATAACGTGAGTTAATTTCCACTTAAAAGTGTTTTTTAAGTTTTTATTGCAAATTAATAGTTAGATGTTAGAGCAGGCAGCAGTGTACAAGCTTGCTAATCAGCCTCAAATTGGAAATTTTAAACATATTATTTTATTTTATTTCAAGTTACCCTATATTTCAAAAGTTTTTTAACATACAGTCTTATTTCAGTCTTGTTCACTTGTGCTCAATAAAGCCTTGTTTCCAGAACTCTATGAACTTTCTTCTTTTCCTCTTTTCTCACTGACAACATGAAGGCCTGCCCACTCTTATCACTTTCCCGGGGGGCTCTGATAACAGTCAGCACAGCTCCCTGACTACACAGATTGCTAGGCTAGGTTAGGTCATATACAGTAGCAGTTCTACTGTAGCAGTTCAGTAGTACAGTAGCAGTTCTACCTGTCTTCCACCAATATAATGATATTTCTACTAGTGAATTTCATTTGCCCTTTGCAGAAAAGAAAAATCACCCTGGACAAGATCCACTACGTTTTGATTTTCGCTTTGTAGAAAGAATGTGCTCAATAATGTTCAAGAGCTGCGTGATTGGCTTGATGAAATCCGGTCGGAGACGCACGCTAGCTGTACAGTAGTGGTGGTTGAAAAGGAGAAGACTACACACTCTTGTGAAGCATCAAACAGTGTGCTTGTTGTTTCTGTTTTGCTGGTGCTGCGGTCTCACAACCGGCAACTGACACGCCAACTCTTAAGACACAACCAAAGTTCCATCGTTTCCAAACTTATTGATTGCAATCAGAGAGCTAGTAGCTGTTCAGTTGCATCATTTTCGAGCATGTTCGCTTATTGTTTATGTAACCGGAAATTTGAAGTTTCTACTTGCTGTCAAAGTCTCAGACAAATGAATGCACACCACTTTCTTATTCCTTATCCTACTCTTTCCACAACTTCTCCAACACTTTCCTTCTTCCATTTCCCTAAAACCCTTCTCAACATTCACCCTTCACCTTCACCACTTTCCAATCCTTCGCCTCCAATTTCCCTAAATTTTCTCTTCACACTTCAATCCATCTCCCCCATTATCGCAGTCTTCTTTTTCTTATCTGGTAGCTTGCGTTTGAACGATTGTACTTGCGTGAAGTACTCATTGTTTTTGATGCAAGACTTATTGGAAATTCCAACTCTTTTAAAAGAAAGGTGTGAAAACCATGGCGATGTTTTTTCTGCTTTACTTCGAAAGGAAGGAAGCATGCAATTTATTAAAAGTCATTTCTACCTGAGTAAAAAAATATGGTGTAAAGCTTGCATGTCTTGATGATGATTTAGTGAAGTGCTAAACGTTCCTTGAATGAAATTGGATATCATGCAAAAAAGTTGTGAATACTGCAAGTGAACAATGAATGAATTGCGCCCCTACAATAAGAGAAAACAATTGGATAATGAATCTTAGTTTTCAATGACCTGACTAGTTCTGCTATTTCATGTAAATGTTAGTGGATTGATTAGAAATTGTATATTAACAGACTTACTTTGAGAATTTTTTATGACAATTTCTTGTGAATTTCTTTCAATCAACTTTCTTTAATACATTCTTAGAATTTTAAGAAGTTGAATTATAAATTATAGACTAATGACGAGTTGGATAGGAGTTGGATTATAAAATCATAGACTAATGACGAGTTGGATTATAAAATCATAGACTAATGACGAGTTGAATTATAAAATCATAGACTAATGACGAGTTGGATAGGAGTTGGATTATAAAATCATAGACTAATGACGAGTTGGATAGGAGTTGCATTATAAAATCATAGACTAATGACGAGTTGGATAAGAGATGCATTATAAAATCATAGACTAATGACGAGCTGGATAGGAGTTGGATTATAAAATCATAGACTAATGCCGATTTAAAGGTGAAGAGGTAATACTATGCAGTAAGAATTTTTTATTAATAGCTTAACTACTTTTCGATTTGTAGAGAGATCATAATGATTTCATTCTTGCCAAAGGTAAATAACTTGTTTGCTTCTCATAGCAGGGTTTCTTATAGCTAATAAATAGCAAGCTGAAAGCTATAACACGAGCAAAAAAGATAATAATTATTCCAACTAGTTTGATGCCGATCAAAATTCTAGTTTCATTCTTGCTCCACGTAATGAATTCCGGGGAACCGCATTCTCTCCATTCCAACTTTTGGTCTAGGCTGAGCTGTCAATATTAGTTAAATTGTCTTTAGTATAGGTGAAAACGAGAATGATGACCTGCAAGTTTCATTTCAACTAGAAAAAACGATTGATCTATCTAACTAACCCGAAAGGGTCTCACCAGCACTTAAAGCCGAATATTATATTATACAATTACTAATATTTATTATAATCTATCATTTTATTAGAATAGAATAGCATTTTATTTCTGCAACAAAGCATAAAATCATGCATTTTTTACGTTTTCAATTTTTATAATATATATAACTTTAATAAGTTTCGGTTGTTACACCATTATCAATCGAAACTAGTTTCTCGAAGTTTTAATAAATGTGGTTGTGACAATTTCGTCTTATTTTTCATTATGGATACCTTCCACAATATCACCTTCGCCATTACTAAGAAACCTAAATTAACATAGGCCTAAATTATTTTCTAACAAAATAGAATTGACTAAATACTGCGATGAAAAGAAATACCAGGCACCCCTATAGAATAACTGTGTTGAGGTTATCTAAGCAAAGAGAATAAACAGTATTAGCTCGTTTTTTCTCTATCAGGTCATATTTTCATATTTGAATAAAGAACAAAACAATAGAATTATACGGTTGTATTATTGCTATTTCCATTATTATTGTCAGGATCATTGTGACAAGTTAGAACATTTTTATGTACTTTGTAACAATATAAATCCTTGAAATAGGCTCAAACAATACAAATCAGTTAAACTGTTTAAAATGACAGTTTCGATTTTCCTGGACGCCTGGCTATCGTAAACTAAACATAAGAGATTGATTATTCTCTGCAACAGGCCTCAAATACTGCAACAACATTGTTCGGTGTTCTTTGAGTGTTGGGGAAACTTGCTAGCGAAGCTGAACGGTGCTCGGTTCACAGTATAAGTTGTAGCGTACATTATAACCACAGTAAGCGTCAAACGGGGGAAAGTAGGAGGATACTCTACTGGCAGGTGGAAGGCTAGTAGCATCAACTGCCTGAAATACTGCCTACTACTAACAGCACCGAACTGCATACACTTTTCTTTCGATATCGGAAGATGTGCTCCTGTGATGTTCTCCTGTCGGAGGGAAGAGCACGGCACCGTGGATGAAGCGGCGGCAAAGAAAGAGTGTGCTTGTTTGAAGTCGACGGCAACTGTATGTTGCAATAACCCCACGCCACGCCAAAACAGATCAATCGGCCATTTATCGGAAACCACTTATCAAAGCAAAGTACTGAAGTCCTTCGTGTGGGTGTGTAGCCTATACTACGCAATAGTTGACAGACTGAAAAGGGCTGGCAAGCTAGCTATCCACTCTCTTCGTCTGGCATGGTCAACTCTTATCGTTTGGCATCATAGCAGTGTCACCACTCCATCACTGGCTCGTCCCTTATCGAAACCAAACAACAGACACATCATCACCATAATCATCATGATCGAGTGCATCTATCTGCGGCGGCCTTTTGAATTGGTCTCTGGCCATTTATGCTCGGTCGCTCATCAAGATCGTCGACATTGCGTCATGTGTGTGCTGCGGCTTGATGCAACTGCCCGATCACCGATCAACGGCTGCTATTCATTGTTCTATGCTCGCGAGCGCTATGTCTATCATTTTCATTCCTTCTCTTTTTCTCCTCCATTCTGACTCCCACCCCCTCTTTCTTTTTCTACTTCACACTCCATCATTTCTCTCTAGCATTCTCCCATTCTTTCTCTCTTTTCTGTGAGTCAAGTGGAAGAGGGGGCTTCATGCTTCAAGTTTACCTACTGTGCAAAAGTAAAGGCTATTTATCTTTCTCTTTCCCTCCAGTCTAATCTATCTCCCTCCCCTTGTATTTATTTATTTATTCATTCATTCATTTATTTATTTATTTATTCATTCATTCATTCATTCATTCATTTATTTATTTATTTATTTATTCATTCATTCATTCATTCATTCATTTATTTATTTATTTATTTTTTGATTGATTGATATAACTAACAATAATTGTAAATACAACAGGCTATTGCCCAAAACTGATTTTCACAAAATTTCAGAGTAGAATCAAAATTTTAGGTTACGTCTCTTTCACTAGAAATTTCACCTCGGAGCAAGAAAGTTCACACGTTTCTTACTGAAAAACAATATTATCAAAATAATTATCACGAGTGGACATATTTTTTTTAGAGGATGAAGTCCACATAGGTCTGAGACCTGTGAGTGTGTAATGAGTTGAATGATGGTGATTGATGAGTTGGACCTACAGTTTTAGGTGGGCTCCGAACCACTGGGAAGTGATTTTACAGCAGAGAACAGTGTATTTTTTGCTGGCCAATTTAATCGGTCACCGTTACGAACAGGACCTACGAGAAAGCAGCTTATGTCTATCTGATTGAACAGATACCTGCTACTGCTCGCGGCTATCACTTCCCAAATTTCGTCGATATATTTTGTCCAAATTTCGTCGTTTTAATGCACCACCCAGATATCATTCATAGAAGAATATCATTCATGGATATAAGGGTTGAGTACAAGACAAGATGGCTGTGCCCTAACTTCGCCCTTCAAGGAATGTAAAGGCAGCCATTCTACTCTATTCTATTTGCTTTACCGATAAGATCATATGTTAAATGTTGATGATCATACAATACAATGTTAAAATTAGCATAATCCATAATCTATGTGATGTTTAGTATACATTGTATTATACACTGTATTTTTTTGAATCACTTATAAGATACATTTTTAGATTTATCAAATCGAATTTAACTTCCTGAAATACCTTCTCACTCATACACTTCAACTGACTGCCTCTCGTCAAGCTTCAATTGAAGAGCCTTCAAAGCCTCGATTGCTTCCGCAGTAAATCTGATTCATAGAGCTCTCTCAATTTAATTTTTCTGCTAAGCTTTTTTCCAGCTGTCAAAAACGAAACGAAAATTTGAATTATGTGTACAAAACTCATGAATCAAATTATTTGAATTATGGGAGTCTTTTGTACTCAAAACTCCATTGTTATATTCATGTATGTTATTATCGTCAACAGGAAACAAACGAATTTTTGTGTAGTTGTGTTTTAGATTTCATTCAGTTCTTGGCGGCTAGGAAAGCGTAGCTTAACCCATCCATCTCTCTCTTATTATTCAAATGTCTCCAATTTCTACCTTCCTTTAGTTTTACTTTCTTTTTCAATACATAATATACATAAATATTATTTTTCTCTATGTATTTTTCAATACATATTTTTTTCTTCAGCCATAAACAGTATTTTTTCTCACTCCCGTGTCCAAGGCTCTTTCTCTATTACATCCTTTTTACTATAATTTTCCTCTTTCCTTTAAGATTTCCTTTCTCTAATTGATTATCTATTATTTTTCAACAAATTATCAATTAAAATTACTTTTTCTATACTAAATTGCTTGAGCTGAAGAACGTATCCATCCATCTCTCTAACCCTCTCCCTTCTTTCTCCACTCTTACCTTTATTATTTTTCCTTCTCTCTATTTCCCCTCTTTCGTTCTCTCATTAAATTTTCTGTCAACATATTTCAGGCGAGCGTTTTGCAACTGATTTGAGATTTTAAACACCGATCCGTAAGATAAGGTAAATTAAAAAATTTATTTGAAAATATTATTGCCACTGTGCTCTAGAACGCATTCGCTTATGGTTGATAGACGTTTAGGTGACAGCAATATTTATTGATGTAATAGCAAATTAAGTTCAGAATAAAAAGAAAGGGAGAGAAAAAAGATTGAAAGATAGAGAAAAAAGAGCTAAAGTTTGTCAGAAAAGAGTGTCAATGACTTTTATAATTCTTTCATAAATTCAAAGAATATTTGGTAAGTATTTATAAAAATATGTTATCGCATGTGTGACGTCTGCTAGCTGTTTTCGTTATTGGAGCAGTTATAGCCAAAACTAAGATAATTAGAAAAATGATTTCCAATCAGAATCACCTTAATACAGCATACTTTTTTCATGAGTTGAAAAGTCTTCTCATCTCAGACCCCAAATAAATGTTCTACCTTCTTTGGGTTAGCACGATGATTCGATGATGCTTCATAAAAGTTTCCGAATAGTATACGAATTCGTGCATAGCGTTTCGAAATTTTACTGCTCAGGATGTCAACGCTATAATCGATAGTAGTTGATATGCTTAAAAATTATGGATTCTGAATTTTTATACTTTTTAAGCACTTCACAACAGAGAATAGGAAACTCTGTTAAATATTCCGTCTCCTTGTTTGCGCTGCAATCACCCCCAAAATAATAAAAATGTGTTGTATTAGTGTTCGGGTGATAAATATTTTGGCTCAGAAAAGCATACAGTTAGGTGAAGAGTGGGAGACGAAATGTGATGATAGGGAAGAAATGGACGGTGAAAGAAGAACGAGACATTTCTCTTCGGATTGAAGTGAGTGGGAGAAGCAAGAAACAGTAAAGCTGAGGAAGAAGCAGGAAGAGTAAGGTCAATATCCATTACTTGGGCACATAAAACAAGACTTTATCGCCATCTTGGATTGTGTGGCGGGATAGTCAGCAGTGGGTGGTAGGAGAGGGGGGTTTCATGGGAGTTGATGGGAAATGCGGGGTTTTCTCTTTGAGCTGGAACGAGGGTTTTCCGTGGAAGTCGCGGTGGGAGGGAAGAACTACTTGAAGCTCCAACACTTTTCTTTTGTTTAACTCAGTGCTGAGTCCACACAATTTTGTACTCTAGCCAGCCCCATCGATAACTGAACTGATCGTCACGAGATCACGCCGAGGGCCGAAGCTGGTAGAAATATGCTTAATAGACCAAACCCTTTTTTTTCTTTTATACCTAATACTTTGTTTTATCATTCACTCATTTTCCACAATCGTTTATGATTTAATCGTTGGAAGAAATATACAAATAACATTTAATATGGAATCAAAATTGTGTTACTTGGAAAGTCTTATAGTTTATAGCTTTATAGTTTGATAGTTTTAAAGCTATAGTGGAACTTCTATTAACCACCACCTTCGGGACTGGGGTCGTGACGTATAACTGAATAAGCGGATAACAGAAATGCCATCATATAAACGTGCCCAGAACAGTCTCTAAATTTCAAATGATTGGAGAAATATAGGGAAAACTAGGATCATACAATTTATTTATAGACTAAGTATTCATGTCATCAGAAATAAGCTACATAGTATAGAACAGTTGTATAACATGAATGAAAGAATGAATAATTTTTATTAGTCAAAAGCACAAAACATTTCTTACATAATAAAAATCTCTTACAACTAATAAAAAGGTTTGCATCCCGAGGCTACGTAGAGCCTGTGTGGGATGATACACGTGAAGATAATAATAAAAGGGTATAAGCTCTAGGAGGGCTGAAGGCTAGACCGGTCATCAGGAAGTAATATTGCTAACAATATATGTATGTATGCTAATAAGTCATAATATTCTTACTTTCAGAATGACGGGTAACAGAAAGTGACGGTTAAAAGAGTGACGGATAATCGAGATTTACAGTATTTACTTTGTAGTTATATTATTTGATCTATTAGTTTGCTCTCTGCTTAAGCAATTTCAGTCTAAGCTACTAACATGCTTAGATTGATGAACTGTGAAGCTGGAGTTTTTTGGAAGATGTTAACCATAATTGTTAATGCTTTGTAGAATTGAAAGGAAATTGATTATATTTTCATATTTGGAGATGCAAGAATAAAAAAATATGTTTACCTGGAGAAATGCAGTCCTGCATTGAAAATATAAGGTACGAAACTGAGCTATATAATATATTTAGAGAGTGAAGATTATGATGATTCCATACTTCAAAACTTTGAAAATTGAAACATACTGTACTCATTGCACACAGACTACGAAACTCAGATATAATAGCTGATATCAATAGAGCTCTGTGTACCTGCTAAATAGGCAATGAAAATGTTGCAACTATTGAATCTCATTCTTAATCAACTCATTTCTACCTAAGCATTCCTAATTTTCTTTTGAGGATGAAGCTCACATAGGTCTGAGAACTCTGCGTGGGTAATGAATTGAATGATGAAGATTGATGAGTTGGACCTACAGTTTTAGATGGGCTCCGAACCACCGGGAGGTGTTTTTACAGCAGAGAACAGTATTTTTTGCTGGCCAATCCACTGTCACCCTTCCAAAGAGGGCCAAGGAGTTTCGTAGCTTATCTCTGATTGAACAGATACCTGCTATGGCACTCGGCTATCACTACTTTGCGATGTGTTGCTGACGATACTTCTTTTGATATCGATCAACTTTACCAGCTCAATTAATTGAAGAGATTTGAATTATGTCAATGTCAAGTATCAAAAGTATCAAATGTGACCTAAAGTAAAGTCTACTCTACTTTTTATCAACCTTTTCTCCTTTAGAATAATTATTTTCTCCACTATTTTGCTTTGAAATGGGAGAACATGGTTGTTTTCTCAGATAGACAAAATCTGATTGGACAGATACCTGCTACGGCTCACGGCTATCAGCTATCGGCTATCGGCTATCGGCTATCACTACCCTCAAAAATGTTATCTACCAAGATACTAATCCTACGTTTCTCTAATGAAATATACTCCTGTCTATGAACAAGACATTCTAATTTCGATCTTCGTATTAGAATTGTATAGGGGTCGTCAGCTTTGAAAGAGCTTCCAGCAGATGGCAGCACGTGTTGCTACTGGCTGCAGAATCGTTTCTCCAAACGGCCGTTCTTCCAGTTGTAATAGGGGAGACAGTACGTAGGTAGTACTGTACTGACTGATTTAGTTCTCCAGCCTTACCACAGATGGCGCACACTCACTCATTCATTTGATCTCTAATGTGAACGTCACTCAAAGAATGGATTCGTTTGTTTTTGTGATACATTTCAATATTTTTTACTTCCCAAACACTAATGCATTGATATATAAATAATTGATATTCTATTGCAATAGAAATTATCCATTCATGGACTATCACAGAACGGACGGACTAATAACTATAATAGAATCACCTCCAACTCACCACCGTGTTCATAAAGTTTTCTCACTTTTTCTCAGAAATTTGCTTTTGTTATTTTCATAATTCGCCTTCAAATATATAGGTACTGCTATATTTCTCCTACTTTTGCATTCCTATATTTCCTACTATATAGATATTTTCATGATTTTGAGCACTACTGTCTTGTGTTCTCAAGAGCGTGAATTTTTCAATTGTTATACTGCTCAAATATACTTTAATACAACTAAAAATAGATTATAACTTATATCACACCAAGGAAAGCCACTGCACTATTACTATTAAAAATTGAATGTGCAGAAGAAAAAAGGCAGTAGGCTACCTACCATCCTTAATTGACTGACATTTAAAACTGAATTGTTATCTTCCTTATATAATATTTATATCAATATTATTAGAATACGAATTTTGAAGATGATTTGAAGTGAGGAGAAAAGTAGTAAGTATCACTCTGAAGTGAGGACTCAATTACTCTGTTCATATTTTTTACTAATCACCGTGTTCATAAAGTTTTCTCACTTTTTATAAGAACTTCGCTTTTGTTGTTTTTATAACTCGCCTTCAAATATATAGGCACTCCTATATTTCTCCTACTTTTACATTTCTACTATTTTTTATATAGATATTTTTATGATTGCTCAAATGTACATTAATATGACTAAAAATAGGCTATTACTTATATCACACCAAGGAAACCCACTGCGCTAATATTATTAACAATTGAAAGTACAGGAGAAAAAAGGCGGTAGGCTAGCTACCATTCATAATTGGCTGGCATTTAAAACTGAATTGATATCATACGAACATTATTAGAATACAATTTTTGAAGATGATTTGAAGTGAGGAGAAAAGTAATAAGTATCACTCTGAAGTGAGGTCTCAATTACTCTGTTCATATTTTACTACTGTTATTTTTACCAAGCAGCAGAAAATGAAACATTTTGAAATGCCTAGTTCGACTGCTGAATTGCTTTGAAAAAAAAACGAATTTATTTTCATATGCAGATGCAGGTTATAACTTAATTATGATGTTATTGATTTTTTTTTGAAAATTCACCGTGCAACCACCATTTGACAGCTCTATTTTGAGTTTTTCTTTTCCTTAAAAACGTTATTTCCATCCACCTCTTACAAACGCATGCAGGCCAATAATAATTAAGATTGCAAGGCAACTAGGAAACAACTGTAGGCCTTTATGACTACACTTTTTCCACATGTCAGTGAGGGTTATCAATATTATGAATTTAAAACTTTTTCTTAAGTAATAACTCTGTTACCAGCATCATTATCAAATGGCATTCATGTAAGTTCTTTTCTTCATAGGCTTGAAAATTGAAAGTTATTTCGTTCATAAATGATACTAATCTTATATCTTAAAAGATATAAAAGATATTTCGTTCATAGCGGCGGGCTGCTTAGCGCAGTTGGTTGGGGCGTCGCAACTTCAGCTTGCTGTCGTTTAAGTGGTCGTGGGTTCGAATCCCGCTCCACCGTCAGGCATTTATGTGTAATCATGCACCTCATTACCCACGCACAAGTTTCGGACTCATGTGGGCATCATCAGCAAGAAAAAAAAATATCATACATCCTCATTTTCTTTTGTCTTCAAACTTACTTTGATATTTCATATTGTTACAGGTTCTAATTGCTAAAATAAGGCTGGCAACACTAAAGTTCACACTTTTCACACAAATTAATTGTAGGTTCAATTAATTAAATAAAAACAGATCATCAAATGACAAGCAAATACTTATTTTCAGCAATTATTTACAAGAATTAATGAGTAAGCAATTAAAGGCTGATCAATAATAAAAGGAACAAGAGTCCAATAAACTGTACAATAATGCAGAAAGAAATTATAAAAAGAGCAACTAATCACTTGCAAAAACACAGTCCAATTCGTTATTTGACAGTCCCAAATAATATCACTTGACAGAATGTCTTTAAACTATCAGTAAGCTGCATAAACAGTAAACACTTGTCTCTGCACTTGACACTGTCTAAAGACTCAATAAAGCACTGTTTACTCCACTGGCACTGGATTGTCTTTCTCACGAGATCTGTAATACAATCTGTCACGCAGGTTTGTAAACTAACTCACTGGTTCACGTGGACTCCTTTATATAGCTGTTGTATTTGTATAATTCCAAGAATTGGAGCTCACCAGACACTTCGAGAATCTACAAGAAAGCTTGGAATAGACCTCGATTGTTCAAGAAGAATGTAGAATTGACAAGAAGATCAATTGAGTGAGAGAGTTGCAGACTTGAAGAATAGGAGTGAGAAAGACATCTAACGAGTGAGAACGAAAATAATCAAATTGCAGCTGCGTCTGTCCATGAAAACAATGGAATTATATAAATAGAACAAGTGAGTGATTAACTGCTTGTTTGCTTTTGCAACAATATGAACGGAGATTGAGTTTTGTAAAGATTATTTTTCTCAAACTCAGAAAAATATCTGGTTCATTGCTCAACCTTCTATGCCTTAAAAAGTTTTACAATTCACAAGAAAAGTTCTCACAGTGATCAGTTCTCACTGCAGTAATTGAAACGAATAGATAACTTACCATACGTTAGTAGGGCAGACTAAGAGTTCTGGGCCAGTTTAACGGCGGTTAACTAACCATGATTAAATTTTAACGGCCGTTAAATTTAACCTAACTTAATTTAACATAGGAAAACCTAATTTAACGGCCCAGTTGAATTTTAACGTCGGTTAAATTTTAACGGTGATTAAATTTTAACGGTGGTTAACTAACGATGGTTAAATTTTAAAGGTGATTAACTAACGAGGGTTAAATAAACAGACTGAAAATTTTCATATGAAATTAAATTTATGTAGCTCACCAAGGCGTTCCAATTGCATGTATCAAGCACTCCGATGAATAAAATAAAAAAAAAAAAATAAATAAAAAAAAAAAATAAATAAAAAAAAAAAAAATTAATTATCATTAATATTATCATGGAGTAGGTGTAAAATGAGAGTTCGAGGCCAGTTCTCTTTAACCTTAAATTTAAGGTTAACCTGAGTCAACCTATCCAAACCTAACCTAACCTTAAATAGGTAAGTTCAAGTAGAATCAACGCAATCTATCCGATCCCCAAAATTCCCATTTTCACGGGAGCTAAAATTCACGAAAAAATTTGAACTTTTTAACCCCTGGAGCGAATTTCAATTGGAAGACGCCATCTTGTTCAGCATTTCAAGGCATCCCAAATTCATGTATCAAACACTATTTTCCGATCACGATTAATTGAGGAAAAAATAATAGAATTTTTTGGGTCGTCTGTACTAAAAGCAGTACCGCTTCTGAGTCTAACCTAATCTTAAATTTAAGGTTAACCTAAGTCAACCCACCCAAACCTAACCTAACCTTAAATAGGTAAGTTCAAGTAGAATCAACGCAATCTATCCGATCTCCAAAATTCCCATTTTCACGTGGGTTCCGAACCACGAAAAAATTTGAACTTTGCAACCGCTCAAGATAAATTTAATTTGAAGACGCCATCTTGTTCAGCATTTCAAGGCACCCCAAATTCATGTATCAAATACAAATTTTCAATCACGATTAATTGGGGAAAAATAATAATAAAATTTTTCGGTCATCTGTACTAAAAGCAGTACCGCTTCTGGCTCAGTTTAACGCTGGTTTCAACAGTAGTTTTAACGGTGGTTATAGCGGAGATCTAACTCTAGTATAAAAAAATGAATACAAGAGAAGGACTTGCTCGAGAATTACATGCAAGTGTTAGACATAATTTTCCCACACGTCGTACAGAAATCAAAGGCGTAACAGATCTGTACCAGGCCGATCTTGTTGATATGTCAAATTACAGTACCATCAATAGAAATTTCAAATTCATACTAACAGTAATAAATTGTTTTAGTAAATTTGCATTTGCAATACCATTGAAAAGTAAATCGGGTAATGATGTGGCAAACGCCCTCAAACCAATACTTGAACAGAATAAGATAAAGAATTTTCAAACTGACGCCGGTAAAGAGTTCTACAATGCTACTGTTCAAAAACTCTTTAAAATGTACAATATCAATCACTATAGTACTTTCAGTAATAAGAAGGCGGCAATCTGTGAACGTTTCAATAGGACCCTGAAAGAGCACATGTTTCGTGAATTCACTGTACAGGGAAATTATAAATGGTTGAATTTACTCCCAAAACTGTTAGACAAATACAATAACACCGTTCATCGAACCACTCGCATGAAACCGAGTGAGGTGAATACTGAAAATGAAAAGTATGTACTAATGAATATTGATAAGGCTACCCTGCGTTCCTTCAAACTTAAAAAGCAAAAGTTTAAAATCGGTGACAAGGTTCGAATCACACGTTACAAGCGAATATTTGATAAAGGATACCTACCAAACTATACTAATGAGATTTTCACTGTACACAATGTACTACCAAGCATTCCCCTCACCTATCACCTCAAAGATGATAACAATAAAATTATTAAGGGTGCATTCTATGAGTATGAAATGAAGAAAACCAAGTACCCAGATGTGTATCTTATTGAAAGAGTGCTAAAGAAGAAAGGTAATAAATCGTATGTGAAATGGTTGGGTTTTGATTCGAAATACAATTCATGGATTGATAATAATACATTAAAAAAATGAAGCTAAAACAGCACAAATCAAAACTGCCACTGATTAACTTTGACAAGTATTTAAATAAAAAGCAACAAATAAGACACAGTGTGCTTCTACCAAATAGTGTAAGATGTATTGTGTGTGGACCGTCCAATGTTGGAAAAACAAATACTGTTTTTAATTTATTATTTGCCGAGAATGGTGTCAAGTTTTCACATTTATATGTATTCACCAAATCTCACCAACAAGACAAGTATCAACTTCTCAAGGAAATTATGAGTCAAGTAGCCGAGGTTGGATTCAATCTGTACCAGCATAATGAAGAAATACCACACCCAAACGATGCACACCCCAATTCAGTTATGATTTTCGATGATATTTGTATGGAAAAACAACAGAATATTCGAGACTATTTCAGTATGGGTAGACACAAAAACATTGATAGTTTCTACATTTGTCAAACGTACTCTAGTATTCCTAAACAATTGATTAGAGACAACAGTAATTTCATTGTTATATTCAAACAGGATAATCGTAATCTACAACACATATATCACGATCATGTATATCCAGATTTGAGTAGAGATGAATTCAGTAGAATGTGTGCTCAAGCATGGAATAATAATAATTTTCTAGTCATAAACAAAGATTGTGCACTGGATAACGGAAGATACAGGGTTGGGTTTGATAAATTTATCCTATTATAAAAATGATATTGAAAAAGGATCTAAAAGAATTGACAGCCATTAAGAATAATATAAAACAGCTGCGTGACTCTATACGTCGAAAACATCGAGAATTATCGTATGATGCAATTAGTGAAGAAGAAAATTTACAGAAACAATATAAACCAATTACAGAATCATTGAATCAATTTAAACAACAACAACAATTTGATGTTAAACAGGAAATGAAAGAGGAGGAGGAGGATGAGGAAGAGGAGGGGGAGGTAGAGGAGGAGGTAGAGGAGGAGGAAGACTACCCCATTCTAGACTCCACTAATTTAGATGCTTCTAATTTAGATACAACAAACATTTTCGATTCTTCCAATGTTCCCAGTTTTTTAGACTCTTCCAATTTAGACACCTCCAATGTTCCCAGTAATTTAGAATCTTCTAATTTAGACACCTCCAGTGTTCCCAGTAATTTAGATGAAAGTAGTAGAAGAGACAGTAGAGAGTCTAGTCGGAAATTTGCATCTAGAAATCGTATAGGTAAATACATTGATAATTTTATGAGAACAACAAAAGGTCAAAATCTGTATGGAGTTCACTTTAATCCCACAATCAATGAATGGCAAATTGGAAAGAAAGTTATCAAGTTTGATGATAAAAAAATCATTATTGATGGTAATAAATCATTCCCGCTTACACATGGTCTACTAGAGCTGCTATTCAAAGCAATTCCAGATACATTCATCTATAGGAAAGGTGATCTTGTCGACTATAAACGTATACTTGAACTAACTGGAGTTCATCTTGATGCATTGGGACGTGTGAAAAGAAATACCAGTTATAAATACACTCGCATAATTAAAGATTTATTTCCACCTAAACGTGTTAAAGGAGTTGAACAAAAACTGGGTAGTGGAATACATGATATGCAAATTGAAACCTCACCTAACAGCAACGTCTACACCTATTGGGATAATCCAAATGAATTGTGTGAAAGATTGGAACTGTTGATTAATTCAAAACTTGCCGGACACACCGGTCATGATTCAGAAATTGCATCAATAATTGAAGAATTACGTGAAATCGGTATCATTATAGGTGGTAATCTAGTATTATAAAAATGACTATTGATAAATTTGGGCGACATTTGTATGCAAGTAGAAAGGCAAATATCAATGAAGAATTGAAACAATTGGTGCAGAATTTAATTGATATCCTACAATTGATACCACTTGCGGCACACCATCTTCCAAGAGTTGATCTCAACAACATTGATCAGTGGCGAGCAATGACAGATCCAAACCTATTTGATCAGTATAGAAAATATTCAGAGGAAACTGAAAATCCATGGTTTTTTAGAGCATGGTTTGAGAGTAAATTTATCTACAAACATGAATTATAATAAAAACAAGTATGACTATTGATAAATTTGGTCGACATTTGAGTAGAAAAGACACACTGGACTTGGAGAGAGAAGAGATGATAAGCTTGTTTCAAAATGCCATTACTCTTGCACAACAAATAGATACAGTTAAAGATTTCTACTTACCAAACATTGATATTAGACAACAGTGGAAACACATGACAGATCCTCAATTACTCACCAACTATAGAGAGGCTGTAAAGGATCTCTCCATCTATAATTCTTCATTTAAAAGATGGTATGAGAAAAATTATCTATATAAAAATGAATAGAAAAAATACTCCGAAAAAGAAGAGGTCAATGAAAAAGAAGTTGGGATCTGGTATATTGGGTTCCGTAATTAATAAAGCAATTGATCTACTGCCCATGGAGCTCCATATTCCCGGGTACCAATTCTGCGGACCCGCGACAAACTTGAAAAAACGATTAGCAAGAGGAGATAAAGGAATAAATAGATTAGATGAAGCATGTCGAGAGCATGATATAGCCTATAGTGACCCAACACAAAATCGAACGGAAGCTGATAGGAAACTTGCAGCACTCGCATGGGAAAGAGTAAAAGCAGCCGATGCTAGTCTTCCTGAACGAGCAGCAGCCTATCTAGTTACAAATCTTATGAATGCAAAAGTGAAATTTGGTGGAGGGGGAAAGAAACTTGGCAAAGGTGTCTATCTGAAACCGTACAAAGGTTGTGGTATAAAGAAGAAGAAGAAGAAGGTAGAGAGTGCATTGAAAGCCATTTTAAAAAAAAATCCCCATTATCAAATGTAGATATAATAAAGTATACAAAACAGCTTGACTTACCGTTACGTGGAATTTATATGAGAGATAAACTACCAAACACACCACTCAAACACCTAGAACTGGGTATAATCAATCTGGATAATGAAATTGGTGAGGGCACTCATTGGACGTGCTACTTTAAAAACGCTAATCTATGTGACTATTTTGACAGTTTTGGTAATCTAAGTCCACCACTTGAATTTATGAAATATATGCAGGGTGTAAGAGTTCGATACAACTACAAGAAATATCAACAAATGGAGCACTCATGCGGACATCTGTGTCTATTGTGGCTGTATAAAAAATATAGTGATTATGTTTACGCTAACAGCAAACAAGAATCCATTGGTTAGTGAAATCTTCCCACCAGTTGAATTGGATAGCTTTGACTATGAAGTGGGTCTAGTAAACATGTACACATACAATACAATTCCAAATATTGAAACAAATGTAAATAATAAGTTTGTGTATGATGGACGTGTGGTTGAAATACCAGAAGGATCATACGAATTGGAGGATATTCTAAATTATATTCGAAATAATCTTAAACTGACTAGCAGTCAACTGAGAATCAAGGCCAACAACAATACACTACAGTGTGAGCTGTATGCAGATAAAGATATTGATCTAACTATGAAGGACAGCATTGGTCCAATACTTGGATTTCAACATGAAAAATTACTAGCAAATAAATGGCATATATCAACAAAACCCGTTCATATAATGCGTGTGAATAGTATACGTGTAGAATGCAATATTGCACAGGGTTCATACAATAATGGCAGTGAAGGTCACACAATTCATGAGTTTTACACAATTGTACCACCCGGCTATAAAATAATTGAATCACCCACAACTGTGGTGTACATGCCAATCAATACAAACACAATAAATCAAATTTGTATAAATATAATTGATCAGGATGGGAATGTGGTAAACTTTCGTGGAGAAACAATAACAGTACGCTTACATGTAAGAAAGAAACCAGTTGGTGTATAATTACATATATAAAAAAAATATGCTAATATTTACAAAAAATCATCAATCACAACAGCATGATGCAACAGATAGGAAATTACTTACACCTAAAAATAGACAACTACTACAAAGATTAGGTTTTTTTGTATATAATAAAAATATAAACAATGAATCACCAAATTCCTCACGGTATGCAAATTGATTCAATATTCAATGTTGGTGAGAAAGTACAATTCGATGAGAGTATAACCCAATTCGAGTATCACACTCACACACCATATGCATCACAAACATACAAAAATAATGATGAAATTCGTATCAATGTAAATCAACAGGATGTCTACACTCTACCATGTAAAAGCTATCTTCTAATAGAGGGTAATATTAAAGTACAAAAAGCAGACAATACTGAAGTTGACTTTGTATTAGTGAACAATGGAATAGCCTATTTATTCGATGAGATTAGATATGAGGTGGGTGGAGTCGAAGTTGACCGCACACGTAACGTCGGTATGACAACAACAATGAAAAACCTCTTGTGCGAAACTCCACAAAATAAATGTATATGGGAGAATGCAGGATGGAATCGAGATGGATGGGCAAATAAAAAGAAATTCAGCTTTTGTGTACCACTGGAAATGTGGTTAGGTTTCATGGAAGACTATAGAAAAATTATTCTGAATGTAAAACAAGAATTGGTTCTGCTTCGATCTTCATCTGATTTAAATGCAATTCAAACCACCGCTGGTACTAAAATCGAAATTAATCTAACAAAAATACAATGGAAAGTACCCTACATACATGTAGCAGACACAATTCGTCTTAATCTACTGAAATTATCTCACAATGATAAACCAATTAGCCTTCCATTCAGATCATGGCAATTACATGAATATCCTACCCTACCGGAAAGCACAAGTCATCAGTGGACTGTTAAGACAGCATCACAAATGGATAAACCAAGATTTGTTGTACTAGGACTGCAAACTAATAGAAAGAATAGCCTTCGTAACGATATATCTCAATTTGATTTTTGTAATTTGAATAATGTTCGCTTGTATTTGAATGCACAATACTTTCCCTATGATAATATTATGGGTAATAAACATACATTGTATCAGATGTTTGCCGCCTTTCAACACGCCTACTACAAACAAAGTGATTCGGGAACATCAATAGCATTTGATAAATTTGAAAAAACACCACTAATTGTGATAGACTGTTCTCGTCAAAGTGAACTTTTGAAATCGGGTGCATTAGATGTGAAACTTTCATTTGACACAACAGCAAATATCCCAGAAAATACATCTGCATACTGTCTCATTATATACGAAAATATCTATGAATATACACAATTGAGTGGAATTGTTAGAAAAGTAATGTAAACAAATAATATTAACAAAAAAAAGTAGTATAGTAATTTAAAAAAGTATAATTAGAGTAATTTTAAAAAAATAAAATAATAAACAAAAAAAAATAAATAAAGTATTTATATAATTTAAAATATATGTATAATTAAAGTAATTTAAAAAGTATAAATCAAATAATAAAAAAAATATTTTTTTTTTACCTACATACATTAATCTAGGTATAGGTACCTACACCTACACACCTACATAGGACATACATTTAATCTAGGTTTAGGTACCTACACCTACACACCTACATAGGTTTAGGTACCTACATTCACACACATTAATCTAGGTTTAGGTACCTACATTCACACACATTAATCTAGGTATAGGTACCTACACCTACACACCTACATAGGACACACATTAATCTAGGTATAGGTACCTACATTCACACACATTAATCTAGGTATAGGTACCTACACCCACACACATTAAACTAGGTATATTTACACACCTATTTAAGCAAAAAAAAAAAAAAATTATTTTATTTTAAAGTTTTTCAGGTTTTAAAGTTTTTCAGGTTTTAAAGTTTCTTTATATTTAAAAGTTATTCAGGTTTTAAAGTTTTTGTACTTTTCCTTGAGATGGCTGCTGCTCACGAATTTTACGTTTTCTTATTGGAATATCTTTATGGCCCCAAGCTAGAGTATCAATTCGGTTTGGTAGTATGAAACGTTTATCATCATGAGGTTGAAGAGCTAGTTTTTCACGTTGAACAGTATAGACATGATGCAGTTTACTTTCAATTGCTGATGATGTTACATTTTTGTGTTTTACATCAAACAGACATTCTTTATAATCTTCAAATCTCAATTGATTTCTATTTGCACTCTTGGGAATTCCCTTTGCAACCTTCTTTTCTGAATCACCGATGCGAATTGCATACATTTTAGCTTGTAGTCCAACAAACCCAGAAATTATTTTTCCACCACACTCATCCTTAAATTTACCTAGTTGTTTTTTATGTTTTGTGCTGTAACATTGATGGTCTTTTGGATAATTAGATGTGTCAAATAAATCCAAATTTCTTTCAATATCTTTATAAATATCGTTTGTTTGAATCAGATACATAAAACTATCTGTATCGGACATTAGCAGTTCAACATTGGGATACATTTTTAGAATTTCATCATAATGGAATTTGTACATTATTGCTTTACTTGACTCAAGTATTGCCATACCCACATAAATGGGACGATTTAGATGAACCTCAAGCTTATTTAGACATACACCAGCAACATCATCGTTAAATCTGGACCAGTGTTTCATTCTTGGATATGCAATCACTTTATCAAGTTGCTTTTCATCAGTTATAATCCTAAAATCATTGTGATTCCTTACATTTTCCAACGTTTTTCCATAAATTGCATTAGAACATAGCTTGTATAGATCTCTATCAAAATCATTATTTGAATTCTTTCTCAATTCGGTATTTAATGATATAAATTGCTCTAACCAGGCTGATTGATTGAATTGAATCACTCTGTGAATTTTTGTTAATTTCAAACCTAATCTCATGTAAAGTTTCAAATTTTTGTAGTGTAGAATATAATTTTTACGATTTTCAAAAGTTGTAATCAATTTCTCATATCGCCCTGATGGTGGTGTGGCTTTTACTGGCGCCAGGGGGTAATGATTGTGCATATCATGCAGACTTTCTGGATATTCAAGATCGACTTCTAAAAAGTAGCCAACATGTGATTCATCTGAAATTTTTGTAACATCGAAATTTTGAATTTGCTCATTAGATAACCACTTGAATCCAGAGTGTGGTAGTGATTCACTCATGCTTGTACCATATAAATTATTTGCATCTAAGTAGATTATAAATGTGGTTTTGGAATTTTTATCATATGTAGATAAATATTGGTTGTTGGCTTTTGCATATCGTTTGGGGATTACACTTAAACCCCCGCGAATACCGGACTCTACAAACAGGTGCATATCTGGATCACTCAAAAGTTCAAGTTCAATACCGGTCATTTTCAACATTGCATTCCACGAATAGTGTGGTAGCGAATAAAAGTGGGATGGATCAAGACTGTATGTTTTCTGGAATGTTGATCTGAAAGATTGAAATATATCGGCGAGTAAGAGTATATCGGTGGTCAGGTAGAGATCGTGAAATTGGCCAAGATTTTTCAAGTTGAACGCATTCCAAACGGTTATAGCATTTTGATAGTCAGTCTCACTTACATCTGAATCGGTTAGTTTGTTGTAGAAGTTTTCCCGGGAAGGTAATTGTGTTTCTTCGAATTTCTCAAAACAATCCATATATTCATATGGGTAGATTTGTTTTTTCAAGAGTAAATTTGTATTATTTGGAAAATGTGCTGAAATCAGTTGGAAAGCATTTGATAACATATTTTCTGTCAATTTCGAAAGAGATGAATTCAGAAATTGTAGTGAATCGATAAATCTTAGAGTGTTATTTAGTGTTATTGAAATTATTTTTTCACTTGTTCTAGCTAAGCAACTTATTCTCTTTTTATATTTATTGAGTGATTGAACAATGAAGTGGGAATCGTAACCGGTGAAATTGTGGAATATTACAGGAATGAACTCCACCTGTTTTGCATTAAGATTACACGATTGATGAGCGGCTCCAATAAACTTTCCAGTTGAATGTGAGTGGTGTCGCACACGATCAAACAATAGACTCTTATTACACAGGCAACACACATCTAACATTTTAAATTTGTTTTCTTCTTCTACTGTTATATGCATTGGCACTTGTATTTTCAATTGCTTTTTCAATTCATTTCCATGTTCATCTAATTCATCCAGAAACTTTTCTATTAAATTTGATGATTCAGACAGGTTGGATGCTCTAACTATCCTTGGCCCATAATGAATTGATCCACTTTCATTTACTATTACATATCCATAACCACATGGTATATGTTTTTCATCTTTGATTAAACATTCAAAGTCGGCGTATATGGTGAAGGGAGTGGGTAGGGTGTAGGAGAAATTTGTGAACTTTAAAACAGTATTTTGTTCAGGAATTTTAATGCATTGTGTTTCATGTGTTGAGCACAATTCAATATGTTTTTCTAAATTTTGTTTTGCGTTTGTATAAGTGAATCTTTGAAAACAGTGGGGGCAAATTTCTACTTTACCATTATATTTTGTTAGATGTGATAGCAGTCTGGATAGATTTTTAACAAGAGTGTAGTGTTTTTGTTCTTCTTTGTTAGATAACAACAACAGTGTGATTGTATGCTCTCTTTTTCTGTGTTGGGATGCAAAGACTGGATAGAACATATCTTTCCCTTCTTCATATGCAATAACATTAACAGCTATTGTTGTGTTTTGGTTCTCAAATTTAGGTATGTGTTGCAGTTTTAATGGGAAGCATAAATTTTCAATATTAATCATATGTTGTAGATTTCTAAGCGCAGATACTTGATATTTATTATTGGTGTTGAAATAGGAGAGGATGGACCAGACAAAGCAGAGATCATCTTCATTTTTCACATTTATAACAGCTTTTCTATTTATAATTTTAACTGGAGTAGGAATGTATGAGCCAGAACCACTTATTGGTCTGTATCTTACAATGTGAAATTGAACTGCTTGAATATGTCTATAGTCCAACCACTCCCCAACTTTATGAATTTATCTAAACCTTCCATAATTTTTCCCTCTGCCTCCTCCCATTGTATGTTGAATTTATCAAGATTCTCATGGACTGAGATTACAGACCTCGATTGTCCATGGAATGTTGGTTCAACATACAACTCTTTATCAGCAGAAATCTTTTTCAATTTAACTGTTAAACTCACATACCACTTAATATTGTGGTGGAATTTTTCAGAATTTTCAAGTATTATATCAATTATATGAGGTTTAAGGTTTTCAAACAATATTTTTACATCAATTGTTTCAAATGAGTTCCATATGAAAAAGAGGCAGTTTTTGTTGATGCTGTGTTGGCAGATTGGTGATGAGTAGGTGGATGAAATTATTTTATCCATTTTTATATATACAAAATTTTTTGTGGTATTGCTTGATTCTGTTGTTTGATAGTTGGTTGTGTTTGGGACCCCTATCTGAAAATAGGAAGCGACTAGTCTCCGTGGATGAGCCAGAAATCTCTGGTGGGAGTATAGCTCATTGACTATTTTCAGCCTGAACTAACATAACTCCTTCGATCCAAAGGAGTGAGAATTTTCTGCTTAAGCACCTCTATTTATACCCAAAAACTGGGGTGGAAAAGGGAAAAAATGAGAGAAAGGGGGGAAAATGAGAGAAAAGGGAAAAAATGGGATGTTAATTGATACATGAAATTGAATTGCCTTGGAAATTTGAACAAGAAACATCTAATAAACTTTATTTTAGGTGGGTTCCGAACCACTGGGTAAGTGATGGTACGAGATGGCTAATCAGTTAGTGACTGATCTCCGCTAAAA